>CM040117.1:166379861-166750851 GCA_022559845.1 Amorphophallus konjac | reverse complement strand
AGGTCGGCGATTCTGGCGTCAGGAGATCGATGCCATGGCAGTGGAGAGAAGGTGTTATATGTTGTGGTGAATCTATGGAGGGATCAAGGGTTGGTGTGGAACCAAGAGGGGGTCTTTTCGTTCGTTGGTTCGGACAGCAATTCCGGGTCAATGGTAAGAGGTTTGTCGGCTTAGACTGAAGGTCATGACGCCGAATGACTTGGCTTAGACGTAAGGTCGTGACGCCAAAGGAGAATATTTAACGGCTTAGACATAAAGTCACGATGTCGGCAGAATATTTACCGGCTTAGGCGGAAAGCCATGACGCCGGACAAGAATATTTAACGGCTTAGACGTAAAGTCATGACGTCGTACAACTTGGCTTAGGCGGAAGGCCATGACGCCAAGGTAGAATATTTACCGGCTTAGGTGGGAAGTCATGACGCCGGACAGGAATATTTAACGGCTTAGACGTAAAGTCATGACGCCGTACAACTTGGCTTAGGCGAAAGGCCATGATGCCAAAGCAGAAAATTTACCGGCTTAGGCGGAAAGTCATGATGCCAGACAAGAATATTTAACGGCTTAGACGTAAAGTCATGACGCCATACAACTTGACTTAGGCGGAAGGCCATGACGCCAAAGCAGAAAATTTACTGTCTTAGGCGGAAAACCATGATGTCGGACAAAAATATTTAACGGCTTAGACATAAAGTCATGACGCCGTACAACTTGGCTTAGGCGAAAGGTCATGACGTCAAGGCAGAAGGGTTTGTTTGTTGGTCTACGTGCCAGCCTAGACGAAAGGTCATGACGCTGACGATTGGTTTATGCATCGGCCTAGACGGAAGGTCATGGTGCCGACGATAGAAGGGGTCTTTTTGTTCTTCAACTGGATGGAAGGGCAGAGCCACAGGTAAAAAGGGTCTTTTTGTTTTCTGGTCGGACGGAAGGTCCGAACCGCTTGTAAAATGGGTCTTTTTATTTTCTGGTCGGACGGAAAGTCCGAGCCAAAGATGAAAATGGTCTTTTTGTTCTCTGACCGGGTGGAAGGTCTGGGCCAAAGGCAAAGGTGAAATGGTCTTTCTGTTGTTTGACTGGACGAAAGGTCCGAGCCAAAGGTAGAAGGATCTTTTTATTCTCTGACCGGACGAAAGGTCCGGGCCAAAGGTAAAAGGGGTATTTTTGTTCCATGATCGGACGGAAGATCCGAGCCCGAAGGTGAAATGGTCTTTTTGTTGTTTTACTGGACGAAAGGTCGGAGCCAAAGGTAGAAGGATCTTTTATTCTCTGGCCGGACAGAAGTCCTGCGCCCAAAGTAAAGGGGTCTTTTTGTTCTTTGGTCGGACGGAAGGTCCGAGCCAAAGATAAAAGGGTCTTTTTATTCGCTGGCTGGATGAAAGGTCCAAGCCAAAGGTCAAGGGGTCTTTTTGTTCTCTGGTCAGACGGAAGGTCCGAACCAAAGGTGAAAGGAGTCTTTTTGTTAACTGGTCGGACGGGAGGTCCGAACCAAAGGTAAAAGACGGATGTTGACCCAACGGGATGTCGGAGCCAACAAATCTTGCTTAGACGGTATGTCCAAGACGAGGGCAGACATAAAACACTGTTGTCGTCTCGACGTTATGTCGAAAACGGCCAACCTGGAAGAGACAAAGGGTCTGGGCTAGGACAGAATATGGTTGTTGACTTGACGGATTGTCGAAGTCAACAAACTTGGCAAAGACGTGAGGCCTAGGCCAAGGGCATAATATGGAACAGGTGTTGACTCGACGTCATGCCGAAGCCAACGAACTTGGCAGAGGCGTGAGACCTAAGCCAAGGGCAAAATAGGGGATAGGTGTTGACTCGACGTCATGTCGAAGCCAACGAACTTGGCAAAGGCGTGAGATCTAAGCCAAGGGAATAACGTAGGATGGGTGTTGACTCGACGTCATGTCGAAGCCAACGAACTTGGCGGAGGCGTGAGGCTTAAGCCAAGGGCAGAGTATGGGATAGGTGTTGACTCGAGGTCATGTCGAAGTCAACGGACCTGACAAAGGCGTGAGGCCTAAGCCAAGGGTATAATGTAGGATAGGTGTTGACTTGAGGTCATGTCGAAGCCAACGAACTTGACAAAGGCGTGAGACCTAAGTCAAGGGTATATGTAAGATAGGTGTTGACTTGAGGTCATGTCGAAGCCAACGAACTTGACAAAGGCGTGAGGCCTAAGCCAAGGGTATAATGTAGGATAGGTGTTGACTCGACGTCATGTCGAAGCCAACAAACTTGGCAGAGACGTAAGGCCTAAGCCAAAGGTAGAATATAGGATATAGATGTTGACCCAACGTCGTGTCAGAGTCAACTGGCCCTGCCCCGATAGAAAGTTTGGGGAGAGGGTAAACTAGAATCTAGACGTATCAGAGGCCCAGACCCAGGGCTAAATATTGATGTCAACCCGACGAGATGTTGGAGTTAACCAACCCTGCTCAAACGGAAGGTCTGAAACAAGGGTAGAATGTGTAGATGAAGATGTCAAGATTGTCATCCCGACGTCTTGTCAAAGTTGACCAACTTGGCGAAGACGTGAGGTCTAAGCCAGGATAGAATATGGACGTTGACCCGTGGAGATGTCGGGATCAACAAACCTTGTTCAGACAGACGGTCTGAGACAAAGTGAAGGAATCTTTTTGTTCGTTTATTTGTTTGGATTGGTCGGGTTTATTGAATTTGTTAAGTTTATTGGATTTATATGACTTATTGGTTTTGTTGAGTTTGTTAGGTTCATTGGATTTATTGGTTGAGTTTGTTGGGGTTTATTTGGTTTATTAGGTTTATTGATTCCTTGCGTTGATTTTGATGTTTTTATGGAGTTTTGTTTTTGAATTTTGTTGATTTGATTGATTTCATTGGTTTTATTGGGTTTATTAAGTTTATCGAGTGCTTTGGGTTTATTGATTGATTGAGTCTATTGGGTTCGGTGGGTCTGTTGATTTATTGAGTTTATTGGTTTGTCTGAATTATTGAGTTGATTGGGTTCTTGGGGTTTATTGGGTTTGTTAGGTTTATTGATTTATTGAGTTGATTGATTTTGCTTAGCTTACTGGGTTTATTGAATTTCGTTGGGTTTATTTGGTTTACTAAGTTTTTTTTATTGAGCTCAATGGATTGATTGATTTAATTGAATTTATTGACTTTGTTGGGCTTATTGAGTTTGTTGAGTTTATTGAATTCATTGGGTTTATTGAATTTATTATTTTTACTAAGTTTATTTCAGATCATCATTTTTATTTCATCATTCATATATATATTTTATTCTTTTCTTTCTTCTTTTCGTTTCTTTTTTTGTTTTATTTTTTGTTTATTTATTTTTTTGGGCTCCTTGACGCAGACTCATCTACGGTGTGGGATATTTTGTCCGGTGAGACTATTGATGAATTCGACTGTTTATTGTGTTGGTGGGGCTAGGGATCGATGTCCAAAGAGTCCAACGGGCTTGGCGAGAGCGGAGTACCCTAAGCCAAGGAAAAAGGTTTTATGGGCCCAATTCAGTGAGGCTGGGGGCAGTTTTCGAGCTCGACGAGGGCGGAGTGCCTCAAGCAAAGAAAAGGCTTTATGAACCCAGCCCAGTGGGACAAAGGGTAAATTTGAACTCCGCCAGGACAGAGTGCCCCGGGCCAAAGGAAGGGAAATTTTATGAGCCCAATCCGGCGGGACTGATGGGCAAAGTTTTGAGCTCGGCAAGGGCGGAGTGCCTTATGCCAAGGAACATGAGATTTTATTGGGCCAACATTGGACAAGGGGTCCGAATCGATAGTGGTGGGAGAGTCCCGTGGGACAAATATGGCATTGTCGCGGTTGAATGCCAAAAGGCAATGAGAACGCATTGGCTGGGAGCATAGGTCTCAGATCAAGGGTGGAAGGTTAGTCCCGGTGGGACAAGTGGGGAGTACCCCCGTAGGATGGGAAGATGGCAAAGCACCATGAATTCCAACAAGACCAAGGGGTACTGAGACAGGCCATTAGAAGCCGAAAGGCGTTTATTTGTTGGCTTGATAAGGAGTCGAGAGTGTAGCTGACTCAGTAAGGATTGTTCTTTTCATTCCCCTCAATGGGCATGGGCCCGTATTCGAAACGGGAGGCCTAGTGGCCAATGAGGGCTCTTTAGTGTCGGTGGGACTGTTGATTACATAGTCCCCTGGGGATATTCAGTGACAGCTATGCATCAGATAAACATCTATCTTCTTTTGTCATTGCTTTCTTCAGGAGATGCTCCGAACAGCTTCGGCTCGGGCCTCCGGTGCTTATGCCAAGTGTCATCCCCTTGGCCCTTTTTCTTAGGGGCTGCGGATGTTGGGTCTTCCCACCTCCGCAGATGGCGTAGTCATTTTATTTTCCCTTGGGCATTCATCATACAATGCTACTAGGGAGGTTTCTGCCTATGAGGGGGCGGATGGGGAGACCCTGTTGACCTTATAATTTTCTTCTTCTTCTTTTTTTTTCATCATTTTTTTGTCTCTCTTTTTTTTGAACGGGTAGCTCGAATGGCATTGACAGTGCATTGTAGTGCAGAGCCATTACCCTTCGTCCATTTATTCTTAAACAGACCAAGGCGGGTGCATAGGAGAGTGCTCACCCCCTCAGAGAGGGGATGAGTGGTTCACTTCACCATACCAACCCCACAATGGTAGTTTCTTATTTGGCACGGACCAAGACATGAAGGGAGTGATATCTCCCTTGGCAGATGCAGCCATCAAGGCCTCCTTTATTTTGTTTTATATTTTCTCTCTCTTTTTTTTTGGAAGGGCCCAACCTCTGGGAGATGGCATCTCAGATTCAGTAGGTGGAGCCTAATGTCTGTATAGGCAAATTTCGTTTGCCCCCCTTTTTGCTTAATTTTTTTCTCTTTCTTTTTTTTTGGTGCTTTCCCCCAGAACAAGTCCTTTCCTTTCCTTCTTTTTCCTTTTTTTTTTTTGGATATTTCGCGTCACTCGCCATTTTTCTTTTTGTTGGCAAAGCATCCACATTCAAGCTATGCTGGCATACTAGACTTTGGCTTCAGCCAAATTTGTGAGGAGCAGCTGAGGCGGTGACGTCACGCGGGTCAACTCTCTTCCAAACGGGGATTTGGTGAGGGCGCGGTGGGTGCACCCTGTGCTCGCTCATCTACAGTTCACATTTTTTGATCAGGCCTTCGATAACGTCCTTGAACACGTAGCAATCCTCAATGGGATGCCCCAACATTTTCTGATGAAGACAGAAGCGTGGATTGTCTTTTCTTTTGGCATCACCTGGTTTCTTTGGCTCCGGAAGCACCACTTTGCCGTATTCACGGGCCCACTCAAAAAGAGTCCTAGTCTTGTCCTTCGGAAAGGAGTATGGTTTCATCATTTTACCCCTTAATGAGGGCCCTTGTTTTGCTAGCTCGGCGGAAGATGCCTCTTTCATTTTCTCCTTCTGTTGTTCGAAGGCTTCAAAATTTGAAGCACAAATTTCTTCTTGGGCTAAGTGTTTGCCGGTTGGCTTATTCTTTTGGCTCGAGGCTGTAGAAGCCGGGCAAATCCTTGCAAGAACTGCTTCGGCATTGGCTGCGATGTCACCTAGTTGTTCAAAGGTTGTGACTTCAATGTCAATGACCCATCGTAGAATGTCTATTCTCAACTTTTCTTTGCAGATTTGAACAGAGTCCCCGTAACTTGGCGGATGTCGACACTTTTCATGGAGATTCATCCACCTTCTTATGTAGTCCATGACGAACTCATCATCCTTTTGTTTGGTTGCCTGTAATTCGACCTCGGTGACTTCTGCTTCGACCGTCTTCATATTCATTGTTCGCTCCACCCTTAGCTCGTCCGATTGCATGCGCAGTCTCATTGGCACCATCTTCAGAGGTGTTTTAGTTGCCCCCTGACATGCCCGGGGGACTGTGTGTTGGAATGGTTGAGGGAGGATGCCACCCGTAAGATCATGTGCTATTCGGGATATGACTGGCCGTGCTGAAGCTTCGGGTGAGCTAGCACTACCTTGTGTCGCCTCATGTAGATGCCATGACGATTGCGGCATAGTTGGACTTGGATTCATTTCATTTAGCCACCTTTGCAGCATTTCGATCTTCTGCTGCTTCTGGTATAGCAGTGCAACCATGGTCTGGTCTTGCCAGGAGGGGCCGGGAGTGCTATCTTTCGCCTCCGGTTTGACTGGGGTGAGTGGCATCCCGTCATTGTTACTGGACGCGCCCAGTTTCTTCGAGATGAACTCCCTCGGTTTTATGCCTTCGAATGGACGAGGAATGTAGTATTGCGCCTCCTTGCTGGCTGGCGAGTGTCTTGATATTCTCCCGGATCCAGCAGGATGGTGGGAGGCAGAAGTTTTAGCCTGATTTGCTCCCTTTGGTATAAAGCAAATGTCTTCATCTTCCTCATCAGCAGCTTGAGCCACACTGGGCGGTGCTGACAACATGTTGCAGGAGAGAGCAACATATTTTATTTTAGCCTTTGTATTCTTCTTTTCCTTCCCCCTTATGGCTGGCATTTGCCCCCACAGTGGGTTACTCGGTACATTGAACACCCTCGTCTTTTCTGTAGTTCTTTTTGTTAGCCGGTGAGATTCATTGCGTCTTTGAGGGGCATGCTTCTCGAGTTGCATAGGTTGACTCTTGAGCTGCTCATGCTCGCCTAGCCTGTCTATAGCGGTTTGTAGCCGTTCCACGGCTGAGCTGATTTCTTCATGCACCCGCGCCGGGGCTTGTTTCTTTGTGTTGTCCACTGGATTTCTGATAGCAACAGGAGGGGCTATTTGATGCCAGGTAGGAACTATAGGGGGCGGAGTGGGCCGGGCCATGGCTCCACAAATCTGGACTTCCGGAGTCGGAAGGGATGCTGGTCTTGTTCTTTTCCTTGTTGGCGTTGCTTGCCAATTTCCTTATTTTTCTTCAGGCGCTGGGACACAGTCTTCATTGGTGTGCCGGTTGCAAGCCTCTGGCACTTCTTCAGGCAGCTGTTGATATATGGATATCATATTGATTGATGCCCCCAGAGTAGGCATTTCATGAGGGAGTGGGGGATCGACACTGTACTCCCCCATTTGCAGCTCCCCCCTTTTGATTAAGCCTTAGACAATGTCCTTGAATATTTGACAATCTTCAATGGGATGTCCAATGATTTGATGGTAGGAGCAGAAGCAAGTATCATCTCTTCTCTCGCCATCATTCGGCCTCTTCGACCTTGGGAGAGTGATCTTGTTAAATTTGACAGCCCACTCGAACAACGCTCGAGTCCTGTCTCTGGGGAAGGCGTAGAGCTTCTTTGACTTGTTCTGCGAGGGAGGCCTCTCCCGATGTCCATCAGGTTCATTGGGAGTAGAGTTGTGCGCCCCTTTGTGCCTTTTCGTCTTAATGCCAATAGCATGGAATGCTTTTTGCATCGGTCGTTTATTAACTTGCCTGGCTTGATGACTTGAGTTGGTAGAAACGGAGGGATATCTCATGAAGAAGCCTTCAACCTCCGTGGCAACGTCAATTAATTGGTCGAAAGATCGGATTTCTATTCCAATTATTTTCTTTAGGATTTCTTTCTTTAGGTTCTATTTGCATATTTGTATTGCATCTTCTGGATGCGGAGGACGCCGACACCTCATGCTGAGATTCCTTCATCTGTTGATATATTCTGCAGCTGTGTCATTATCTTTTTGCTTGGCCGCCAACAGCTCAGCCACGGTCACCTCTGTCTCGATGATGTGGAATATTTCACTGAATTTCTGCTGCCTGTCTGGCCAGTCATTGATAGACCCGGCCGGCAGGTCAGAGTACCATTCAAAGGCAGGTCACGTCAATGAAGACCCAAAGAACTTGAGCAGGTACGACTTGTCTACCGCCAAGTCACCCATGACTGTCATATAATGTGCAATATGCTCTTTCGGGGAGCCCTGCCTGTTGTATTTGTCAAATTTTGGGGGTTTATTGACACTCGACGGCAATCTTTTGACATCATAGTGGGCTGGATATGACACTTCATATATGTCGAAGGGGGCGCAATCATCACCACCCCTCTTTGCCAGCCTTGCCTCGATCGTCTGCTTTACCATCAACTTGTTCACCATAGCTGACTCTGCTGGTTGAGGGCAGAAGTGGGCGGGCTGTATCAATAATGCGGCCGAAGTTATAGCATGGGGTGGCAAAGGCTCTGACAGGGGAGTCTGCCGCTGCATTTGGAGGGGCATTGGCCGTGTCGGCTGGAGCCGCTGGGAATAATGCTGGGGAGTAGCCCGGTTCTGAACTGCCGTTTGTAGAACCGGTGAAGGAGCACCCCCGGGGTTGGAACCTTCCAGTGACGGCTCAGCTCGTGCCCCTAGTTCCTCGGGCGCTATAGCGTGTTCAGCCTTTTCATTTAATTTTCTCTTCAGCAGTTCTATCTCCTGCTGGTACCTTTGCAGCGTCATCAGGACGGTAGGTCCATGGTTGTTTTATTACTGATGCCCTCGAGTGTATTATTGGAGGCACACTCAAATGGAGGATACGAGAATACTTCTTTTTCTTCAGATGCCACCATCCTGGCCGTGACAGTAGCGATGTCTTCATCAGCAACCTGCTTGCCCTTTGCGGCTTGCAGTAGCTCAGCCTCAGCTTTGTCCCATCTTGTCACCGGGTCTTTTCTTCCAGCATTCTCGACTGGCCCTTGTTCATTTTGCAAGGTGTCAGGTACGCCCATTACTCCTGTCATGTTGCAGGTGAGGATTTGCACTCCTCTTTTGTGCTTTCTGATTCCCCTTCGGGCCTGACTAGGGAAAGTCAGCCCTTCATATATTGAAATTCTTTTCATCTTTTCATTTTGTGGAGGCTTTTCAAGTCTTCTAGTCCCAGTTTCCTTCTCCTCTTCATTCGCCCCCACGGGTGATATTTTATCTTTTTCTTCTTCTTTAGCCCTGATGACACGAAGCAATCTTTGCTGGGGCAGGGAGGGGTTCTTGAAGTTACAGAAATATTCCCGGACCATCCCTGTCATACCCTCGTAGCTGTGCTATGGAGAGATGATAGGAGGTAGCATCCAACCTCGGGGAGACTGACAACTTGATTAGAGTTTCTTGAATATTTGAGGATATCGGCCTGTCTTACACAGACCGTGGTGACGGGTGGAGGAGTTGCAATCATGACTTCCTCCGCATGCATAGTCTCTTTGCCCCCTCTATTGGGAACATCCGCAGAATTTTTGAAGCCTTGTGAGGCTGGTGCAGGGCCTCGGATCCTCTTGGGAACCCAGACTTGCTTAAACTTTGGCAAGTTCGTAGTTGGCCTCCCTTGCTTGTTGACATTAAAATTCACCCTCCGGCTTGCTAGCACTTGGAAGGTGCTGTGAGTGGGCACAGTCGGGATGATCCGATCTGGCAGAACTTCGGCGCCGCGGCCATTGAATTAGACTCGGATGCCTCTAATCAACATGGACTTCCCAGATGCTGAAAGTCGGCTTCGGGGAGTAGCTGAGACTCTTCCTCTGGAGCTCTTCTTGTTGCCCCCAGCCGGCTTCTTCTTATGTGCCGCAGTCGGGCAAATAGTATGGTGGACGTGGCAGCTCACGATCATCGGAGTTTTCAGTAGAGTTTTCTTAATCCGGCCCTCGCTTTGGCGAGCTACAGCATTGTCATCCTTCAGCTTTGCAGGTTCCGGACCCTCCACGTCTAGGAGACCCACGAATGCAACTCCCAGGAAGTTGGGGAAGTCAACGACCGGGGGAAAGTTGCCGAAGGTGGTAGGCACGGCGAGATAGCCGTATACGGCATGGTCTGCCACGATTTGGGGACCGAAAACAAGTCCATACAGTCCGCTCGCCATTACTTCAACCTACAAAGAGGAGAAACAAGACGAACGAATAGTTAGTATTTGAAGTACTTGAGTGGGGGCCCCATGGTCCCTCTATTTTGGCGAAAAGATGAAGGGAGGCTGAGTCCCACCGGGCGTGCCAATTTGGTGGAACATTTTTATTATTTATTTATTTATTTATTGGTTTATTTGCGTAGGCGTGCCAGTCACTAAGTGACAAGTTTATTATGCGCACTGTCTGACTAACCAGACGAAAGTGAGTGATCGTGTCGGGACCTAAAACCCGCCGTACCATAAAGGTTACGGCGTTAATTACGCCCATCCGAAAGAGGGACAACCCTTGATTAATCGCCAAAATACAGAGATCATGGGGCCCACAAAATATATAAAACATGTGATTGCATGCAAGCACATAATATGGAAGCATTTGTTTTGTTATACCGGCTCTTGGTACAGGGCGGAGAACTGAGATCGACATGGGCTCAAATAAGGTAGACCTGGACAGGAAAGAGGTAGACCTTGGAGGAATAAGAGGTAGACCTTGGACAGGAGTGAGGTAGACCTGCGGCAGGAACGAGGTAGACCTGAGGCAGGAATGAGGTAGACCTGAGGCAAGAATGAGGTCTATGCAGGTTGGATGAGGTCTATGTAGGTTGGGGGTTAAGGTCGATGCAGGTTAGGGGCTAAGGTCTATGCAGCAATGGGCTGAGGTCTATGCAGATTTGGATGAGGTCAATGCAGGTCCGGGGCCAAGGTCGATGCATGTTTGGGGCTAAGGTCGATGCAGGTGGGATGAGGTCGATGCAGGTTGGGTTTAAAAACGGCGCGGGGCATTGCGGAAGGTTAAACGGTGCGGAAGGGGCGCTCCGGATTAGAGCCCATGGGGTTGGGATTATTTATGAGTGTGGGATGAAGCGCTGGGGGGGGGGGGCGCCGGATTACGGCGCGCCGGATTAGGATCGTGCCGGATTTGGGGGTAGAATTTGATCTTTTCTGAGTTGTTGGATTACACTGTGATTTTGCTCAGTCTTTTGACGTTGATTAATGGTTTATTCATTGAGTAAATTCAGTTTTGATTGTCCTGCAGACACAACAAACCAAGACTTGTGCGAGGTTCCTACTCAAGCACAGTCTGCAACAAGCTTACAGTCCCCAGAATTGAGGCTCCATCATGATTCAGACTAAGTATTCAATCAAAAACTTGGCAGCAGCACCTCCCCATACCCAGAGGGTTGCTGGGGGAAAGTGGAGGCGTTCCCACAGAAACTGGGGTACGCTCCTTAAAGCCGGGAAGTCAAACGGTGACCGGCGGACCCAGATGGATGGAAACCCCGAGGACTAGCCTACGAGGGGTGCCAATACTCCATGGGCCAAAGACATTGTCCAAAAGGGACGGCCAGAATGGGGGGAAATCTCGAGGACTAGCCTACAAGAGGTCCCTTACCCACAGCCGCCACCACCACTTCCAGAGGAATGTGGATTTAATGTTCGGTCAAAAGACCCATTCTTATTCACCTCAGGTGGCTTATAGGACTCCGCGCCATAGGTGGACGGGATCCTATAGCCTGGTGGTGATTCAGAAGGAAAGCGACGTGAACGTTCGATGGGGGTGTTCCCCCTCCCCGGTCAGTGAGTCCTAATGGTCGAGACGGAAAACGATATTCGCATTAAACCTTCAATTTTTACCCATGAAACTGGGATAGGGAACAAGCCACATTGGGTAGACCTTCCCCCCATCCTACTCGGGGCAAAGAAATCACAGTAATATATCATTCATCCACTACACTATTGACGGTAGGCTAGACATGGAAGAAAGCTAATTAGTTAGCATTTGGGAGTCAGCCATGAGCCAGGGAACCACGGAGAATGTAAGAAACAAACGCTCGAGCGACTGGCGGGTGACATATGGAAAAATGGCCATACCCAGGGGCCTCGCACCCAGATTATAGGGGTGACCATATTCTCTCCAGTTCATGACTGTGAACGGAGAGGTAATAGGGAAGCCAACCCCGGGGGGAAAACAGAGATGCACTTATATGTATGTCTCCGGCGGTGAGACCAACGACGAGCATATGGTGCATTTAACATAGCTACCACACTGAAACAGAGCTTCGGGGAGGGGGATAACGTTAATGTAGCCCTTGGTTATCCCAAGGCATGCTCGGCATCGACCGAGGAAACCAGATGTTAATAAACGATACGAAAGTAAATGCAGCAGAACAAGTGGAGGGATTCAGACATAGCTTAAGGAATGATCAAAGAAAAGGAATATGTATTGCATTCGGCCAGGCGTTGCCGCACAAGACCGTTCATTACTTCTTTACATCGGAAGATGAAAAGAAAAAGAGCCGAAGGCTAAACTAAAAAGGAAATGAAGGGGGATGCGGGCTCATATCATCCGCCCGTTTCATTACAAGCCACAGAGGAGATATTGGCAAAGAGAGGGCTAGATGAAGAATGAAGGCGATATCCCTCACACCCACCTCCGCTCTTTACAACAAAAAACAGAGTATCGAAAATCTTCCTCTCTTCCCTCGCTCTGAGCCTTTCCTCTCTATTGGCGAATGGTGGACGACTGCCCAAGGAAGCCTCTCTCAGCTTTTTCTTCTTCTTTTCCAAGCTTCCCTTCTCTGATTCCCCTTCTGTCTTTTTCTCACTTCGACCTTTTCACTCCCTTTTTTTCTTTCAAGCGAATCAAACTCATTTATATAAGAGCAGTTCTGAGTGGCTAATACGGTGCGGTCATGGGCACGCCGGAATAGGGTGTGGAGAGCCCTTTTTGCGCGCCGGAATGAGAGACGCCGGATTAAGGAGAAGCGCGCCGGTTTAGTATGGCGCCGGATTAAAGTCTGCCACGCCGGTTTAGGGCCTCTCCATTCCCATTTCCAGCATCTTTCGGCCCATTTAGCTTGTCTAGGCCCATTTTGTGCTCATTTTCTTCTTTTGTGAGGGTTGGCCAATCGATTGACTCGTACTTGTTGTCCGAGCTTCTATTTGTTTCTTCGGGGATGATCCCGAATATTATTCCGAGCTCTCGGGTCTTCCTTTACCAGTTGTCCGTTGGAGTCGAGCATCTTTTCTTTTCTTCTTTTTCTTTGGTCTCGTCTTTTGGTTCGGCTTCCGCCATTCTTTTTCTTCTTTTCTTCTCTGTCGGCATAAGAGCACCCGATCAGAAATTCAGACCTACAGAAGCAGAAGTCAGGAAAAATTAGGAATATTTTCAGTGTCAACAACCGCGTCAAAGCTGTCAGAAGTGATGCTGTGAGGAGGGAAAGGTGGCATAGGCCTATCTGTCCTCCGCACATAATGATCATCAGAGGCCCCAACCCTAGGCCTCCGGGATGCCTCTCTGCCTCCGCTTTGGCGAGCCATGTCTGTAGAAGCTGCAAAGACCAAGAGCAACGAGTAACAATGAGTAAAAAGGTTGAATTAAAGATCAAACCAGCATGAAGATAGTAATAAGAATATTCAGGCAGTCCTACAAAACCCCATTATGTCAATGGACTCGGGGATTAGCAAAAAATCACGGAAATTCGGGCCATCTGCCCCCGTCTCCGGCTTTGACGGATCTCCCGTGGGGGGCATTTGTTGCACTTACTATTTGTCTCGGATAAATTGAGGCTTTACACTCGAGTTGGTCGGGGTTCACTATTCGGTGTATCCCCACTTCGTGGAATATTTCCACACATGGAGACTTTGTGGCCCGTATATCTCTACAATAATAGGGCCCTTGCAGCAAGCAAGGTGGTCGGGAATCGGATTAAACCACCATGATTGTCAGGATCGCGTGGCTCCGAGCAAAGCCTCGAAGGGGTGAAGTTTTCCCCCCTTGGATGTTCAACATGAGCAAAGATAAGCCTTGTAGCGAGAAGTCCTACACACCGTCGAGGAAGTCCTACGCACGTGTACCACGTTGCTCGGACAAAAATACTTCCCCTCTTCGCGGCCCACGGTGCGGGGAAGACGACAAACGAACAAGGAGACGCGTCCTCTCCTCTTTCCACGCAGCGTGCTGCGAGAAAGAAGGTTCAAAAACCCCAGAAACAGGGGTTTATATAAAGAAGCAGGCACGGGAGACCCGATCGGGGTCGAGAGAGGGTCGCCCAAGCCCGGGGAGTTGCGCCCGCGATCGAGCGGACCCGGCCGGGGTTGTTTGACCCCAGTGGGCCCTTCCCGGGGTCAAACGACCCCGGCAGGACTTGCCCAGGGTCATTTGACCCAGGCCCCTTCTTTCTCTCCCGCAGAAAAAAGAAAAAAAGGAAAAAAAAAGGGAAAAAAAGACCCTCTCGCGGTCATTTTTAGCCCATTCACCCCGTACGGGTTCAAACACCTTGACCTCGTGCAGGACTTGCCCAAGGTCATTTGACCCCGACCCCTTCTTTCTCTCCCGCAGAAAAAAAAAGAAAAAAAGGGAAAAAAAACCCTCTCGGGGTCATTTTTAGCCCATTCACCCCGTACGGGTTCAAACACCCCCGAGTAACCTTCCTACTTATATAAATAGACCCCTGGGGGGTCCAAAAAAGGAAGGAAGAGAACGGAGAGATCAAGGATCGATAGATCCACTCAAGGAGCATTGTTCGTTGTTTTGGCCTTCGAGGGGTAGGTGATCCCCGGGTCTTGTATTTATGCCCCTAGGTGGTTATGTTTGTAATTATGTCCCTCTGCGGGTCATGTTTGTAATTTTTTACGCATCCGGGGCGGCTAAATTATGTAGTTCCACTCATAATGGGAGAATTACGAAAAAGCCCCTCCTGGGACTGCGAGAAATACAACTTCTGTTATTTGCAGTTTTACCTTGCAACTCTTTGTAATTGGGGCTACGCCCCTACGTCCCGTGTCAGTGCGAAGACTCCTTATGTACAGTCAACAACTCGCCGATAACCCTTGTACTCATACGGATCATAAACATACTTAATTGTCCTTTTATGGGCCGGTCAATGAAAAGTTGCAAATAAACCACCGACTTTCAGGAAATTATGCACATGTCCCTCCTTTTGCGAATCAACGCACGTGCGCTTTCTATGAAAGCCCCTTGTTGCTCTTCAGCTTAGGGACATTGTCAGCTCAGTCCTACCTTTGAATTCCACCTCAGACCTAGCTCCACGAGGAGTCTGGTAAAATTACAACAATATCCCCATGACTTAGAAATGGCCAAGTCGCCCCCAAAATTCTTCGGAAATGGCCTCAGTGCCTCGGGGAGTCAGGGATTTTATCTTACCTTCTCTCCAACTCAGAAATTTTAGAAACGGCCCTGGCTTGATAAAATTATCAAAACACCCCTGGAAATCCAAAATTACCAAAATACCCTTGGGACCCAGGAAATCTTTCAACACTTCAAAAATGCCTATGGCTTCTGCAGAATTGCATTCATACTCTTAAATTCTAGGTTTTTGCCTGAACTTAAGAGGCCTTTGATGAAACCCTAATTCTGTCAGTCTGTTGGTGGTGAATGAGTGGTAATTGTGAGCCACCCAAGCGAGCAGGTCCTCAACATCAGAACTTATGTAGAGAACTTTAAGATTTCTTTGACAGTCAAACAAAGGTGTTCAGACGTTAGACCGATGTAAATCAACACTGACTGCGGTCAGTGGGGAAATGTCCAGCACTCGAACCCAAATCGTCTGATATGATGCACATCCACGGAATAAACTCTGCACAGGCTATTTACATAGTCCCCCCTTATGTGCACCCCTTATCCCTTACTTCTTTTCAAAAAGAAAGTTGATGTTGGGTCCCGTAGTGCAGGAACACGGATCTAGAGGGGGGGTGAATAGATCCTTCTACTAAAAACTATGTCCAATTAAAAACACAATTACCACACAGCGGAATATAGAAGATTGCTAGGATTGAGGAAATTAATCTAAACAAGTTTAGACTTGATTCACTCAATCTCGCCGAGCTCACACGATGGCACAAACAGATGGGATAGTGAACACACAATCACAAGAATCAAACCACAAGACACGGGGATTTTTAAGGTGGTTCGGGACCACGACGGGCTCCCTACGTCCAACCCTCACCAAACCGGTGAGGCTTCACTACACGCTACAAAATGTAGCAACATGGGGACGAACCCCAACACACACACGCTGCTTTCGCAGCAAACCACACACACGAGGCCTTGCCTCAACCTGCTGCCACAGCAGCACACACACACACTAGGGAACACACCCCAAACAAACTCCTCACACGGAGTCACAACTCCGTCCACACACACGTAGGACAATGCCTACTCAACCACACGGAAGAAAGCTCCCAACAACAACACGCACGCGGATATACTCCGCACAATCAGCACACATATAACAACACACATACTCGGAGATCCCCTTCTCCGAACACCCACACAAGATATTATCTGAAATGTATATGAATCAAAACATATATATGCTATGACCTCCCAACGAATTCTATAGATGAAAACTAGAAGTATGCATCAAGTATAAGGCTCCCCCTTCTTCAGCACAAATGGATTCTCCTTGCTTGTTGACGGATGATTATGATTTAGACATCATCTTCTTCGTCTCCTCGAGATGCACTTCTTTACCTTCTTCTAATTTCTTCACCTCTCTACTCTCATCCTTGTGGTACCACTCTTCCTTCTTCTTCTGCAAGAGAAAAGAAAGCATTAGTTCATCTTATTGCTTAGGATGAAAAGCATAGCACTAATAAGATAGCAATCAATAGATGAACAAATGAACATGTATATATATATTGCACCTCATAGATAATCATTCAAGACCTTGAGCAATCTTAAGCAAAAACACAGAAGTGAAAGATCAAGACAACTCCCTCAGATTTCCGATGAAGAGCTTCTGCAGGATGAGGAACCGTTCTTGAAGAGAAATGATCGATTCTTGCATAAATGATGCTTGTATCTTGATTCTCCACGTTGCTTCCAGTAGAGGATCGATTAGGGACTTGAATCCACGTTCTTCCCTTCACATATAAGCTCAGAACAAGGTGGAAGAGGGCTTGGGAGCTTCAACTCCGAACCTGCATACACAAGGGTTAGCAACACACCCAAAAATCGGATCCACCTCTCTCCTTTTCGGAATTTAATCGAACACTTGTGCAGCAGGAAGATGTTCTTGACGATCTTGAATCGGATGAGCTTGAATCTTGATTTCACTCGCAGCCAGCAGTAGAGGGTTGATTGGAACTTCGAATGCTCCTTCTTCCCTTCACTTTCACGCACAAACACAAGAGGAAGAAGGGCTGGAGGTGGCTGCTGCGACCTGCACAAAGAAGGGTTAGAAAGAAACCCGAAAACAGTGTATATCAAAAAAACCCCTTTGGTTTTCACCCTTAACAAGATGATATATACTTCTAGACTGGTCAAGGGACGTTCAGGGGACCAGATCCATGTATTATGGAGTGATTCCCGGAGTCCCTAACAGCTGTATAAGCCCATGTGGCTCGAAACCACCAAGTCAACAAAGCCGGCGCCGCCCAGAACAGAAGGGTCGACCCTTGGGGTCGACCCTCGTGCTGTGCTAGAAGTCCAGAAGTCATGGGTCGACCCCAGGGGTCGACCCTCTCAGAATCAGGTTCTGGCTCAACAAAAAACAGCAAGAGGTCCTGTAGGGCGACCCTCGGGGCATGGGTCGACCCTTGGGGTCGACCCTTTCAGTTGGGCTAAAAAGGGGCCGACGGGTTTTTTAATTGATTGCCAGGGGTCGACCCTTGGGGTCGACCCTTTCAGCAGGGGTTAAGAACCCTTGCTAAGTTGCTCCGATTGGCTTGGGGATCGCCCCGATGGGTCGTCCCACGCTTCACAACAATCACAAACCATAATTCTAAGTCCAAGAACACATCTAGATATTTTACAAACATGAGACGATCTTAAAGAACTTCAACCATAGAATTGAATATCAAAGTTGAAGTCGATCTCACCAAACGTCCCAGAGCATTGAAATTCTTGTCCTTGTAGATTGACCTGTCAAAATAACTCACAATTAGTTCTTTCATCCAAAATGCCAAATTAACTCACTTACCCTTAAGAAGATTGCTTTGAGCCTTCATAACACGCCAAAACCTCGTATGATGAGTTGAAATCCAGGACGTTAGAAAGACTCATTTTCAGTTTACAAATAATTTGGTCAACATCAAAACCATAAGGCATTTTACATGAGGAGGGGGTTCAACAATCTCCCCCTTTTTGATGATGACAAAATTTAATCAAAATTGCATTTTTGATCAATGTAATCCACCATTCAAGAATAAGTGAAACCACATAATCATGAAACATATCAACCACCAATATTGAACTGAAATCACCATACTGAACCGATATCAAGGGCAGCTTGACAAAATATGTGAGATTGAGTAGCATTACCACAAGGTGTGCCGACAACAAGGTGAAATAGGAAGGGTTCAGATGCAATAACAATGAGACATAATAGAACTTGAGACTCACACAATATGCCATGACTCTAAAATGCAAACTGAAAGGCAACTGAAAATGAGCACACATGCAGGCAATCATTCATCACACATATATATAAATAGCCAAAATAGTCTTTTCTCCCCCTTTGGCAACATCAAAAAGGAGGGGGTGAAATAAGTAGGGGGTAAAGTCCAAGCTGCAAGAGCAATGTCATCTAATCTTCATCGGAAGGCGGTGAGGTGTGCGGACGCCTCATATAACCCAAGATTTCCTCAAGCAAGTTGGATTGATGATCAAATGAGTCTTGAACATACTGGGTGTGCACTTGATGACTAAGCTTCAGATCCGCAAGTTGGTGTTGCATGCCCTCCAAAGTCTCCCCATAACTGTCTAATCGGTCATCTATCGAGTCCAACCGATCCATGAGTAGCTGAACCTCCTCGGAAGGCACATCTTCGGCAGGTGGGGCCTGTTCATATTCATCATCTTCATCCTCAGAGCTGATCTCTTGTTCAGTACTTTTCAAAGTGCGAACTAAATTTCCATCAAGCAGCTCATATCCCATATTATGGCAAATGGAATGAATTGTGAAAATGTCAGCCTCTCGGATGGTTTGTGAGTTTTCTTTGGAGAGATCAATACCCAAGTATGTAAACACAGCAGTGAGTGCAACAGCATATGGAATGGTGCGGTTCTTGTGCTTCATGCTATTGCTCATATGAAATAAAATCATGGCTGGGAAATTCACAGGAATGCCACTTAAAATGCAGTAGAAAAGAAACATGTGAATTTCAGTGACCTTGTCATGACCGCCGCCCCTTGGAAGTAAAATTGTGGTGATCATTCTGTGTAAAATGTGTTGCAAAGGCGGAAAATGATTGGCATTCAGCCCTGCCACAGAACGGTTACCCCTTTCTTCACCTTTCATCATTTGAAACACTACATCTTCAGGAATTTCAATATCTCCAAGCATAAAACCTTCAGTCGAGAGATTAAATGCTGCTCCCAAAAATTCTGTAGTGAGAATTAACCGGTGGCCATGAACCATTGTAGTTGGGTGCTCCCCGGACATGATAAAATTTCCATAAAACTGATGTACCAAGTTGGGATATATATGCCGATGTGCAGACATGAAATAATCTAGATTCGGCTGACTGCATAACACATCAACTAGTCCCGGAAGATGACGATTCAAGTTTACAAAAGATACCGACCGTGGCCGTAGGACTTTTCTATCCAATACTTTGGGTGGCGGCGCCGGTCCTCTGCCTCGGGCGCCCGCCTGACCACGTCGTGCTGGGGCCGCACTCGACTCTCCACGGCTGCGTGAAGCTTGCCTCTTTGGGGCCATCTAACCACAAATCGACGGAACCGGAGATGAGGGAGTAGATCAAAATGGCTCAACTTGGAGAGAAATGCTTCCACATGAGAAAATGGGGATCCTCCACACATCAAGAACTTACCTCAGTGCAAGGAAAAACAACGAGACGCGGTGCTAGCGTCGGAAGAACGATCCGCGCGGGTAGCCACCAAGAGGGCCGCGCTAGGGCACAATGGGGGATGTCAAAGAGGGTTTAGGGCTTAGAGAAGGTGGTGGCTTAGCCTAGAAGGGGGCTGGAGGGGTTTTAATGGATGGGAGGGGGGAAACTTAGGGTTTCCTCCCTTATTGGAGCCGGTTCGGACGCGGCGAAGCCGCCCGACCGGAACGGGTCGACCCTATAGGTCGTCCCCTTTTAAACCCCGCCCCAGAACCTTACCCGATAGCGAGGGTCGACCCTTGGGGTCGACCCCTTTGCGGGTCGACCCTTCCAGGGTTTGCTGCAAAAGCTGATGAAAACGGAATTTCAAGGAATCGAATGATATGGCTCGAGTCCTCAGTGATCATATTGTGTTGGAATCAAGAAATTTGAGTTATTTAAATGGGTATACACACTGAGGAACTTGCTTCAAGAATGACTTAGACCATAGAAGGCGTTCATTGTTTACCGTCTCCTAAAATTCAGATTTTGATATCAATTGCTCTTTTGCTGGCCTTAAGAAAATTCAAGGAGCTATCGGCCATAGAAATTGCAAAACCAATGGTTGTATTCTATAATAAGAACATGCATACCAGGCAATCCAGGTTTTCATGCACAAATTTTTTTTTTGTTGTTTTTCAAGCACGACTATGCACATGCATGACAAATATATATGACACACTACAGGCAATGCGATGACATTGATGCACATGATTAAGACTCAGATTGATCTATCCTACAAACCCCTAGTTCCCTTCTAAATGATGTGAACTTGTCTACACTAAGAGGTTTGGTGAAAATGTCGGCAATTTGACGAACTGTCTCAACAAAACTGATGTTAATATCACCCTTACTCACATGGTCTCTAATGAAATGATGTCTAATTTCAATATGCTTGGTGCGAGAGTGATGAACTGGATTTTTGGACAGATTTATGGCGGATGTGTTATCACAAAGAATTGGGGTGTTTTTAAAGGAAATGCCATAATCAATCATTTACTGTTGGATCCATAGCACTTGGGCAACGCAACTACCGACAGCCACATACTCGGCTTCGGCTGTTGATAATGCCACTGAATTTTGTTTCTTGGAGGCCCATGAGACCACACAACCCCCAAGAAAATGGCTTTTCCGATCCATCTTACAGCCCGCGTAATCGGCATCAGAATAAGCGACTAGTTCAAAGCATGAATTTCGTGGAAACCACAATCCTAAGTTAACTGTACCAGCAATATATCTAAAAATCCGTTTCACAGCCGACAAATGAGATTCTTTTGGATTTGACTGAAATCTTGCACATAGACAAACAACAAATTGTATGTCCGGCCTGCTGGCAGTTAGATACAATAGTGAACCTATCATACTTCTAAAGAGTTTTTGGTCCACTGATGTACCTTTCTCATCTTGATCAATTTTCATTGAAGTGGACATGGGTGTTGGTTGTGGCTTTGTTGATGTCAAATCGAATTTTTTCAGCAACTCCATTGCATATTTCTTTTGGTGTATGAACAACCCGTCCACCGTTTGATGTACCTGCAATCCCAAAAAGAAAGTTAACTCTCCCATGAGGCTCATTTCAAACTCACTTTGCATCAATTTTACAAAGTCGTTGCTAAGAGTGTCATTAGTGGAGCCAAAGATAATATCATCAACATAAACTTGAACAATTAAGATTTCCTTACCCTTCAATTTTGTAAAAGGGGTTTGATCAATGTTACCTCGTTTGAAGTCATTTTGGGCAAGGAAATCGCTTAATCGTTCATACCATGCACGGGGTGCTTGTTTCAGACCGTAAAGAGCTTTGTTCAACTTGTATACATGGTCTGCATGCGTTGTGTCTTCAAACCCCGGTGGCTGCTCCACGTACACGTCCTCCTGGATATAGCCATTCAAAAACGCACTCTTAACATCCATTTGAAATAACTTGATATTATGACAGCATGCAAATGCTAAAAGAACCCTCACAGCCTCGAGTCTTGCTACTGGAGCAAAAGACTCATCAAAGTCTATACCCAACTCTTGGCTATAGCCTTTGGCAACAAGCCTGGCCTTGTTCCTAGTAACCACTCCTTGATCGTTTGTTTTGTTACGGTAAACCCATTTTGTTCCGATCACGGAGTGATTCTTAGGACATGGAACGAGGAACCACACTTTGTTCCTTTGGAACTGGTGTAATTCCTCTTGCATGGCCAAAATCCATGACTCATCACCTAAGGCTTCTTCTATGGATTTGGGTTCAAATTGAGAGAGCAGGGCAATATAGTCTTGATTTACAACTTCCCTGAATGAGGCTCGTGTCCGTACTCCTTCTTCAACATCGCCCATTACATTGACCGACGGATGGTCCTTTGGAAAACTCCATTGAATTGGTGGCTGCCGTTCAGCTTGATTTTCCGGATTAGCCTCAACTTCTTGTGGTTCTTCTTCTTGTTTCTTTTCATCATTTTCACGTGGTTCTTCATCTTCTTCTTGTTTCTCCACTTTTCCTTCTTTCTTCTCGATATCTTCAATATCCAACTGATCATCCTGCAAGACAGATTTGTCATTAGTTTTATTTGGAGATGATTCATCGATGATAACATGGGGGCTTTCCTCAACAACAAGAGTTCTCAAGTTATACACTCGATATGATATATACAAATAATTTGATCAGTTAGATTCTCAAGTTATACACTCGATATGATATGATATATACAAATAACATGGGGGCTTTCCTCAAAAACAAGAGTTCTCAAGTTCAACAAGAGTTGAAATCCAGGACGTTAGAAAGACTCATTTTCAGTTTACAAATAATTTGGTCAACATCAAAACCATAAGGCATTTTACATGATGAGGGGGTTCAACAGTTGAGATAATATTTCCATGATCCAACACATTTGCATTTGCTTGTGTATCCTCCGTATGTGAATTATATGCCCCCCCAAACCTTATCATCATATTCCGTTGGCTCTTCATTAGAAATTCAAAGTTAATTATAGTTATGGTTAACCAAGGTTGGGGAATCCCCAGATTGCCCATGAGACCCGAATCTGTATCTGTGCAAGCAGCACAGACATGTCTCATAGTTGGCTGATTGAGTAGTACCTTGCATGGAAGTGACGCTGATGCCTTATCTTGTACATGCCTGTGTAGCATAGTGTCCAAATCAAGCAAGTCAAAGATCAAACTGTCTGTCCCTCCCCTTCAGCGAAACCCAGCAGATGGCATCCTGCGAAGTGATACATTGAAGAGGTCTTGGCTGGAGAGCAGAGGTGCATGACAGAGCTCCTCCTCTTGCCCTTCAAGATTCTCCGAGGAGGATGTGTTTGATATAGGGGTGTAAATGAACTGGTATGCTCGATGAGTAACCTTTCCTTGCCTTCAATAATACTCAAATCTGGCTTGTTTATAAGTAAATAGTGGAGTTAAAACAAGTTTTTATGCTTGGTTCATAAACGAGTCAAGCTTGAGTAAGTGTATATGGCTTGTCTATATTTGCAAACAGGCTTGTTTAATATTTTTAATTATTTCAATGATATAACCATGATTTTAAATCTGACAAATAAATGAACTTATTTCATTGGTTTAACTGGAAAAGAGAAGGCTATGACCTTCCTGCTGCAGCCTAGGTTCGGTTGGGAGGGGGTGGTTGCTGCCTTTTCCCCAAGATGATCTCACATTGAACATTTTAGGGAGGGGGATGATTCAATGCTCGGCCCCACTTTCTTCACTTCAGCTACCAGTGGTCAAGGCCACATGCATGATGCATGAGACTTGCATCGCTGCCCATATTCCTATCTAGCATTCAATGGTCATCTATTTTAAATTTAAAATTAATGAAATTTAAATATAAATACTTCTTGGGTCGAGTGGTTTCTGTTGAAGCAGCTGAGGGTTTTTTTTGTCATTTGTTTCCTTTGTGTTTTCTCCATGTCACTTTTCTAATACCTTCTGGTTGGTTACTTGACCAGGGGTATTTTAATCCTATACAGATTGTATTTTGACTGCCCTATAATATAAAAGGTTGCTGAAGGCTGTGGCTGGGTTGGTGAGTGTGGTTCCCAGAAACCGCAAGTCTCCTGTTTTTGGGTTCTCCATCTCTTTTGTCTTTGTTCCTCACCTTCTTCTCAATCAACATGGTATCAATGCTCTGAGGGAAGATAGGAATCCGGGGACAGATCTGCAGACATCTTTGAGTCTCAAAGCTACCGACTTCTGCCACGGACAGGACCTTTAAGGCTGCACCAAACCTATGAGTTCTGAAACCCTAGCAATCAAACCTGGAGGTTGCTGCCCCCCTGTCGAGGACAAAACCCAAAAGACTCGATCCGAAGACCTTGACGTCCCATTGGCTTGCATCCATGATCAGAAACCCTAGAAAATTGGTATCCAGGTTGTTGTGGGTTGTTGATGCTTGTCGTGGCTAGGGATGTAAATAGATCGGGTTCGGCTCTGGTAGACTAATACTATACCCTATTCATGAAAATTTTACAAATACCATACCCGGATAGTACCCAATTACTTTCGCGGGTATGGATACGTGTATATCCCTCACGGGTATGGATATATTGGCGGATATCCATATCCATCTAAAAGGCACGAGTCCACATCCACATCTAAGAGAAGGTGGGATTCGTGGGAAGTGAGAAAAGAGAAGTCTGGTCGATTCTTTCCTTCCCAATGTAATTTTATGTTTTAAAAAAATATCATTATAATTTTAACAAGAAGGCCAAACTTACAGACTCAAAACGACGGGCAGCAGCTTGAGTTCATGCCAAAATCATAGGCCCAACATACCCATTGAGTTATTAAGAATGGGTTCGGATCGGGTATGAGTTCGGGTGTACTAAATCCATACTCGATTCGAATATGAAACAAGTATTTTTAAAAATACCCGTACCCGAATCTATATCCGTTTATTCGGGTATTACCCGACCCATCACGGGTCGGGTGATGCGGGTAATCGGGTTTGCGGATATTTTTGACATCCCTAGTCGTGGCCACATCCTCGGGGTACAGTCGTTGTCATGGCCCTCCTTAGGCTCGTGAAAAACCCTCTGTGGCCCCTCTTAAGGTAGGGCCCTGTCATGAGACAGGAGAAAACTGACTGCAGCAGGTGCGATTCTTGTCTGAAATCTTTGCAGGGACCAGACAGGAGAACACTGCAGAGGCAGCGGTCCTTCTCTGGAAACTTTGCAGAGAATCAATTCTTCCCCCTCTTTGAAGGGTTGCTGGCTCTGCACGACAGGAATGTTGTCCCAGCACATTAAGTGGGATGCCTTCCTCCTCCAGTGTTACTCTAACGGACGGTGGAAACACTGCTGCACTGACTGAGATACCTATAACAAAGAAGATGTCCTCGACCGCACATCATGATAGCCACTCTCTGCAGAGCTCCTGTCAAGTTGCATAAAAGAAATTATGTCAAGTGGTCTTATTCTGTCAAGATGTTTCTCCAGGCGAGGAGAAAACTGGGCTATATCAATGGCAAAATTAAGCAACCGGATATCGATGATGACATGCTGGATGATTGGGCCAAAGATAATGCCCTTGTTATGTCTTGGCTGATGAAGTCTGGAAGATGCCCCACGAAAACTAATTATGAGAAAGACTACAGCTTGAGAGATGTGGTTATTTATGGAGAAGTGGTATGGTGAGCGAAAGAATGATATCTGAGTCTACCAACTCTATAACAAGATTTATGAGATTAAGTAGGGCACTCTCTCTGTTGAGGATTATTTTATTGTTCTATGGACTCTATGGGAAGAGCTAGACTACTACGACACTAAAGAATGGGATTGTAAATCACAGGTAATAATTGAAAAATATTCAGAAGGTGAGAGTTCTGAAATTCCTAGGTGTGTTTGAATCCTCAATGGGAATCCTTGAGGCACAAACCTTTAATGAGGCTCCTATCCCTCCACTTGATGAGGTGTATCAAAGAGTCCTAACTGATGTAAATAGGAGAGAAATCATGAATTCTTCAGTGAAAGCCTCAGGTGAGTAGCATCTTGGTGATCACTAAGCTCTAGCTAGTAAAGGGAAACCGCCGGCTGTGAGCATAACAAAGGAGGAAACCAAGGGAGGAAGAAAATGTACACACTGTGGAAGGACTAACCATATAGTGGACAATTGTTGGGAGCTCTACCCTGACAAGAAGCCTGCAAAATTCAAAAGCAAGAAGGGTGGACAGTAAGTCAAAGGCAGTGCTGCCACTATTCAAGGTCCTTCTGCTGATGGTGTCACTACAGAGCTTGAAGAGTCAAGACTCCTGGGTCTCACTTTCAATGATATAGTTCACCTACAAAGGCTTCTTTCACGACTGGACACATCAACCTCCTCTTCTTCCTTGTCCAGGTCAGGTACTGAAGGGAGAGCACTAAGTGCTGCCTCCCAACCTAGTCACAATTCATGGATCATTGACTTTGGAGCCACTAATCATATGACTGGCAACCTGAGCTTCTCTTCCTACTCCCTCTGTTCTGGTCAGGAGAAGGTGATGGTGGCTGATGGGACTCATGCCACAATTGCTGGCAAGGGAACTGTGAAGTAGTAATCACCTATCCCTTTCCTCGACCTTACATGTACCTTCACTTCCTATAAATTTATTGTCTGCTAGTAGTCTAACCAAATCCTTAAACTACTCTATAATCTTCTTTCTTGATCATTGTGTTCTTTAAGCTTTGAGGACTGTGCGAAAGATTGGGAGTGGGGTTGAAGAAAGGCGGCTTTATCTGCCTCAAGATAGGGGAAGCACAACTCTTCAATTGAGATCCTCTAGTAATGTGCAAAGTCGAATAAATGAGATCCATCTGTGACATTGTCGTCTAGGACATTTGTCGTTCAAGTCCTTAGGAATTTTGCTGCCTTCTTTGTTTCAGTTTATTTTTTTTTGAGTATCTACACTGTCAAGTGACTCAAGTCTGCCAGTTGGCTAAACATTGTAGAACAAAATTTCTTGATTCAATAAAAAGGAGCACTACTCCCTTTGAAATTGTTCACTCTGATGTTTGGGGGCCTTCTCCAGTGTGTTTTATGGATGGCCATCGATATTGTCACCTTTATTGATGATTTTGTCATTGTGTACGTGCATTTATCCATTGCAATCTAGAGATGTAGTACCTCAAGCAATTTTTATTTTCTCCAATATGGTGCAAACTCATTTTGACAAACAAATGAATGTCAGATCGGTACAAGAAGTATGAACACTTTTATGGAGGATAAAGGAATTATTCATAAATCCACTTGTCCTTACACCACAACAAAATGGAGTGGCAGAACGAAAGAATAGGCACCTTTTGGAGACAGCCCGAGCGTTTATCTTCCAGCACCACCTTCCTAAAAGGTTCATTCTGGGTTGATGTTGTTCTTGTAGCTGCATGTCATCAACCGTATGCCCTTGCGGGTACTTGGCGTTTGTGCCCCTGTGACCATCCTTCATCCAAATCGGTCTCTCTTCCCTCTACCTCCCAGAGTTTTTGGTTGTGTTTGTTTTATTCTCTCTGGGTCCAGGTGGATCAAAACTTGATCCCAAGCCCATCAAAGGCATCTTCTTGTGATATTCCCTCAGCCATAAGGGATATAAATGTTTAGATCCTATCATAGGGAAGAGATATGTTCAAAAAGATGTGACCTTTTTTGAGTCCCAATCATATTTCAGCCTAAGGCTTTGTCTGAGGGGGAGAAATGTGGTATCTCTGCAGACACAAACCCTTTGGCCTCTCACTTCACTCCTTGTCACATCATTTCTGACCCTTCAATCCTTGATACTCTTGTCCAAGAAGATATTGCAATGAATGGAGGGGATGGAGATGAAAGGAAAGGAAAAATCCAACAGGTGGAGGTGAAGAAGAAAAGAATAAAATTACAAAATGGTGCTCCAGAAGAGAGAAGCAGCACCTAAAACCAGCAGTAGGTCTCCTTTTTCAATGACCACTCTCAAGAGAGCACACAATCCTGAAATCTTCAAAACTCAGAGGCTGACATTGAAAGAGCTCCAGAACTTGATACATACATTTGAACAAATTTCTGATCTTGATCAACCCATTGCCCGCAAAGGTGTAAGAGAATGCACAAAACATCCAATTTCGAAGTATATGTGTTATTCTAGAATCACTCCTTCATATCATGCCTATCTTTCTTCCATTTCTACTTGTTCCTTGCCTTCATCTTTCACACAGGCCGTGAGAGACCCTAAGTGGGTTAAAGCTATGGAGGAAGAAATGCTTGCCCTTGAGAAAGATGGCACATGGGAGCTTGTTGACCTTCCCTCTGGAAAGAAGCCAGGGGGATTTAAATGGGTGTGTACAATCAAATTCAAAACTGATGGCATGGTAGAAAGGTACAAAGCTCGGCTGGTTTCAAAAGGGTTCACCCAAACATATGGCATAGATTACCAAGAGACATTTGCACCAGTTGCCAAGCTGTCCACGGTGAGAGTGTTGTTGTCTCTTGCTGTCTAGTTCTTATGGGACTTACATCAGTTGGATGTAAAAAATGCATTTCTTAATGGAGACCCATCTGGGGAGGTTTATGTGCTGCCACCACCTGGTTTTGATACAAAAGGAAAGGTCTGTAGGTTGAAGAGGGCATTATATGGCCTCAAACAGTCCTGGAGAGCGTGGTTTGAGAGACTAGAACTGCTATGTTGAAAATGGACTTTAGTCAAGGCAATGCTGAGCACATTCTATTCATCAAATGGAAGAATGGGCAGGTGGTTATCCTTTTTGTATATATATATATATATAGATGATATGGTTGTAACAGGTAGCACTGTACAGGAAATAAAATCTCTGAAGAAGAACTTGGCTAAGGAATTTGAAATTAAAAACCTTGGTCTTTTGAAATATTTTCTTGGAATTGAAGTAGCGAGATCTCATGGGAACATTTACATTTCACAAAGAAAATATGCCTTGGTCCTTTTTAAGGAAACTGGGAAGTTAAGAAGCAGACCGGCAGATACACCTATTGAAATTAATCATAAGCTTAGTGATCAAGATGGAGAACTTCTTTCAGAAGCTGAAAAGAGGAGGTATCAAAGAGTTGTGGGCAAACTCTTGTATCTATCTCTCACAAGGCCAGATATCACTTGTGTCACAAGCATTGTAAGTCAGTTTATGCATGCTCCTAGAACATCTCATATGCATGAAGTGGACAAAATCTTGTGATACATTAAGACCTGTCCAGGGAAGGGATTGTTGTTCAGCAAGGGAAGTCAGCTGTCAATAGAAGGTTTTTCAGATGTTGATTGGGCTGGATCTCGAGACGATCGAAGGTCTACTTCAGGCTATCGAGCTTATATAGGAAGAGATCTTGTCACCTGAGGAGCAAGAAACAATTAGTTTGTGCAAGGTCAAGTGTTGAGGCTGAATATAGAGCTTTGGCACAAGTTGTTGCTGACCTCTTGTGGCTAAGAATTCTATTGAAAGACATTGGCATAGAAGCTTCCTTATCTATGAAGCTTTATTTTGACAACAAAGTTGCCATAAATATTGCCAACAACCTAGTTGAACATGACAGGATGAAACACAGAGATTGATAGACATTTCATCTGAGAGAAGTTAGATTCTGAAGAGCTATGTCTACCTTATGCCCGTTCCTGAGATCAAGTTGTTGATGTGTTGACAAAGGACATGACTAAAGTTGAGTTCAAGACCGCACTTGGTAAGTTGTGCATAAGAGATATCTATGCTCGGTTTGAGGGGGGGTGTTGAGGCAGTTGAGGGTTTTTTTGTCATTTGTTTTCTTTGCGTTTTCTCCATATCACTATTATAATACCTTCTGGTTGGTTACTTGACCATGGGTATTTTAGTCATAAGTAGATTGTATTTTGACTGTCCTATTAATATAAAAGGTTGTTCAAGGTTGCGGTTGGGTTGGTGAACGTGATTCCTAGAAGCCACAAGTCTCCTATTTTTGGGTTCTCCATCTCTTTTGTCTCTGTTCCTCGCCTTCTTCTCAATCAACAGTTTCTTGTAAGCTCATTTGCAAGGTATGCAAAATCGGATTGGATCGGCCGATCCGATTGGATTTTGGTCAGTCTGATCCGATTCCGAGCCGACCTATCTCCATCCGTCGCCGGGGTTGGCCAAATCGGCTTGGATCGGCCTGAGTTGGGCGATTAGATGCGATCCCTTCCCATCCTCCTTGTCCTCCTTTACGTGCCTCCTCCTCAGGACCTCATCTTACCCGGTATAGTACAAGCAGAAGAAGAAGAAGAAGAGGAAAATACTTACCGTTACCGCCGTTGTCGCCGCCACCGGTCCTTGTCCCCGGTACCTTCTCCTCCAGTCCTCCTCGTCCTCACGATCGACCTCTCAAGAAGAAAACACGAGATACCGCCGTCAGTTCCTGTCGCCGTTGCCGCATCTTCGTCCTCGCGATCAACCTAGAGGGGATTGGGGGTTCAAGGGTGTGGGGAAGAAAAGAAGCAGACACGAGAAAGGCCCCCCGATACTTGAAAATAGGTTAATATTTTGCATATAGCCTCTTCTAAAACTTAAAATTTACATTTTGCACAAAGATATCGCCGCCGGTCTCTGTCGCCGTTGCCTCCTCCTCGTCCTCGCGATCAACCTAGAGTGGATAGGGGGTTCAAGGGCGTGGGGAAAGAAAAGAAGAAGAAGACACGAGAAAGCTCCCTGCCATCGGTCCCTATTGCCGTTGCCTCCTCGTCCTCACGATCAACCTAGAATGGATGGGGGGTTCGAGGGCATGAGGAAAGAAAATAAGAAGAAGACACGAGAAAGGTCCCTGTCGCCGTTGCCTCCTCCTCGTCCTCGCGATCAACTAGGTTAATATTTGCATATAGCCCCTTCTAAAACTTAAAACTTACATTTTGCACAAATGCTTGGATCGAAGAAGAACAAGAAGAAGAAGAAGAAGACACGAGATATCGCCGCCGGTCCTTGTCGCCGTTGCCTCCTCATACTTGCGATCAACCTAGAGTGGATCGGGGGTTCAAGGGCTTGGGGAAAGAAAAGAAGAAGAAGACACGAGAAAGGCCCCCGATACTTGAAAATAGGTTAATATTTTGCATATAGCCCCTTCTAAAACTTAAAACTTACATTTTGCACAATTGGTTGGATCGGACTTGAATCAGATTGGGATTGGCTGATCGGATCAGGTTGGGACCAGCCGATGCGATCCCGATTCCCGATTCTGCATCCCTTGGTCATTTGTTAAACAAACACTCCTTGAACTTGTCAAGTATGTAAATGAGCGAAATTTGAACAGCCATTTTTGGCACTTGGTCAAGTCAAAGCTTAGTTTGACCAGAGCAACACTTGCTCAGCTTGGCTTATTCTTTTTTGAAAGTGGGTAGTATCACGAACATATTAAAAGAAAGGAAGAATGTACATGTATAGGTGGGCCAAAACCCCAAAAAGCAACCTCCCAGAACCTATACAACAAAACACACACCAAGATAGTGTGTAGCAATTAACCCTTCCAACAACTAAAAAGAGGAGAAACAAAGGAATTCATATTAGAGAGAGTGCCCGCCCAATTTTTAACTCTAGCCCGTACAAAATCAACAAGAGCATCCTCGACACGTGACTCTCTCCTGAAGATACGGTGGTTCCGCTCTCCCCATAGTGCCCATAACGTGGCGTGGAGGATAACCCACCATATCGTCCTATCCGGCTTGTGGGGACAAGGCCTATCCCACCTCCAAAGCAAGCGGCAAACCTCACTCGACAGGTAGATGATGCAGCTGGTCCTCCGAGCAATCTCCATCCACATCTCCTGAGAGTAGGAGCAACCCACAAAAAGGTGGTCGAGGGATTCATCCTCGGCGCCGCAAAGACAGCAGGTCGGGATCAAATCTGGCATGAAACGAGACAGCTTGTCCTGCGTGGGGAGCCTCTCAAGGGAGATTCTCCAAATCAAAAGTTTGACTTTGAGAGGGCTCTTCGGTTTCCACATCTGCTTGTGAAAGCCATGGCACAGACCTCCATCAGAAATAACGACATAAGCTGACTTGACTGAGAAGATGCCATTTTTCTCCCACCTCCAATTCCATTCATTCTCACGTCCTTGAGGATGGAAGGATAGGAGAAAGGAAAGAAGGCCCTGAAGCTCCCCCAACTCTTCTTGACTGAAGTCATGCCTGAAGGTCAGTGCTTAGGAGCCACCCGGGATGTGCTGATCGAAAGTTTAAGCCACAATGCCCAGAGGCACCTCAGCAATCACGAAGAGGCTAGGAAATAAGGACTCCAAGGGGGAATCTCCACACCATCTGTTCTTCCAGAAGAGGCATTTATGGCCATCTCCTAGTTGGACTCGGGCATCGGCGACGAAATAGTCCCTGCACGAGAAGATATCTCGCCAGAGAGGAGAAGTCTTGTAGCACGGAGAAGGAGCCAAGTCCCAAACCCTCCCCGAAGGGAAGTAACGCTGCCTAATCGCCTGGGACCACAACCCCTCCACTCCACACCCCAACCTCCACTACCATTTGCACAAGAGAGCCGAATTGAAGTTTCTAACATGCTTCAGCCCCAAACCACCTTGTTCCTTGCTAGTGCTTATCCTGCCAGTCTTTACATCGATCTCCAATGTCACGTCAAAAGAATGTGCATTGAATAGAGTCAAGTCTTTAGCCACCGATCTGGGAATGCGGAACATAGAGAGAAAATAATTAGGGAGGCTGTCCAATACGGAGCTGCACAGAGTTAGTCGACCCCCATAAGATAATAATCTAGCCTTCCAACCAGTTAGCCTAGTCTCATATCTCTGAACAATAGGAAACCAGTCTGCACAACGGAGGGGTCCCGGGGAAAGAGGAAGGCCTAGGTAGGAGAAGGGGAACTCCCCAATAGTACAACCCAGCAAAGTGGCCGCCCTCAAAAGAGGTCTTTCCTCCATATCCACCCCAACTAGGAGGCTTTTATTAAAATTAACCTTTAGGTCGGTGACCTCCTCCAGAAGTTCCAACAAGAGCCTAACCATAGAGGGGTGCTACTCACCCTCATCAAGGAACAAAATAGTATCATCAGCATACTGCAAGTGAGATAGAGAGGGACGATCTCTGATCACCTGAAAGCCTCTGATCAGTCCAGCAACCTCATCCTTCTGCCACACCCTGCTCACAACACTAGCTACAAGCACAAACAAGAAGGGAGACAAAGGGTCCCCCTGGCGCAACCCCCGACCGTTATGGAACCAACATATCATCTTTCCATTAATAAGAACAAAAAAAAGAAGTAGAAGTGACGCAAGCTCTGACCCAATCAATCCACCTGTCCCTAAAATCCATCTTGTGCAAGACATCAAAGAGACACTGTCAGCTCACCCTGTCATAGGCCTTCTCAAAGTTCAGCATTAAAACCACCTATTTTCTTCTCTATTGCTTCATAGCAAAAAAGACATTCATGTGCCACCAAGAAGTTGTTTAAAATGTCTCCTTCTAATGAAAGCACCCTGGAAATGACTGACCAAGCTGTCCATGACAGTGACTAACCTCCCTACTAACCTATGTAGTCAAAGGCCCACCTAGGCGCCAAGGCTAGGCGAGGCGCGAAAGCCATCCCCCAAGTATCCGAAGCTTCTTCAGCAGTTCCCTCTTTGGGAAAGAATTTGCTAACTTATCTTTTCCCATCGCCTCGCTTGCTCGTCTCGCCTGCTCGCCTCGTCTCGCTCTGACTACAGTTGGTCTCACTCTCTCTCTGTCTCATACAGACACACACATAACTTGGTTTTTGACAATGGTTTGTCTCACTCTCTCTCTACCTATAGAATTTATAGTTTTTTTTAATTGCTTCTCTTTCAGAATGTGAGAGATTACCTTTTGACTCACTAGAATTTATTTTACGTCAGTTTTATGAATTTATTAGTTTCTTCATTATTGATATCTTCGTAGTTGTAATTTGGTTTGTTAAATTCTATGAGAATTTAGTGAGTCATAATAATTTGAATAGGATTGAATGAATTTAGGAAATTTATTGACTTTATATAGGTAATTTTGTAATATTTAGACATATAGTTTATTTTTTGAATTATATATATATTTAATAAAATCTCACCTCAAACGCCTTAAACACCTAGGCCATCGTCTAGGCGTTTGAGGCATGAGGCGACCCCCTGGTCGCCTCGGTCACCTCACACCTCAGACTACATACCTGCTAACACCTTGGGGATGATTTTGTAAGTACTATTGAGCAAGCTGATGGGCCTAAAGTTCTGAAAATCTTGGGCACCCGTCATTCTTAGGAATGAGCACCGGGAGGGTCTTATTGATGCCCCTCAAGTGAGCTCCCCCTTTTTGAAACTCTCTCACTGTCGCAATGAGATCCTCTTTGATAACCCCTCAACACTTCTGGAAGAAGAGTAAGGGAAAACCATCGGGGCCTGGGGCCCTGTCCCCTGCTAGAGAAAACACAGCCTGGTGGACCTCCTCCTCTGAGAAGGGTGGCGAGGTAGCCTCCCTCTCCTCAGGGGAAAGGCAAGGGAGAAGGTCGATAGCAATTCTTGGCCTGCTGAACGACTCCTCAGCGAACAACAAGGAGTAGAAGACTCTCGCCTGATCTCTGAACTCTGTCTTAGAAGAGAAGGAGCGGTCTCCCACCTTGATGTTAGAGATGGAGTTGACCCTTCTCCCCGAAGCAGTCTGCTGAAGTAGGGCGTGTTATTGTCACCTTCTTTAATCCATCTATCCCTCGATCTCTGTCTCCAATAAATCTCCTCTCTAGTCAATAAGTCATCAAACTGACTCCTTAAGTTGGACATGGCGTCCTCCTTATCCATAAGGTCTGCCTCCTTCAAGCTATCCAACCCCGCCAGATGCTAAAGAATCCTATCTTTGGCCATCCTTCCAGGGAGGGTTTTACTAGCTCCCCAAGAATGGAGAATCTGCGCAGTATGCTTCAATTTCCTTACCAAAGTAACCCATAGCAGTGGGCCTGGCCTCTAGTGCGTTCTAGGCACCCACAACAGTCTCCAAGAAATCAGCCTCCCTGTGCCAGACCTGCTCAAACCTGAACCTGTTAGACTTGCCAAAATCCCTGTAAGTCTTCAGAAGAATAGGCTTATGGTCCGAGATAGACCTCGCCAGCCCAACCACTTGAACATGAGGAAAGTGATCCTCTCAATCCATAGAAACTAGAAACCTGTCCAACTTAGAACAAGAAGCAACAGGTCTCAAGTTGGACCAAGTGAAGCAACCCTATGACATACCTAAATCCACCAAAGCTGCCTCCTGGATAAAGTTAGAGAAGTCTTCCATCTCTTCATCAAAAGAAGCTTCTCCTAACCTCTCCCACGGCGTTGAAACCGCATTGAAGTCCCTTCCAAAACACCACGACGCGAAGAGAGGTGGTACAGTATCAACTCATCCCAAAGTTTACGCTTCTCCTCCTTGGGCTGGGGCTCATAATTCCCACTGAAGTCCCTGGAGAAGTCCCTGACACTTCTAAAGTGTAAAGAGATGGCCCATCTGCTAATCACCTTGTCCTGCAGCACCTTTGCCACCTAGAACGGGTTCCAGAGGATCATAATTCTCCCGGATCTGCCCACAACTGGGGAAGTGACCCCCTCAGATAACCGGGCCCCTCCTATCTCCTTAAGAAGAGCACTACCATCCCCTTCACACTTCGTCTCATGCAAACATAAGATGTCAATTTTGCACCTCCTAATCAGCTCCCTCACAGCCCTCCTCTTCTCCACCCCTCCCAACCCTCTCACATTCCATGAAATGATCCTCATTGATGACTTGATTGAGGACCCTCCCCCCTTCCTTCTTCCTCCTCGTCACACCTACCAGCCCTCGAGCGAGAACGTGCTCCACTTCGGATGCTCGCACTCCAGCGCCTATTGATCTTAGAGAAGGCACCCCTCATCTCCGTGGCCTCAAAGGATATCCCAACCTGGTCTACCACCCCCCTAGCACGCTCCATAACCACAACTTCAACTTTGATGAGCAACTCTCTCACTTCCTCAACCCCCAACTTGTTACGCCCACAGATCGCTTCCCCCTCCGGCAGCATAACTCCCCCAACCATCAGCGCCATCACCCATCAACTGAAGCAATCCATCGAGGGGAGGCTCTTAGACCGGCACAAGAGTAGACCCAACATCCTACTCCCTGGACGACGCAGGAGGCAGGACCTCCACAGGGTTAGAGCCACGGAGGACCAGAATAGGGCTGCTTGGAGATGTAGAGTTGGACGTTGCACCTCCCAGACCTCCCACGGGGCTGGAGGTAGGGGCCCCTCGCATTGCCTGCGAGGAAGGTACCTGGTGAGGAGACAGTTGGACGTCGTCTCCCAGCTAGGAGGCACTAAGATCCGGTAGCCAGCCCACTATTGTGATCGCTCCAGGCCCCAGAGCCATCCTCTCCACTGTCTGGGCCCTGTGGAGTAGACACAAGTTGAGGAAGGTGCCCACCGTCTTTAGGAAGGTAGAACCGACCGCTTGTAGCCTTCTGTCCACGACTAGGCCACCCTCCTGTTCGACAGACAACACCTTCCCCTTCCTATTCTCAGCCACCTCCTAGAGACTGCCGGCCACCTTCCCTCCACCGGAGCCCTGCATCAGTGGACCCTCGATCACCTGCGATTGGCAGACGACCAACTGAGGGAGGGGCGGGGTGCCGATGTCAGCCCCAACACTGTCGCAGGCTGAAGGGGTGAGGCGGGTTGCGTCTGGTGGGGGTGACGCCACTGTTTGGGCCCCCCAGATCCATCACGTGAAAGAGGTGTACCGAGTAAGTTTAGGGTAGGCCCGCTACCCGCGCTCGAAACCTCGATACCCGAGCACGGCCCGACAGTCTCGCGAACCGGCGAACCGGTGGTCGAAACCGGACGGGCGTTTGAATTCAAACACCCGCCCGCCCTACGGCTGTATGTCTTCAACCCCTGTTCGCATCGCCTGCAACCCTAAGGCCGAAGACAGCTGAACCTGTAACTCCTCCAGTAGCTACACTTGGGAGTTGAAGACCTCGTCGGCTACCTCCACCATAATGACCCCTGACACGGCCGTTGGATTGGAGACTTGGATGGTCGCTAGGACTGCCGCCCTGGAGCCCATGTCGGTGAACCTCAAGCTCCTACTTTCCAGCCACCCAAACTCCTTCACCAAGTGTTGAACCCCCTCCTCGTCACAAAGGAGCACATGGACCCCCTCCAGGATTATCTTAATAGGGTGTTTTGGATTAATTTTTTTTAAAGAAACTCTTTCTACCTAAAAAATTATGTTGTAAATTTTTAACTTAAATTTTAAAATTGAAAAATGATATTCTCTGTTTGGTAAAAGTATCATAATTTTTAAAATTTCTCTAAACTTTTTTGGCAGATAATTTTTATTATAACAGAGGGAGTGATGTTCCTGCTGCGACTGCGGGCTCAGGGCTTCGGGTTCGGGGTGGCGGTCGTCAGCATGAGCTTCATCTTGCTATACAAGGCCATCACCATGGGGGGGGGTCTTCCTATACTGCGGTGTGGCGACAGTGGCGTGGGTGTTCTTCTACCCCTTCCTGCCGGAGATGAAGGGGAAGACATGGGAGGAGTTGGAGTACCCCTTCGGGAAGAGGGAGACGGCGCGGGGCTAGGGTGAGGGGCAAGCTCAGGCGACAATAGGGGGATTGGGTGCACCAAGAGAGAGAGACAGAGAGGGAGGGAGCACATGGAGGGGTTGTCAGGGGAGAGGGAGGGACCGCCGCGTCGGGAGGGGGACCGAGAGAGAGAGAAAGAGAGGGAAGGAGCACAGGGAGAGAGAGGGAGAGAGAGGGGCCGCCGCGTCGGGAGGGGGGGACTGAGTGCACCGGGAGAGAGAAAAAGAGAGGGAGGGAGCACAAGGAGAGAGAGGGATAGGGAGGGGCCGCCGGGAGAGAGGGAGGGACCGTCGCGTCGGGAGGGGGACCGGGAGAGAGAGAAAGAGAGGGAGGGAGCACAGGGAGAGAGAGGGAGAGGGAGGGGCCGCCGGGAGAGAGGGAGGGACCACCGGGAGAGAGAGAAAGAGAGGGAGGGAGCACAGGAGAGGGGGGGGGGCGCCGGGAGATAGTGAGGGACCGCCGCGTCGGGAGGGGGGACCGAGTGCACCGGGAGAGAGAGAGAGGGAGGGAGCATAGGGAGAGAGAGGGAGAGGGATGGGCCGCCGGGAGAGGATGGGGACCGGGAGAGAGAAAGAGAGGGAGGGAGCGTAGGGAAGAGAGGGGCCGTTGGGAGACAGAGCACTGGGAGAGAGAGAGAGGGAGGGAGCGTCCGGAGGGGGATTGGCAGGAGAGAAAGAGAGGGAGGGAGCATAGGGAGAGAGAGGGAGGGGCCACCGAGAGAGAGAGAGAGGGAGAGAGAGGGAGGGGGAGGGGCCACCGAGAGAGAGAGAGAGAGAGAGAGAGAGAGAGAGAGAGAGTCCGGAGGGGGGACTGGGTGCACCGGGAGAGAGAGAAAGAGAGAGCGAGAGGGAGACGGCTAGAGGTCGTGCCTCTCCTAAAAAATATGGAAAGACTTGTTTTTATTTGGGGGGAAGTTACAACGGGATAAAATTTCATCCTAAAAAATTGGAGAGACTTACCAAACATGGTTAAGTAGGTTGTCCATTCCTAATTTTTATTTTGAGAGAAAAAAGAGGTGAAAAACTACAACCAAACACCCTATAAGTCTCCTCCTACCCAGAGAGGGGAAGGTCCCCCCGGTGAAGATCCCATCTTTGCAGCCAGAGAACCGAGTCCCCTGCATGAAGGAAACCAACCTCCAGAGCTCTCTCAACTCCTTCCTCTGTCTGACCAAGCGCCAGGAAGCAATCCATGGCTGTATGCATCACCACCTAGCCACCTCCCATGCTTTCCTCGAGCCGCCGCTGGACGACTTCAGCTGGAGCTGACCCTTCCAAGGTGGTCGCCGCAATGCACCTCCGCAACGCCCGCATCCTAGCCTGCAGAGGCTTCACTAGAAAGGCTCCGGCATCCACCCACCTCTTACCACCAGGCCTAAGATGATCGTGAAGGCCATTCCCCTTTACCACAGACGTGAACGATCAGACAGGGGCCGCTGGTGGTGACGAGACCATCGGGCAGAAATGCCGGAGATGACCTCGCCTCCCACGTTTGTAGCATGTCGGCAGGAGAGCGCCGCCCCCCCTCTCCAATGGGCCATCGCCAGCGGAGTTACCCGACAATGGACAGAGCTGCACTTTTTTTTTATGTAAACGAGACCAAGGATTACTCTTGGGGGAATGCACAATCTGTGCTATCTCCACCAATAGTATCCGGCCCGACAGAGCTTCACTCTCTAGAAAAGTCTAGAGAGAGAGCCTGAAATGAGAGGCTCAGCTTGGCTTATTTGCACCCCTAAGTACAAAACAGGTCTCACCTGTTGTTGTTTGCTAATTGTTATGAATGGATAATTGTTTAATTCAGAGTAAGATATATAAGGAGAATTTTGCAGTTTTGAGCAACCTCATCTCCAAAGGTTGCAACACGTCTACCTTTGGTGTTGGCTTCTGGGTGTTCCACCACACTTGTGAAATGCTGAAAATTTTAATTGTCATTTCAGTTTCTTCAGAAGTCTGCCTCTTTCCAAATTTCTAGTGTCACCTTCCTGAAGGAAATTTCCCTCCCCTCATTGATGACAGTAAATTCTCCATATTGCAGCTTTCTAGGGACTGCATAACCATCAAATGTTACAAAATTGCACATACCTACCCCTCACCTCCACAAAAAGGAGAAAACAAAAATCCCTGACTGTGGGCCTTCCGTGCCACTGTTTCAGCTCGATGCAGGTTCTCTGACTCAACATCTGTGCTACCCAACTGTCCTTTAGGGGAACCCTGCTCCGGTGACCCTGTACATCCATTTGGTATCCTTCAGAATTTCCAGGACCCCAGTTTTGCTGTATTTCATGAGCTGTGCTTTGAATCTTTATTCAGCAGCTATCTTTATGCAACTCCAGTTGCACTCTTTTGAGTGTACAGCTGGCTTAACAGGAGATGATGCAGATGGGTGTGCCCACTTAAATTTCTTTCACATGTTATTGCCCGTACTGTGCTGATCTTCTCAGGGATATGATTATTGATTGCAGCTATTTCCACCAAGATTCTTGCATCCTTTGGCATTTATTCCATTCTTAATTCCGGCATCTATCTCCAATGGAGTTGGCACTGTACTGAACAGTCTGAACATCAAGGATTTTCAGATATGAGGGAACCAGCACCAGACAAGGATACCATCCTTAGATCGGGTAGTACTGTCTTCAAGTGAGAGGCTGATGACTGAGAGGCTGCTTTTCGTCACTCTGTCTGAGAGGCATTCTTTCTTTTTATGGCTTCTTTCAAGGCTGGCCCAGTAAGATCAATTTTCCAGTTCCCTTATCCACCCACAAGCTTTTGCAGTCCCGCATCTTTCAGGATTTCCAGGATAGCACTTTTACATTATAACCACACTGGCTTGCCACCTTTTGAGATTCTGCACCTTAACCACTAAAATTCCTCTTGCCTCTTCCTTGTTTTATTAGCCTAACAAGTAACGGCTGTGGTATCAGTTACCACACTCATTCGAGAAGCCTGGAGATCATTGCACCTCCTGTCATCTATATTTTGGTTAACCCTTCTCTAGGCTGTCTACTTGAGTCGCCAACAGCCTCCATAGTTCAACTGTGTTACCAGAAAAAGGTTCTTGCGTGCAGCTGTTCCATGCTCCTCACCAAGACTCTGCTTGCATTGAATAGATAGATATGAACAACAAAGATATGCAAGAGAATATACAGTTGATTCTAGGAGCATCTTGTGTAATAGTCCCTTTTTTGGAGGGTAACTGGCATCTTTGAGAATGTCGGCTCCTGCAGCACCCCTCGCTATTTCAGCTCCAGACTGGCTTAGAAACTGCCAGTGCCTCCACTTCCTGGGGAGAGTATTTTGGCAAATAGATGTTTGCACAGCAATGTGTTAGTTGCCTATCGGAACTTCAATGAGTCAATACAAATACTGGATGTTTTTTTCCCCTTGATTATAAAACTAAGCAGGTAAGAGGGGACAGAAATACCTAAATGGCATGTAAATTCTTGATTCCCATCTTTCCTTTTGTAATTACCTGACACCTTGTGCCCAGGTCAAATACATACCCATACAAATGTAAAACAGATTTTGAGCTGACCTGACTTTGGCCACACCTATATTCATTTTTTTAGACTTAAGTTTAGAGAGATGAGGGAAGAAATAATAGTTAGCTAAAGATTGTATGATGGAACTTTTCGTGACATGCACATTTATGTATTATGCTCAACAAGACTCTTCTGTTATTGATTCCTAAGGAGGATGCCCACTACAAGATTACGTACCTAATGGCTTGCTGAATGGGGCTTATGAGATCATTACTGAAGATGCTGACAAGGAGATTAGGAAAAGTTATTGATAAGAGTGATCAACTATAATCGAGGTGCTTTCATTAAAGGGGGACAACAACCATGTGAAGTGTGAATATTTACTTCAGGTGATGACCCGAATGGGGTTCAGGGATATATGGCTTAGCTAGATTAGATCTTGCGTTACTTTTACCGGGTTTGCCGTCCTTGTTGATGGGGAGCATTCCATCTATTTCTATGGTGGAAAAGGTCTCTGACAAGTGACATCCTATGTTGTCTCTTCTGTTTGTTTTGGTGGCTTATATACTCAGGAAAATGTGGTATATGCAGAGTTTATTGGACTTATTGGAGGCTTCTAGACACTTGCTAGGGATATAACTTTTTCACTTATCAATATGCAAATGGGCCATTTTCCTAGGTAGAGTGAATGATTTGAAGTTTCTCTGTCATTCTAGTAAATGTTCACATTTTTTAGTTTAATAAATTTAACCCCCAGTTCCCCCCCAAAAAAAATAAAAAAAGGAAAAAGAAAGAAAATGTTGTGAGCTTTTAAATCACTTTTTTCTTAAACTTTTAGTTGCAGAAAAAGGATAATGGCGAAAGGATATCATGTAAATAAGATTTCCAAAATATATGCAGTTTATTGTTTAATCACCCATTAAAGCTTCAATAAAAAATACAAAAGGAATTTTTTCTTTGATATATTTTGAAACTTGAATATTCCAGAGCAGATAATAGATAGCTAAAATAGTGTGGGAATTATTAAATGCAAATTTCTAGTTACTTATCTGACATCTTATTCCCATGCTTGATTCCCACACCCATAGACTATTGGATTTTGATCTGACTTGATTTCAATCTCTCTTGGGTTTGATTTTGAGCTCATGTGCCTCGTGTGGTCTAGCCTTCCAGGCAATCTAGCAAAGCTAATTCCTGGGTCCGAAGCTCTCTCACAATTGCACAATGCTTGGAAATGATTTATGTTTAGCCTTGGTCTATAGCTTTGTCAGAATTTAGCAATACTTGAAAGTGATTTATGTCTAACAGTAAACATTGAAATTTTTGTTTCTATATCTTCATACACAATGTTTTTTCATACATTTGTCTACTATGCCTTTCTATCTAGGTGCGTGTCACAAACTTGGGAGATGCATCTGAACACATTGGAGAGGTCTTGAGACGCGTGAAAAAGGAGCATCTGCGAAGAGCTTACAACATACAGGACTGGTAAAATCTGTGCTCACACACATGCAGCCTCTCTAGTATTTTGAATCTCAGTTTTCATCATGTTAACTGTTCCATAGCATTGTCAACATCCCCTGGGACGTGCAACTTTTATCAACAAACTATCCTTTACTTGCAGACTAGTTGATGTCACCATTCCCTGTAATTCTACATGATAAGAAATGGGTTTCTATTTCCATGCAACATGGTTTGCTTGTACCCATTTGTTTTGGTTGGTTTTAAGAAATCGTGTTTTGGTTACTTTGTACTCACATATCTAATGTTGCTGAAGGTGCATATTTATTCTTTCGAGATGGTGTAAAGCATGCCCCCTAACATCACCCTCCATTGGCATTCCTCAAGTATCTTTTATCCAAACCTTGTCAACTCTTAACCACATGGAATGCTGAATTGGCCCATCTGGATCATAATCAGCCGATTGGGCTCAGAATCACTGGGTGGCGATGGGGGTTTCTGGTGTCAAGGCTTGTTTGGGGGGGATTGCACCAGAGCTTTCCCTCCTACTGTGGGTCTTGCATCCCAGGGGTTGGTTCGGGGGGGGGGGGGGTCTTCGCCGTCATGTTTTAGCTGTGGCAGGAGGGGCCACATTAGGCGTTTCTGTAGCGGCTCGGCTCTAGCTGTTGCAGAGGTGCGTGGTGTCCCTGGAGGTCACCGGTCTTTCGCCGATGTGGTGAGAAGCACTCCTCCTCTGAAGGGTCTGGCGAACAAGCGGTGGCTGGACATTGGCGAGTTCTCGACGGAACTTCTGCAATGCAGGCTTGGGTGGCTGTGGAGGTGCCTTTACATCACTCCATTGGAGGGGGCTATTGAGCCTGCCGAGGTCAGGCGGCGGCTTATGGAGGTAGCATGTAGGGTCTGAGAGGTAGCACGGGTGTCCTGGTCTTCTTTCCTGGCCGTTGGGAAGCAGGCGGCGAGTGGGACCATCCTATGTCTCCTACGGTGGTCGAATTGAGGGGGACCTTCCCCAACCTGTCAGCCAAGAGAGTTAGGGTCATCATCGATGGCCTTCCCATCTTTCTCTGTGATGTAGAGGGAGTGGGTTTCTTGGTGAGAAGCTTCAATCAGGTGGAGCGCGAGTCGTTGGGCTACACCCCGGTGGGCTTGCGAACGGCGGTCGTTGTCATCCTTCAGGTGGCCAGCCGGGCTGTGATTCTAGCGGTGGTGTCTATTGATCTCGCTGGGGTGCCAGTTGTACTTCGGGTTTGGGTGAAAAAGGAGCTCCTGAGGCTATTGTCGCCTCTGTTAGAGCAACCAGAGGGGATGGTCAGACCATCCGAGGGCGGGCTTTTCAAATTCAACCCACGCCCCTTCGTTGGTCGGACGCGTTTTGACTAGGGTGCCGATTTGGCTGGGTGGGCCCAATGCTTCTGCCGACCTGGGCATGCGGGCTGTGTGTTCGAGTGGTGAACTGGGCGGGCCTTCGCAAGACTCTTTGGCGGATTTGAGGTCCGAGTAGGGCTGGTTGGCTCGTGACTTACCTACACCTGCTAGTGGTGCACGTATTGGGTCTGCAGGACCTGGTAAGGGTTGTCTCCCCTGCCCGACTCACCCCCCTTCTTCTCCGACGTGCCCTCAGTCTGAGGCTGCCCCGACGGTCCTGGGGTGCCCGCCGTTGATTGTCCCCTCCCCGTTGGCGACCGATAGATCTCATCGGTGGTCTGGCTGCTCGCCTCTTGCCCTCACATGGCGGGAGTTAGAGCCGGGGCAGCCTTTGGCTTCCGCTGGTACGGGTACCGGTGAAGGAAAGGGAAGTAGGTGGCCCCGCCCAGGCTGCTATACGAGGCGGTAACGACCCGGGGGAGATGGGGAGCTTCTAGCAGGCTCTATGGTAGCATTGGAGCACCTTAACCAGTTGGAGCCCCTACCACAAAGCCTTGAAGTTGTGTCGTCGTCGGCCCATCTAAAGGCCTCATCCGTGAAGGGATCCAGATGGCTTCGCAGGCAGTGGCAGTCTAGGTTGGGGGTGGGTGGGTAGCTAGCCTGTAGAGGTGTGCAAGAGAGGGTCTGTCAGCCCTATCGCTTGTGCCGGTCCTAACTGATGACTTCTGGGAGCCGGAGGATGGCTACCTTAAGGGGTTGAAGTTGCTGCTGGAGGAGGATGGAGGGGATGTAGGCCCTCACTCTGAGGGGGCGGTTCCGAGAGGCATGAAGGCCTTGCAGAGGGAGGAGGTGAGGGAGATGTTGAAGTGGAGAGAATTTCAACAGAACATGTGAGGGAGGTCAGAGAAGGTGAACATTTCCTTTTCGGTAGCAAAGAAAGACTTGAACGGGTTTTTTTTTTCTAAAATTGGCAAGAGATGGGGTGCAAGTATGGGGGGGGGGGAGAGAGATCTTAGGTTGGGGTGGGGGGAGAAGGTGGGTCAGGAAGGAGGAGAGGGACATTCCTCATTCTTCATGAGGATTGTTTCTTGGAATGTGAGGGGATTAGGGGGTGGAGAAGAAGAGGGCGATGAGGGAGTTGATCATGAGATGTAAAATCGATATTCTTTGCATCCAGTAGACCAAGTATGAGGGGGATGGTGAGCACCTTATGAGGGAGATCGGAGGAGGTAGGCTGTCTTCAGGCACTGCTATCCCGACTGTGGACAGGTCTGGGGGGAGGACTATGATCCTCTGGAACCCTTATGAGGTAGAGGAGGTGGTGCAGGATAGGTAGGTTAACAGATGGGCCATCTTTCTTCACTTTAGAAATGCTAGAGATGGCATCTCCTGGGACTTCACTGGGGTGTATGGACCCCAATTAAGGGAGAAGTAGCTCCTGTGAGACGATCTTATTCGTCAACACCTCTCTTCTGGTCGGCCTTGGTGTGTTGGAGGGGACTTCAATGTGGTGGTTGCTCCGTGGGAGCGGACGGGAGATGGTAGGCACTCGGGAGATATGCAGGATTTTTTTTTTTTGTAAAAGCCTTGCCTAGAGTTGATGGGAGAATGCTCCCCTTGCCAGAGGTAAGGAGAAACCACTCCACCATCAGACCCCTAGGAGGTGTATTTTATTACTGACAAAATGATAGAGTTACATCACTCGAATACTAGGCAGGCCTAGTTTGTCTAGACGAGCCTCACCCTTGATAATAGTGGGCAGCTCGTTACAAGAATAAAAAGCATTACATTTTGAATTACAAGCTAAAGAGGCCAATAAGTCCGCCACTTTATTCCCTTCTCTATAAGTGTGAATGATCCTATCATGCTGAGAAATTAATTTCCAGATTTCACGGACAAAAGAGAGAATGGACCATGGGCACTGGGTTTCCTTGTTGATGATCCTGACAATTATATGAGAATCACATTCAATGTAAGCTGGGCGATCTGTAATAGTATAAGTACTTGGTTCCATCAAGGATAGCTCTGGCCTCTGCTATTAAGCTGTTGGTGTGGCCATAGTAGTGGGAGTAGGCAAGAATGATATCCCCTTTAAAGTTTCTGATGACTCCTCCTCCTCCAGATATCCCATTTTGCTTACAAGCACCATCCGAATTGAGTTTAAAAGAAGGCCAAGGAGGAGATATCCATCTGATGATTTTTAACTGAGGAGCATTAGGAGTCTGAATAGCAATGCCCAAAGACTGAAAAAGAATTAAATTTTCCTTGTTCGATTCCTTTACATTTGCTGCTGCACAGTTAAGTTTGACCTGGGAGATGATTTGATGAAGAGTGCTGGAGAAGGATATGGATTTGCCCTCATACTTAGCTATATTCCTGGCCTTCCAAATGTCCCATAGACCATACCCAATAACAGCGAGCAATAGATGGCCATAACCTGATTTGGGAATAATTCTGTTGGTAATCTGCAGGATAAGAGATCTAACAGAAATGCCTTCCAGAGTAAAGCCTATACTTCTGAAATGAGCCCAAATGTAAGCAGCCAGTTCACTATGAAGAAAAAGATGATCCATATTCTCCTCATTGTGCGTATGACAACAAACGCATTTTGAGCATAAATGGATTCCCAATCTTTGAATATTTGAATCAACCGGAAGACAGTTATTCAAAATCTTCCACAGGTGGATAGAAATTTTAGTGGGCAGCCATTGTGACCATAACCTTGCCCACTTGATAAAAGACTGTCTGTTATTATTCTCAGTCTGAAACTGGTAAGTGGAAGCAACAGTACATTTTCCAGAGGAGGAGAGACTCCAAGCTTGAAAATCAGGATCTTGAGTTAGGGTAGTGCTCTCAATAGCTGATTTGATATGAGAAGGGACCATCCTGTTCAGCAATTCAGCATCATCATTTGAAGGGTTGGACAAGAACTGATTAACAGTGGCATTGGGATTATGAATACTGTTGATAGGAACAAATTCAGAAAGACAGTGTTCACCAATCCAATTGTCATTCCAAAAATTTGTATTGTTCCCATCTCCGATAACCACCTTTTTATTATGAAGGATGATGTTTTTCGCCTTGAGCCAGCTTTTCCTAGTGAATCCATTCATATTTTTAAAGTGCACATTTCGGAGATGGTTCTGGCCAATGTACTTTGCTCTGAAATGAATTGCCCACAAGGAATTTGAATGCAAAGCCTGCCAAAGCATCTTAACTCTAAGGGCTGTTTCCATGTGACTAAGGGACATGATGGCCAGTCCTCCCTGTGTGATGGGCCTACAAATGTTTTGCCAGGATCTCCAGTGCCTTTTATTGCCATTGTGAGTGCTGCCCCAAAAAAAATTTGCAAATGATCTATCCAGAGTTTGATGTGTACCTGAATGCAAGGGGGAAGAGGAGAGGGAATAGATAGGAATTGAAGATAATACATGCTTGATCAGAATGAACCTTGCACCCTGGGAAAGAAGCCCTGCTTTCCAGCCAGAAATCCTTTTTTGTATGGAGGAGATTATCCCTGCATAGTGAATTTTTTTTTCTGCCAAGGACCAGAGGTAGTCCAAGATACTTGTGGGGGAAACTTAACCTGGTGAAGCCTGTCACATTATGTATACGAGTAGCTGCAGATTCCAGAATTCTGGGGTGTAGAAAGAAACCACTCTTACTGACATTGATTAGTTGACCCGAGCTTTTTTCATAAGTGTTAAGGACTTTCAATAAGTTTCTGATTGACAGAATACTGGCTTTGCTGAAGATCAGTGTATCATCTGCAAACAGGAGATGTGAAATTGGGGGGCATCTTCGAGGGCCTTGAAACCATTCAACACTGCCATTACAATGGGCAAGCTTTAAAGATCTACTAAGACTTTCCTCAGCAATAATAAAAAGTGAAGGGGCTATGGGATCTCCTTGCCTCACACCTCTGGAAGACCTGAAAAAACCAGCTGCATCCCCATTTAACAAGACTGAAAACCAGCAATTTTTCACCATTTTTTCAATCAACTGAATAAAAGGAAGCCTGAAACCAAACTTGTAGAGAATAGCAAACATGAAGTCCCACTCTAATCTGTCATATGCCTTTGCCATATCAAGTTTAATGATGATATTGTTTCCTCTGGTTTTTCGGCCTAGATCATGCGTCAGATCTTGGGTCAAGGCAATATTTTCAACAATGTTTCTGCCCCTGACAAAAGCAGCCTGCTCCATGGATATTATCCTGGGTAGGATCAAGGCTAGCCTTTTATTAATGATAGAAGATATGATTTTATCGAAAAAATTGCATAAACTAATGGGTCGGAAATCTGAAATTTCCTCAGCATTAGGCTTTTTTGGAATGAGGGCTATAAGGGTAGAAGTTACACTTCTCGGAAAATCCTGCTGAGTGCTGAAAGCTTCTTGGATTGCAGCCACTACGAGACTAGCAATAAGAGGCCAAGTTTTTTGATAAAAAAACACCTGTGAAGCCATCGGGCCCTGGGGCACTATCAGGAGACTTCACTGATATGCAGGACTTCACTGACTTCATTCAGGAGGCTGCTTTGGTTGACATCAGCATGGCTCATGGTCGTTTCACTTGATCCAATCTCCGAGCTGATGCCTCTTGCTCTAGGCTAGACAGGTTCCCGATTTCTGTTAACTGGGAGGACCATTTTTCTCATGTGCAGATGCCCTCTAGCTAGGTTTTTTTTCAAACCATAAGTCTATCCTTCTGAAGATCAGCCGTGGGCATGATAGGAGCTATAGGTTTAGGTTTGAGCAGTTCTGGTTTAGAGGCTGATTTTTGGGAGACTATCATTGGTGCTTGGTATGCACAGGGAGACGGTACTTCTGCTATGGCTACTTTGGCGAGAAGATTGAGGCATACAACTCAGGTTTTTCGGGCTTAGGGAGCTGGTAGAACTTTCTCTGGGAAGGCAACGAAGGACATGATTCTTTAGCTGATTGAGGGCCTTGATTGTTTGGAGGAGGCAGGTCTTATGGATGAGTTTGACAGGTGTTTCAGGGACTCTTTGAGAGTCCAGTTGGATGAGATCCTCTCTAGGGAGGAGATATATTAGAGGTAGAGGTTGATTTTTTGTAGACTGTCATTGGTGCTTGGTATGCACATGGGGAGGGTACTTCTGCTATAGCTACTTTGGTGAGAAGATTGAGGCACACAACGTAAGTTCTTCGGCCTTAGGGAGCTGTTAGAACTCTCTCTGGGAGGACAGTGAAGGACATGATTCTTTAGTAGATTGAGGACCTTGATTATTTGGAGGAGGTAGGTCTTATGGATGATCCTGACGGGAGTCCCAGGAACTCTTCTAGAGTCCAGTTGGATGAGATCCTCTCTAGGGAGGAGATATATTGGAGGCAGAGGTCGAGAGGCAAGTGGATCAAAGGAGATAGAATATTGCTTACTTCTAGCATCACTGTTTTAAAACCCGGCCCGGACCGGCCGGTCCGATCGGTTAACCCGCGACCCAGTCCCAAAACCGGGTTAGAATAGTGTCTAGACCATTTTAGACCCAAAGCTCGGTCAAACCCAGTCAACCCGGTGCAACCTGGCCGACCCGCTAAAACCCGTGTGACCCAACCGGGTCCGACTCCTAGGCATATTTTTTATTTATTTAATTTTTATTTTTTAATTTAATATGAAAAATATAGAAGATGAGGAGTCTTCTAACTCCTCTCTTTAAAGTTATAGATGTATAGTCTTTTTGGGACTCTTTCTTACTTTTGGAAGTTGAAAAGAAATTTAGAGGGAGATGAATACTCAGACAAGGAAAAAGATGAAAATTTAGATGAACAAGAAATTTGAGTTCACACGTCATGAAACTTGTGTCTCATGAGATGTTAATTATAGTTGATAAATGGTCATACGTAGTGTTTATTTAATATGAATTTTATTCTTTTTTTAGACTAGCTTAGTGGTTGTTTAATACACTTGTTTTAATTTTTACAATATATGTTTAAGTGCTTGTTTCATATTTCTAACTCAAGGTATCTTAAAATCTTATGGTAATTTATAATATTAATATAAACGGTTCTAGTCTTACGGGTCACGGGTCAACCCGAACGGTTAAACTATTGACCCGTGACCCACTAACTTAACCGGGTCAAGCTCCGAGTCGGGTTTTAAAACAGTGTCTAGCATATTGCTTTGGGGAGGAGGGTCAACATCTTAACTTTCATCAGGGTCGGTGATCTATCCTTCTTCTCAGATGAGGATTTCTGGGACCAGGCGAGAGTCTTCTATTCTAGACTGTTCACTGAGGACGAGTTCTGTAGGTCGAGGATTGTAGATGACCTCTTGCCTTACTTCTTACTTGAGGAGAGAGATGCTATCTCCGGGAGTTTTTCAAAGGAGGAAGTTCACCAGGCTATCTTTTCTCTTGGTAGGGGATAGAGCTCTAGGGCCGGATGGCTTTCCCTTGGCCTTCTTCCAGAAGTGCTGGGATGTCATTACAGGTGACTTGCTGTAAGGGAGTTTTAAGAGGGGGGCTCATTTGGGGGGGAGGGATTCAATAAAACCCTACTTGTTCTTATCCCTAAGAAGATAGGTGCTCAAGACTTTAGGCACTTCAGACACATATTAGCTCGCTTAATAGTACCTATAAGATAATCACTGAGCTGCTTGTAGGAAGATTGGTTTCTGTTATTGTTGTAACCAGAAAATGAATATATATATATATACGTTTATATATGTACGCATGTATGCATCAAAAGCCGATGCTTACGGTGTTGGCTCATTCCAACCCGTTCTATCCCGCGGAAGCGAGGAGAACCCGCGATAAACCCACGGAGACTATTATAGTCATGTGGTTCCGGGTTTTAATCAATCAACTCAAACCCTAAGGGTGTGAAGACGTGCTATGCACACTGTTTTGGTACCTCGACGGCGTGTATCACGTCTCGTAGGATCAAAAACTCCTTCCCCGACGGACGAGCGAGGCGCGGAAGACAACGAACAAGGCGAGGAGAAGGCTTTTTCCTCTTCCACGTGGAGCCAAGTGCAGAAATGTCGCTGTCGAAGCCGTACGGAGCTTTTTTGAAGAAGCCAAGGGAATGGCCCGGGGAGGGGGGAACCCGCCCGGGGTATAAAGCCCCCGGGCAGGTCTCCCGGCGGCTGCGTTGTTGGCGGGCAGACCCGCCCGGGGCGCTGCGCACCCGGGCAGGTCCGCCCGGGGCCGCGCGCCCCCGGACGGGTCCGCCCGGGGCCGCGCGCGCCCGGGCGGGTCCGCCCGGGGTGCCGCGCCCCCGGGCCGGTCTGCCCGGGGTGCTGCGCTAGTAACTACCCATTTTCCTACAAAAAAATTTGATTTTTTTTTGGAGGGAAAGGGACCCGCCCGGGGTCGTCTTGACCCGCCCGGGTCCCACTTCCCCCGGGCCGGTACCCTACTTTCTATAAATAGACCCCATGGGTCCCATTGACGGGGACACACGGAGGAGGACGAAAAAAAGGAGAAAGAAGAGGAAAGGTGGACTTGCCTAGACTTCAAGTTCAAGTTGTTCGTCGTTTTTTGGTCCGAGTGGGGTAAGTCCCCGAGCCTTGTGTATATGCCCCTACGGGGTATATTTACAATTATGCCCTTCAACGGGCCATGTTCGTAATGTGTTATACAACGGAGTGACGGACTTATGCAATTATGTCATTATGTCATTACGATGACAAATTGTAAAAATGTCCTCCTCGAGGTCATGAAAGGCCTAAGTCCTGTAAATTGCAGTTTTACCCTGCAACTTTTGTAATTAGGGGTATGCCCCTACTTCCCGCCATGATGCGGATGAATGTACAGTCGATAATTCGTCGACAACCTCTGTACTCATGCAAAATTATAAGAGCACCTTATTATGCCCGACGCATTTCATTAATGCAATATTGCATATAACACCCTGACTCTCTAAAACTTGCATACTTATCCCTACTTCCAAGCAATTGAACCCATGAGTGTCTTCTCTAGAACCTCTCGTTGTCGGCTTGGTCTGGGTGTGTTGTTGGCTCAGTCCAACGCTCGGGGGTCATCTTAAACCTAGGCCTAGGGTTTGGTAAAGTTACCGAAATACCCCTGCGACCTAAGAAGTGATCTAATGGTCTCCCAAACATTCTGAAAGGGGCCTCAAAGCCTTAGAAGGTGAGTAACCCGGCTTTAGGTCTACCCCAGCCCAGAAACTTCTAAATCCCTCTGATCTGGTTATTTACTAAAATACCCCTAGATCTAAGACGGCCACTTAAACCCCAGTGGCCCACTTCAGCGTGCTCAGCCAGGGTCTCCGTCAGCTCCCCCGTCCTGTTTTAAGCAAACCTACTCTATTGGTTAGAGCCTTGAGGAAGAACTTTAAGCCTTCATGTTGTCATTTAATCAAGGGTGTTCGGACATTAAGCCGATGTAAATCAACGCCGACTCCGGTCGGCGGGGAGAGGTCCAGCACTCGAACCTATATCGTCTGATACGACGTGCACCCACGGAACCCTCTCTACGCAGAGGAGTGTTTCTTTTCAAAAAGAACGAAAATCTACCTTTTATCCACGATAAAAGCCGACCTTTAGATTTTTTCCGTGTCTCACAGACTGGCACGCCCGGTGGGACCTCTCCCGCCTTTCTTCTCTTTGACAACAGAAGGTTTGCACCTCTTTGAGGTTCTTATTGCTCTCCCTCTTACAGGACGAGGGAAGAACGCTTTGCTTGCTGATTTTAAGCGCTCTGTCACGTCACAGTCACGACAATGGCAGTGGTGACGTATGGACCGCAAGTGATCGCTACCCATGCCAGGTATGGCTACCTGGCGACGCCGATTGCTTTCGGCGATTTTCCCCCGGTGGTCGGTTCCCCTTTCTTCTTAGGGGTAGTTCCGATCACTGAGGATGACGCAGTGCCAACTGCTGGCCGGACTGCTCCGGCTAAGAAGACTGCTGCGGAGGGTGCTAGGCCCTCCGTTCGTACTGTAAGCCGGGTTCACCCGGCTTCGAAGGTGTTCGCCGGGGGCGTCAGGCCCTCTGTTCCTGCCATTGGTCGGGCTGTTCCGGCTGAGGCGACTGCTATGAAGGGCGTCAGGCCCTCTCTTCCTGCCATTGGTCGGGTTGTTCCGGCCAAGGCAACTACTTTGAATGGCGTCAGGCCCTCTGTTCCTGCCACCGGCCGGGTCCGCCCGGTCCGAAAGATGCCTACCGGGGGTGTTAGGCTCTCTTTATCTGCTGTTGGCCGAGTCAGGTCGGCCGGACAATACAACATGGCCGGGGGTGTCAGGCCCTCAACGAAGCCCACACCTGGAGATGTCAGGTCTTCAGTCCTTCCAGCTAGCCGAGTGTTCTCGGTCAACCATATTACTGTTGAGACTGCTCCTTCCCGACAGGGACAACGCCGCCCTCGTCGACGCGGGAGCCGTACTGAGATGGTTGCCCCTGCTCAACGGGGGCAACGCCACGCGAGGAAACAACTTTGGCCCGTGGCCACCACTTCGCGTTCCGGCAAGACTATTCTCGTCGGTGACGTCCGTGTCAGGCTCGATGGAGGCGAGCCGATTGCACCTCGGGACCGACACGTCCCCACCATTCCAACCTCCAACCGATTCGAACTCCTTCGGAAGGTCCGGGAGGAGGGAGCGAAGGCAAAGAATGTCACCACGCTCCGGCCCAAAGTGGCGGCCCCCAGAGTCAAGTCTGGGGGCAACCCAATTGAGGAGCATCAGCTCCACCTAAAGGAGATATGGGTCACCAAGGAGGAGGCCCAGGCAATTAAACGCGCTCGGGCTGAGAAAGGTACACGCCAGTCTGGGCCGCACTCAGGGCAGGGCCCCTCCATTCCTAAGTCGACTAAGCCATCCTCCTCTCACAAGCCAGGCGCTCGCCGGCAGCGGGGGCAGTGCCGCGCCCCGCCAAAGCCGGTACGTCCGACTTCCCCCTGGGCTACCTCAGACAATTCAAGAGGGGGCAATGCTCGACAGTGTCCGGCCCCTCGAGCATCTGTCTTCGACCGGCTAGGGGACATATCTCCCCCGGTGCGGCATCCGCTGAGGAGGAGGCGGGTAACTCGCGTCGCAGATAACGCTGTCAGGGTGTTCACCTGCTACACCTCCTCCACGGACAAGCACACGGAAGCGGCTCAGGAAGACCTCACCCAGCCATTGCAAGCTATGAGGAGGTCGAAGCACGTCTCTCGGGTCGTGGCTCAGCTAGACTCAGTTCCTCTAGCAGGAACTTCACAGCCTGACCCTGCACGACAGGAGGAGCGCCAGGATAATGATCATGGTGCTGTCGGGGAGGGCCTTTTCCCTCGCGAGGAAGGTACAACGGAGGGGATTCAAGCCCTCACCCTGGAAGAACTCCGGCGCGAAAATCAGGAGTTGAAAGGTCTGTTGCAAGCACTCCTGCGTGATAAGGAGCCTCCTGCCCAACCTGCTGCGGCACCGGCAAGCGTTGAGCAGCAAACATCTCCAGCTCCGGCCACTATTAATGTGTCGGCTATGGCGGCCAGATCACCTGTGGCCCTGGAAGTGGAGGTACCTCAGCAGGAGCCTAATATGAGGTTCTCTGCTACTCCTGCCGAAAGTTTGACGGCTCAGCGGCAGATGATTGAGCGGATTGTAGAAGCAAAGTTCGCTCAGCATGGTGAAGGAGTGGCCACAGTCGATTTGTACAGTGTGCCCTACCCTCTCCATCACCAATTCAAGAAGCTCCCTCCGGACTGCCCCAAGGCCCCGAAGCTGCAAAAGTTCAATGGGCAGGGTTCGCCCCATGAGCACCTGGCTTACTATGTAACCGCCATGGGCGAACTGGCTTTGGACGAGTCCTACCTCTTGCGGTATTTCGCCACTTCTTTGACGGGTTCTGCTTTTCAATGGTACTCCCGTTTGAAGCCCAATTCGGTACCCGATTGGGCAGATATGCAGAAGAAGTTTGTGGACCGGTTCCAAACCGCTGAGCGTAAGGTTTCCTTAGCGGAACTTTGCGCTTTAAAACAAAGAAGGGGTGAGACAGCCCTTGACTTCATCAAGAGGTGGAGGGATGTTAGCATGCACTGTGATAACCCTCCCACGCCGGAGGATGCTATTACCATATGTCGCCGAGGTCTGGCGGCCGAAGTTAGTGAAAAGCTCTTGGGTTCCAGTATCCGGGGCTTTGATCAGCTCAACTCGGTGGTCGCGGAGATCGAAATGTTCTTCGCAGACCATCCGACACATTCCTCGGCCAAGGGCAAAGCCCCCAAGGACCGCCCAGTTGGGGGAAAAGAAATCAATGCAGTGGATTTCTCCCCGACAAATGGCGAGAAAGGAGGCGCTAAGGGGAAGGGTAATGGCAAAAAGTCGGAGGTCAAGAAGGCCGCTGAAGCCTTGGCAGAGAATATGAAGAAGCCGTACTCCTTCAGGAAAGAGCACACAAAAATGCTTTTTGATCTGTGTATGCAGGAGGAGCTGTTTTCCTTGCCAGAGCCGCGGAGGCCGGCAGAAATAGGCAAGACGGATGATCCCAACTACTGTGTGTATCACCGGAGGTTGGGACATACTATTACAGACTGCTATGTCTTCAAAGACATAGCTGAAGACCTTATTCAGAAGGGCCTGATAAACATGCTTGGTCACGCGGTTGAGCCTCCGCAACCGCACCACTGGAGTCGATCCACTCGATCGGCCAATGTGGTTTATATGGCGGCACCGGTTTCTGCATCGCACGCCGCCGAGGCTGGGTCTTCAAACCGGCAACCTCAAGCCATTCCCGAGTCGTCGTGCTGGCCGGGAGCGGAACATCTGGCTGTAAGAAGGCTCCTCTGGAAAGTCCGCCGGGAAATCCACCAGCTGAGACAAGAACAGCGAGAGTTGCTGCAGTTTCTCCATTATTTGGATGATCAGCTCGCTGCTCTTCCCCAAGCCCAGAGTGAACAGCTCACAAACCTTCATGGAGCAGAGGCAAACCCACTTCCACCTGTCTCACAGAGGTCAGGGTCAAATGGTTGGCTGTCCGATGACTCATCAAGCTCGTCAGAAGAGGCGGAACCTGCAAAGCCATTTTCTTTTCACCGCGAACAAACTCTACAAATTTTCTTCGCGTGCTGCCGTGCTGAGCTGGTAACCCCGTCAGTGGCAATTAATCACCAACGACCTGAAGCCCGGTTCTATCAAGATTATTGCCCTTTTCATGAGGCATCGGGTCATATTATTTTCAACTGTCAACCTTTCAAGGACCTTGCGGAATATTTTATCAGGCGAGGGATAGTTGATATGGGTGATTCCTTAGTGCGCCCTCCCCAGCCACATGCGCGTGGGGCGATGACTTTCTCAGTTAATGTCATCCATACGCCGTTGGCATTCAACCTGCCTGACCCTTCTGCTGAAGGGAATGTTTCCCGACAGCCGGGAACCGAGGCCACACTCTGGTATCCGGGACAGCGACCTTCCCATCAGTGTTCTTTTCCCAAGGAGGACGCTGAGAAGATATTTGATAAGCTTCTGGAGGATGGATGGGTGTTGGCATATGACCCTCCGTCTTATTACAATGAGACGGCCAAGAGTCATCCTCGCTATTGCAAGTATCATGCGAGGGTGTCCCACCCTACTCAGGACTGTGAAGATGTTCAAGACTTCATTGAAGCTCTCATTCAGAAAGGGGTCGTGGATACCCAGGGGAATTCTATGACGAGGCTACGCCTCGCAGAAGCCGCCAAGGAGACTCTTCAGCAGGTTCGGCGAGAGAACGAGGCCTTTGCCCGATTGGCCTGCCCAAGCGAGCCTCGACAAAATGAGGAGTTCCCGTTGCTCGCCAGAGATAAGACTGCTCGTTTAGAAGCCTAAGGCTCAGGGCCCGGGAGACTGCGTTGTACGACGAAGCCCTGGGGCTCAACTCAAACCGAGTCAGCCAGGTGTTATCATAAGAGAATGTCCTCGGCCAGTTGATAAAGGAAAGGCCAAGGTCTTGAATCCTAAGGGTGAGGCTCCGGCTGGATCAGCTAAGCTACAAAGCCTGGAGAAGCCTCAACCGGCGCAGCCCGTCAAAGGGCCGGCCAAAGCCCCCTTGCAGTCCGGTCGCCTTGAGAAAGTTGCCACTAGCTGCCCACAGAGCAATGATAAGGGCAAGCGCAAAGTTCTAGAGGTTGAGCCTAAGACTCAGCCTGGAGTTAAGTTAACAAATCCTCAACCTGCGGCAAAGAAAGAGTCGGCGATTCCGCAAAAATCTTTGGGGCTCCACTTCGGCCAAATGGAGTTCCAGGAGTTGCCGCCAGAAATAGTTGCTCAAGCGATCGAGGCCACTTTCCGACCCTCCCCTGAGGCAGAGGAGTGGACCCGCGTGGGCCCAAGGAAGAGCCGCGAAAGCCAAAGGGCCTGACGGCCAGTGCAACGCGGGGGTCACAGTGGTGGCATTAAGCAACCTCGTTCCGCAAAGTCATCTCCTCCTCCTTTCGAAGAGGTCGCTCGCCTTAAGAAGCAAGAAAAGAACCGGAGAAAGAATCTAAAAAGGAGGCTTAAAAAGCAGGCTGAGCAGACAGTCGCCATGGAGGCCTCCAAACAACTCACTCCAGTGCAACAGTTGCAAAAGCTTATTGACCAACTGGAGGAATACGTGCCACCTTGCCCCACTGGGATGGTCACGTTAGATAAATACATCCCCTGGGAAAAGTTTGGACATAAGACCCGGCTCCTCAACTGGCTACGGGAGACTCTGCATCGTCTTGAAGACGGCGAGAGGATTCCAATTCCGGAAGAGCTCTTGTTGTTTTATAAGGACGAAGAGCTTACTATTGAGGCCCTTGAGCAGGCGATGCGGGAGTTGTCATGCAACATGGTAGCCATTCCACCTCCGGACAACATAAATGCTCCTGGCGGAGAAGGTTGTGCACCCATGGCTACATATCAACGCCGATCAGGGAGGAGTCGGCGGGCACGTGGTCGAGGTCGCGGTCGAGGGCGAGAAAGTCCTTTGACCCCCGACCGGGTGATAATGTTCAGAGGAGAAAAATCGGGCCCTATTCCTGTGCCACGAGTACGGGGTGTTCCCTTCATCCCTACATCCTCGGAGAATGTTGATAGAACCCCGGAGAATCGAGGGACGGGCGGCGTCCCTTTTGTAATTACCTCCTCAGAAAGAGAAGAAGCTCCCACGGACGACTCTCCGTCAACGCCGGCTCCTGAGCAGGCGGGTCCTTCGAATAGTGCCTCGGGAGAAGGTCCCTCGGGTCATGCCGAGCCAGCCGAATCCCAGTCGGCCTCAGATGTGTCTTTGGCACCACTCTTTCAAGAAGAGGCGGAGATGCAAGATAAAGATCAACGCCCGGCTAAAAAGGAGAAGCCCCATGGAGCTCCGAAGACTCTGGAGGAGCTTATCCCCCCATTTGACAAGATCCGCGCTAGGGCGGACCGTAAAATCATTCAACATATGAGCCGGTTCCCAACTAGCATTACTGTATGGGAAGCTATCGCCTGGAGCAAGGATCTTCGAGAAGCTCTAGTAAAGGTGCTCCAAGACCCCGAGGCGTATGAGGCTCATGTGGCAGAGTTGCAAGCCCAAGCATATGAGGCTCTAGCAGCCAATATTGTTTTCACAGACAAGGATATGCTACTGGCTTCCCCTTGCCACAATCGTCCCTTATATATGAAAGGGACAATCAACGGCCATGAGGTGAATCGAATCTTGGTCGATGCAGGAGCCGCAGTAAATATCATGCCATTAAAGACATTCAAATCTCTTTATTTGGCACCTTACTTGCAAAAGGTCAACGCTGTCAAGATTTCGGGGTTTAATCAAGGCTCCGAGGAGGCCCTTGGACGTGTCGAGGTGAAGCTTGTGCTGGGCGACTTCACCACCAAGGCGATATTTTACATCATCAACTCTGACACATCCTACAAGATGTTGTTGGGAAGACCCTGGTTGCATGAAAATTGGGTCATTCCATCAACATTGCACCAATGCCTTAAATATTCAAAAGGGGGAAAGCAGTATACAGTCTTTGCAGACCAGGCTCCTTTTCACCCCAATGAATGCCACCTGGCGGATGCCTCCCTGTACTTCGGGGAACCCACTATTTCAGTCCCCGATAAAGTCCAAGACAAGGGGAAGCAGAAGGTCGAACCTGAACCAGAAGGAAGCCAACTCTTCACGGTCAATCGTGAGATGTTAAAGCTCCATCAGTTGAGTCTCAAGCCTGCGTCGAAGCCTACGCAAGTAGAAAGAGGCAAGATTGACTTTGAGGCCAACCTCATCAGTCAAGCTATCAACTGCAGTGTACCTCTGCCCCCAAATTGCATTCAACTTCCCTTTGTTAAGGAAGAGCACGGGGTGGAAGAATTGAAGACCTTTGTAGTTTCTTACATACGCAAAGGTCGAAGGAGAGACCGTCACCTGGTTCGGCCGATTATCTTCTACAGAGGAGACCAAATACCGCCAAGTCCGCCGGAGGACGACTTCGGGTGGGCATCGCCAGCCGACAAGGTGTCAGAGCCTATCCAGGCCATGGCTCATATGCCCGCCCGGCTCAAACACATGTGCATGAAGCAGGGGATTCCACAGCAGCAAACTTCTGCGCAGAAAACATATTTTTCTAATCTCTGGAATCCTCCACATGTCAGGGGGCAACCTCCATTTTCTCACAAAGACACCCGAGGATTGGGCTATGAGCAGGAGCCAGAATTCCGGGTCCATTATGCTATTAATGCCATAGGGCCCTTATCATCCTCTCGTGAGGAAGCCCGAAAGGAGCCTGCGGCTGAAGAACTCTATCAGGAGTCTATAGAAGCCATGGTGGCTCCTCCGTCAGCGTCCGGCAAGGATTCGCAGACAGAAGAAATCTCCCCAACTCCTACTGGCGACTTGGTGGTACCAGAGGAATTTGAGATCTGCGAGATCAGCCCTGACGAAGCTGAAGATTTCGTTGACCTCCAACCAGCTCCACCTGAACTCGAAGACGGTGGTCAAGCAACTGTTGACGAGTTGGTCGAGGTCAACCTTGGCACTCATGGTGAACATAAGCCCACCTTTGTAAGTGCCCTCCTTAGTGGGGAAGAACGACAGGCATACCAGCAACTCTTGAATGAATTCAGAGATTGCTTTGCCTGGACGTACAAAGAGATGCCGGGCCTTGATCCATCTGTGGCAGAACATGAACTGGCGATACTCCCGACAGCCAAGCCAGTTAAGCAAGCCCAGAGACGTATGCGCCATGAACTGGAGGTGAAGGTGAATGCGGAGGTCGACAAAATGTTAGACGTGGACTTTATAGAGCCATGCAGATATCCTGTGTGGCTCGCCAATATAGTCCCCGTCAAAAAGAAGAACGGCCAAGTCCGGGTCTGCATCGACTTTCGGGATCTGAATAAAGCCTGTCCAAAGGACGACTTCCCAGTCCCGATCATCGAGACAATGGTGGATATGACTACTGGTCATGAGGCCCTGTCTTTTATGGACGGGTCATCTGGTTACAACCAAATCCGTATGGCTGTCAAAGACAAGGATCATACGGCTTTCAGAACCTCAAAAGGCATCTTCAGCTACAAGAGAATGCCATTTGGCCTGAAAAACGCCGGCGCCACATATCAAAGGGCAATGACCAAAATCTTTAATGAGATGCTGCACAATGTCGTCGAATGTTATGTCGACGACCTGGTCGTTAAGTCCAAAAGGCGAGGTAATCACTTAGCCGACCTACGTCGGGTCTTCGAGCGGCTTCGACAATATCAGCTCAAGATGAATCCGATGAAATGCGCATTTGGAGTCTCCAGCGGCAAGTTCCTCGGTTTTATCGTCAGATACCGAGGGATAGAGATAGATCCTGACAAAATCAGGGCTATCAATGAGCTCCCTCCACCCAGGAACATAACGGAGCTCAGATCTCTGCAGGGAAGGCTCGCTTATATCAGGCGATTCATCTCTAACCTCTCAGGAAGGTGCATGCCCTTTGGCAAATTGATGAAAAAAGGAGCACCCTTTATCTGGGACGAGAGCTGTCAAAAGGCTTTCGAACAACTCAAGGAGTATCTCTTAACTCCACCAGTCTTAGGGGCACCTGTCAGGGGAAAGCCTCTCATTCTTTACATCGCAGCCATGGAGGCTTCCCTTGGGGCTCTCCTGGCCCAAATTAATGAGGAGGGTGAAGAGCAACCACTGTATTATCTCAGCAGGAAGCTGATCGGCCCCGAGTGTCGGTACTCGCCTATGGAGAAAATGTGCCTTGCTTTGGTATTCGCTGTCAAAAAGTTACGGCACTATCTGTTAGCGCACCGAGTGGAGCTCATCTCTAAATGGGACCCGCTCAAGTATCTACTCAGTCAACCTGTCCTCTCTGGAAGGTTAGGGAAATGGGCTCTTATCTTGATGGAGTTCGACATTACATTCGTCCCACGCAAGGCGATCAAGGGACAAGGGATGGCTGATTTTCTTGCTGCACACCCTGTGCCGGCGGAGTCGCTCCTCAACTTCGAACTACCAGATGAGGAACAGCTGATGCAACCACCTGAGGCTGAAGACGGTGCAGATGTCTCACTCCATCTTGAACAAGAGGTGTTGTCTCTCGGCACACCATGTTGGGAGTTGTATTTTGACGGTGCATCTAGGACCGTTAAGAAGGCAGGCGGCCTCGTAAGCTCTGTAGCCGGCGCCGGCATAGTCTTCGTATCCCCTCAAGGGGGTGTACTTCATCATTCCTGCGCTCTCATGAAGTCATTGACTAATAATGAGGCGGAATATGAAGCATTAATCATTGGGCTACAGCTAGCGCTGGAAATGGAGCTCAAATGTATTAAAGTGTACGGGGATTCTCAACTCATTGTCCGTCAAGTCCTCGGTGATTATGATGTGCGGAAAAAGGAGTTGATCCCTTACTTTGAGGCCGTTATGAGGCTTAAAGAAAAGTTCTATCTCTTTGAGATAAGCCATGTGCCGAGGAGCAATAATTCTCGGGCAGATGCGTTGGCAAAGTTAGCAGCCGCGTTGAAGCTTCCACCTGACGGTGAGTTGAATATTACAGTCAGGCACAGAAGGCTCATGCCCAGCATGCTTGATGAAGAATCAGGCCTCACCATTTATGAGGTTCACCACCTTGAAGAGGGAAATGATCCCGAGGAAGAAGATTGGCGCGAGCCATTTATACAAATCAAGAACGGGCAGTTTCCTCCGGAACGAGCTTGAAGGGTGCAGTTGCTTAGAAGGGCTGCGTCATATCGGTTGCTTGATGGTATTCTCTTCAGGCTCGCCCAGGAAAAGGACCACCCGGTGCTCTTGCGATGTCTCTCACTTAAGGAAGCCAAGACTGTCATGCGGGAGGTCCACTCTGGTTTGTGCGGGGCTCACCAGGCTGGGACGAAGATGAAGATGAATATCAAACTTAAGGGCTTCTATTGGCCTACTATGTACGAGGACTGTAACCAATATGCTCGCACCTGTCATCAGTGCCAAGCTTTTGGGCCAATCCCTCGGAGGCCTCCAAGTTCTTTACACCCAACGGCTCCTACATGGCCGTTTGCAGAATGGGGTATGGATATAGTGGGACCATTCCCTCCATCCTCTCGAGGGCATAAATTCATCCTAGCAGCCACAGATTATTTTTCTCGCTGGGCTGAGGCTATTCCTCTACGAGAGGTTACAGGTGAGGCAGTGGCTCGCTTCGTAAGATATCATATTATATACAGATTCGGAGTCCCTAGCCGAATTATTTCAGACAATGGGACCCCCTTCAGAAACAAGACAGTGTATATACTGGCGGCTAAATTCCACATTGACTGGAGAACCTCCTCGGTTTATAACCCTCAGGCTAATGGTTTAGCGGAGGCTTTCAACAAAACACTTTGCAAGTTGATGGCAAAGATTATAAATGGCCGAAAAAAGGATTGGAGCGAAAAAGTCCACGAAGCCCTCTGGGCCTATCGGACTGTTTATAAAACCCCTACGGGGTGTTCCCCATTTTCACTGGTGTACGGGGCTGAGGCAATCACCCCTGTAGAGATTGAGCTGGCTTCATATCGAGTGGCAGTTCAGGCAGGCCTACCCGGCCAGGAGCAGTCTGAAGCCGAAAGGAGGCTGGAGGAATTATCCTCTTTAGAAGGCAAAAGACTTCAAGCCTATCAGCATTTGCAGATCTACCAAGCTCGCATGGCGCGTGCTTACGACAAGTTAGTCAAGCACCGGGCATTCAAGAAAGACGACTTGGTCATGCTTAAAGAAAAAGAAGTCATTGCCGGCAAGCCAAGCGGGAAACTCCAACCCAATTGGCGGGGGCCTTACATCATCCAGAAGGTCTTCGAAGGCGGGGCTTACACGGTGGTGGACCACAAAGGCAACAGCCCGTTCCCTCCTCTCAATGGCAAGCACATGAAGCTCTACCATGCGCCACCGCAAGAGTTTCCACAGCAGTCCTCACAGGACAGTACCTCTCATCAGTGAGGGTTTTTTAAAAAAAAAGGGGGGTTAAAAATACTGATACCCCGGCGGACTCAGTCAGCCTTCAATGGTTGGCTGAGGGTAAAAAGGCCACAGACCCGGTCGAGGTGAAAACCCGAAAGGGCGTCTCGGGCAAAAATGGGTAACCCCTCGGTGTGAAAACCCGCAAGGGCGCACCGGAAAAAGCTAAAGGGGGCCAGCCTCGGCGAAAACCCGAAAGGGCGGTGAGGTTGGTAAAGCGAAAAAAAAAAATTCTCTTTTTCTCTCCCTATCTATTTTAAGGGTGGCTCTAAGTCAATGACTCCACCCCATCTCCACCAACACATCATATTGATGTCTTGGCTAGACCTTACATGTCATCCCTTGACACATAGTCCCACCGATGTTCTCACGTTGTCATACTTTGTCCCATCGGGCATGGCCTCAGTATGCTCTCTCGAGCTGCCAACCGACGTAGTCTTTTGACTCCCTTTTGTCCCATCGGACATGGCCTCAGTATGCTCTCCCGAGCTGCCAACCGATGTCGCCTTTTGACTCCTTTTTGTCCCATCGGGCATGGCCTCAGTATGCTCTCTCGAGCTGCCAACCGATGTCGTCTTTTGACTCCCTTTTGTCCCATCGGGCATGGCCTCAGTATGCTCTCTCGAGCTGCCAACCGACGTAGTCTTTTGATTCCCTTTTGTCCCATCGGGCATGGCCTCAGTATGCTCTCTCGAGCTGCCAACCGATGTCGTCTTTTGACTCCCTTTTGTCCCATTGGGACTGGCCTCAGTATGCTCTCTCGAGCTGCCAACCGATGTTCTCTTTTGACTCTTCTTTGTCTCACCGGGTTTGGTCTCAGTATGCCCTCTCGGGCTACCCACCCATTTCGCCTTTCGGCTCGTAGATTTGACTCATTCGTCCCACTTGGGCTGTCAAATCTACCCATTTGTCCCACTTGTGTGGCATATGCGTCCCTATGGGAATGCCACTTTCTCCTCGCCCCCTGGGCGTTATAGGGTCAAAAAAAATATATATAAAAAAAAATAAAAAAAAATGGGGTTAAAAATATTGAGGCCCCAGCGGACTTGATTGTTTCTGTTAGAAGGAGCAATCAAGGGTAAAAAGGCTCTAACCCAGCTAGGGTGAAAACCCGAAAGGGCGCCCTAGGCAAAAATGGGTACCCCTCAGTGTGAAAACCCGCAAGGGCGCACTGGAAAAAGCTAAAGGGGGCCGGTCCTGGCGAAAACCCGCAAGGGCGGTAGGACCGGTAAAGTGAAAAATAAAAAAAAAGGGAGACATACATACAGAAAGATGGGAGTAAAATCAGCTATATTAAAGCTCTGTCTTTCATTTGCCAATGTCAATAATGAAGCCCGAGACAAGCCCTCGGGGAAGATGTACATAGCTGGGGTCTGAATGCAGCCCCACACAAAAAAAAAAAGAGGAACAAGAAGCCATCAAGGCCCGAGATCAGCCCGCAGGCCGGCAAGAAGAGTCTCCTGCTCTGTCAACGCCTCCCTGACTCCTCCGAGCTCGTGCTGGAACTCCTCTTCCTTCACTCTCAGGAGGTCGTGTGCATCCCGGGCCTCTCGGAGCCGTCGTTGCAGAGCCGCCAACTCCTGCTCCAGCCCGTCCACATGCGAAGAAGCCACCCGAGACTGCTCCTGAGCTGCCGTCGCCTGCACGGATAGGTGCTCTTGTCTGCTGCGAAGCTCAGATGCTGTCTCCTCTGCCTGCTGAAGCAGAGCCTGTAGCTGTAGTCGTCTCGCCTCAGTTGCGTGGCGGCGGGCAAACTCAGTCCATGCATGCTCTAGCCGGGGCATCCACGCATTTCGGGAAAATCCAAATGCGTGATATCCTCGAGTGGAGTTGGCTAAATGCTCCCTCATGATCTCAACTGAGGGAAGCGGGGTCGTCTGCAAGAGGAGCTCGAGGTTTTCAATCAGCCCCGCTTCTAAAGCACTGCCTTGGGGAGCCACCAGAAGCTGAGGTCCTTCTGGCCAGTCTATGCCCAAAGCTGGGAAATTTGCTGGCAAAGATGAGGTATCCTCCCCAGCACCTGAAAAGACAGTTAAGAGGGAACAATGCATTAGCCCCCCCCAAAAAAAAGAGGAACAATGAATGGCCCCTCAGGAAGGCCAAGCAAATAGCTAACCTGAAGAAACCTCCGGGGCCGTGTCTGAGACGACCTCTGGTGTAGCATGATCATTAGAGGTCAGCATACTCCCTGCCCCCAGAGGCGGATCGCCGGTCACAGGCATGGATAGTCCTAATTCCTGCGAAGGCCCAACTGAGTCCTCAGAAGCCGCCTCAAGGCTCTCCTCCCCTACTGAGGGAGTCAATGCAGCATCACCTGTATCTGTGTGGCATAAGGGGTAGAAAGGCCGTCAATAAGACACCAACATGAAAATACACAGGAAGACTCAAGCTTCAATGCTGATTATACCTGACAATAGAGGTGTCGCGTCATTTGGTCCCACTGTCTGATCACCCTCCTGGACAGTGGCCGGGGAACTCTCTTGTAAGGGAATCGTCTCCGGAACAAGCAGGGGAGTGGATGCAACCACAGAAGTGTCAGCTGCTATTTAGGCAAAAGTATGGTTAGCTCTATGACTAAGTTTAACCAAACGAAAGGCAAATACGAGGCAGACCGAAGACACACCAGCAATGTCTCTGCCTCTGTCCTCGGCCCGTCCACCAGTGGAAGATAGCAGGCTTGGAGCAAAATCAGGAACCCCAGCATGGTAAACCCCGACGGCTGAGACTGGAACGCTCGGGGCCCCAATAGAAACTTCTGGGTCAACATCATAAGCCGGAAGCTCAGGGCCAGCCCCAGAGGAGGAGATCAACTTAGCCAGCTCGGCTGTGGAGTTGGCTAACTCAGTGGCTGCACAGAAAGACTGTCAGAGGTTGCAATGGCAAAAGTAATTGTCAACCCCAAAGAGGGTCAATTGAGTTTCTTGGTATACCAGAAATAATGCCCATGTCGCCTCCCTCAGAGGAGCTCAAAGACGAAAGGGAAGGAGCTGTCTCTGTCTCAGAACCAGTGCTGGAGCTGCTATTACTCAAAGAGGTGCTGGAATCCGAAGATGTGTCAGTCCCTTCTTTCTCTCTGGGAGCATAGTGCTCCCTCTGAGGCTCTGTGTAAAAGAGAAAACAGAGTCAGTTTAAAAAAAAAATATATAACACCTCACTTGATTCAATGAGTAAACAAGGAGGAACTATGAATTTCAAATTCACCTGGAATGGGAGAAGGTCTGCTCTCTCCAGTCTGGCCAGCCATACCAGTAGAAGGACAATCCCCTAAGGGGTGGTCCAAGTCCTCCAGCTCCAATGTCAGGTCCTCTGGGACATCTGCATCTGGTATAATTGGCGGAGTCTTATTCGCAGGCCCTGGCGAAAACTGCCCTAGTAGTCTCATCTCTGGGGGAGCTATACACAAGACACTCTTTCAGTAAAACAGAGGCATAATTACAAAACTATACATAAAGGGGTTCATAGTTTCCAACTCACTCAAAGGAGCTCCGTCCCTGGCAGGGGCGGTATCCACCCGAAGGCGTGATGAAGGCTGAATCTCAGCTCCTAAGCCCCCACTATGCCGCCGTTTCGCCGCCGGACTATTATCCACGGGAGGTTGAGCGGGGAGAACATCCTCTGTAGGTGGAGCGTTGGCAATCTCAGCAATTCCTACAATGGAAATGTGGCAATCAGCAGTTGATAGCTCCAGAACATTTATATCTTATTATAATGATAATAAATGTAGACGGAGGATCAGAAGATTCATACCTACTGCCCCTGCATCCAGACTAGGGCGGGTAATCAGTTGATTCGGGTCAATCCGGAGAGCTCTAGCGGCCTGCTCCACGGCGTCTCTCAGTGCCTGAGGTGTAGAAGCCACCTCCAAAGCCGGAATATGGGCTAGCAAGCCTGCACAGCCCACGACATTGATCACATGGGCCTTCCAGAAAGCGAAGGCCGTGCCCACCAGTGCTCCCTCCGGGATGGACTCCGACAGCTGGGAGTCGTGGGTCAGACCACAAGAGGCCCTCAAGTCTCCCCACCAGGAGTAGCGCGGAGTAGAGCCAGAAGCGCCTTTACGGCGCGAATTCAAAGTAGAGGCCTCCTCAGATGTCGACCTCAGGGGCCGCAACGCCCCCGTATACTGACTCCTGTCAATGGGCAATGAATGCCCCTGCTCCCGCCATCGACTCTCGATGTCTCGAACCGCTGCAGCCAAGCTGGAAAAATGAGCCCTGACGAAGCCGGGATCAAGGAAAAGAGGAGGCAGGTCCTCCCTCTTCAGACGCTTCTCCTCTGCTGCCCTGATAGTGTCTGCCCGCTCTCTGAAGATGTTGCTGGCTTTAAACCACCAGCGGGCATAGTAGATGTCAAAATGTCCCACTCGGGCCTGGGCCGGAAGAGGGATATGCTCCCTCACGCTGCGGTAAAGAAAGTCCTGCCAGCATGCGGCAACCAAATGCACATCCTTCTGCTTGTATTGCCTCGATGTCAGAGGTAAATCAACATTGGGTGGAACCGCCTGGTCATAGCCAAAGTTGCGGGCAAATCCGTGCGGGTAGTACGGCTCTAGAACCACTGTGTAAGAGCGCCGGTAAACCAGCACACTAGGTCGTATACACACGACCCACTCCCCAAAGGCATGTGGAGAAACAATGCCCTTTGAGGACACTTTGCAAACCACTGAGTCTCCATGTCCCTCCAGATACGGGCGATAAGAACGGGAGCTGTGGTCAAACTCCAAGCTCTCTCCCCTCCTCGTATGAAGGAAAGAAAGTGTTCGCCGGGCACCTGCAAGCTGTGTCACGGCATCCTGATCCTGGTGACCAGCAAAAGCAAAGATAAGCGGAGCCTTTATATTCGGAATGGAGGACCGCTGGGACAGCTCTGGAAGAAGTCGTCCTGCCCAAGCACTCAAATAATGAGTGGACAGCAAAAGCTTCTTATCTCGCGGGCTGGCATGCAAACTCAAGGCACCCAAACAGTGGTAGATGTTCGCCAAGGCAGCAGGGGCAAGGGCCAGCCGACGTCCACATGCAAGCAGGCACGCAGGATAGATCACCTCGACCCGGAGCAGCTCCTCTTCCCCATGTGGGAAGACAAAGGTAGACAGCCAATAAGCCAAATATGCAGCCAAGTACGTCAGTGTAGGTAGCTTCCTGGAATTCCAACCTTGTGCTGGAGCTGGCAAGTGCCGAGGGTTGGATGCAAACTTTATGAGGACCTCTTTACATTGGTCCCAAGTGGCGCCGAACGAAGGGAATTCCTCGTAGAAACAGTACGGCCCGCTGTAGAAGTACATAATCCAGGCGTTAAGTGTAACCCTGGGTGTCCTGGCAGTCTTCTCCTTGCCCACCAGGGCCAAATCTCTCCAAGTCTTCATAAGATAACGGAGGCAGTAAGGTAAAAGATAGTGGCCCACCCCATCTGAACTGTAAAGGTGGGCGTCATCGAGGCATAGCTCCTCGTAAGCCTGTCCGCTGATCGGCAGGCCCGAAATCCGGTGAAAAGACCACAAATCCAGAGAGGTCTCTCCCTCAGCAGTGACTAGTGTGTTCCAGCGCCTATTCCACCTCTCCACAACAGCCTGGAGCAATCCTGCGTGACAAGGGTATGAATACAAGGCTGCAGTAACTGCGTGACGAATCCCGACTCTATCTAGAGTGTCACCGTGCACAGTCAATATCCCCCAGAGCCACTCACCTGCACCTCTGTGGAAGCAATGGGAGGGGACAACGGACCAACTCCCGTACCAACTAGGAACCCTCAGTGAAAGGATTCCTTCTAACATGCAAAGATGGTCATAGCCGTCATGGGTAAAACGGCTTTCGGAGGGAGCCAGATATAGCCCGTCAATCACTACATCGACGGCCTTATGATGCCCCGCCAAGTGCCACACTGCAGGGGAAGAAGGTGTCGACCTGACCACAGCAGCGTCCAGGTCCTGGTAGAATCCGAGCCATTTGCTGTCGGGAAACTGGGGCTGTCGCGTAAATCCCCCGGGAAAGCTGGCATATGAATATGTGCAGGTACCTCTCATGCTGTCCCTGCCAACCAAAATAGCCCCTTCTAGTCGTCGCCGCTGCTCTGGGAGAGAAGGGTCGTCACCATCAAGCCCCGGTGGAATGTAGCTCTGCACGAAGGCAATCAGATGCCGATCCACCGGGTAGTGGGATGAGTATCCCCCAGAACGGTCGTATGCATAAAGTCCGCCCCGGTAGCTGATCCGAGAAGCTTCGACTAAGCCCTCGCCGACAGGGATATCCTCCGTTGGGCCTTCAGCGATCCAGGATGTGCCTTGATCAAGTGCGTCGGAACTGTCAGAGATGACGCGGCGAGGAGGCAAAGGTGGCATGGACTTATCAGTCCGTTGCACGTAATGCTCATTATGGCCAGCCGCCCTCGACCCCCGTGCGGCAGCGCGACTCCTGCTTGGACGAGCCATGTCTGTGGGGTTTCAAAAAAAATGCATTAGAGATCATGCTGAAAAAATATCTCGATGCAGGAGCTATGCTCCAAGCCCAAGTCCCTCAGCGGACGTGTTACAACATTTATGTAAGTACACGGGCCATCCGCCCCTGCCTCCGGTTGTCTCGGGTGTCCCGTGGGGGGCACTTGTTGTAACCAGAAAATGAATATATATATATATATATACGTTTATATATGTACGCATGTATGCATCAAAAGCGATGCTTACGGTGTTGGCTCATTCCAACCCGTTCTATCCCGCGGAAGCGAGGAGAACCCGCGATAAACCCACGGAGACTATTATAGTCATGTGGTTCCGGGTTTTAATCAATCAACTCAAACACTAAGGGTGTGAAGACGTGCTATGCACACTGTTTTGGTACCTCGACGGCGTGTATCACGTCTCGTAGGATCAAAAACTCCTTCCCCGACGGACGAGCGAGGCGCGGAAGACAACGAACAAGGCGAGGAGAAGGCTTTTTCCTCTTCGACGTGGAGCCAAGTGCAGAAATGTCGCTGTCGAAGCCGTACGGAGCTTTTTTGAAGAAGCCAAGGGAATGGCCCGGGGAGGGGGGAACCCGCCCGGGGTATAAAGCCCCCGGGCAGGTCTCCTGGCGGCTGCGCGTTGGCGGGCAGACCCGCCCGGGGCGCTGCGCACCCGGGCAGGTCCGCCCGGGGCCGCGCGCGCCCGGGCGGGTCCGCCCGGGGCCGCGCGCGCCCGGGCGGGTCCGCCCCGGGCCGGTCCGCCCGGGGTGCCGCGCCCCCGGGCCGGTCCGCCCGGGGTGCTGCGCTAGTAACTACCCATTTTCCTACAAAAAAATTTGATTTTTTTTTGGAGGGAAAGGGACCCGCCCGGGGTCGTCTTGACCCGCCCGGGTCCCACTTCCCCCGGGCCGGTACCCTACTTTCTATAAATAGACCCCATGGGTCCCATTGACGGGGACACACGGAGGAGGACGAAAAAAAGGAGAAAGAAGAGGAAAGGTGGACTTGCCTAGACTTCAAGTTCAAGTTGTTCGTCGTTTTTTGGTACGAGTGGGGTAAGTCCCCGGGCCTTGTGTATATGCCCCTACGGGGTATATTTACAATTATGCCCTTCAACGGGCCATGTTCGTAATGTGTTATACAACGGAGTGACGGACTTATGCAATTATGTCATTATGTCATTACGATGACAAATTGTAAAAATGTCCTCCTCGAGGTCATGAAAGGCCTAAGTCCTGTAAATTGCAGTTTTACCCTGCAACTTTTGTAATTAGGGGTATGCCCCTACTTCCCGCCATGATGCGGATGAATGCACAGTCGATAATTCGTCGACAACCTCTGTACTCATGCAAAATTATAAGAGCACCTTATTATGCCCGACGCATTTCATTAATGCAATATTGTATATAACACCCTGACTCTCTAAAACTTGCATACTTATCCCTACTTCCAAGCAATTGAACCCATGAGTGTCTTCTCTAGAACCTCTCGTTGTCGGCTTGGTCTGGGTGTGTTGTTGGCTCAGTCCAACGCTCGGGGGTCATCTTAAACCTAGGCCTAGGGTTTGGTAAAGTTACCGAAATACCCCTGCGACCTAAGAAGTGATCTAATGGTCTCCCAAACATTCTGAAAGGGGCCTCAAAGCCTTAGAAGGTGAGTAACCCGGCTTTAGGTCTACCCCAGCCCAGAAACTCCTAAATCCCTCTGATCTGGTTATTTACTAAAATACCCCTAGATCTAAGACGGCCACTTAAACCCCAGTGGCCCACTTCAGCGTGCTCAGCCAGGGTCTCCGTCAGCTCCCCCGTCCTGTTTTAAGCAAACCTACTCTATTGGTTAGAGCCTCGAGGAAGAACTTTAAGCCTTCATGTTGTCATTTAATCAAGGGTGTTCGGACATTAAGCCGATGTAAATCAACGCCGACTCCGGTCGGCGGGGAGAGGTCCAGCACTCGAACCTATATCGTCTGATACGACGCGCACCCACGGAACCCTCTCTACGCAGAGGAGTGTTTCTTTTCAAAAAGAACGAAAATCTACCTTTTATCCACGATAAAAGCCGACCTTTAGATTTTTTCCGTGTCTCACAGTTATGGACTAGTTGGTCAGCAACTTTTAGGGGGCCTTCATTAGGGGGAGAGATTCATGATAACTTCTTAGTGACCCCTGAGTGCTTATTTGCTATGAAGATTATGAGGGAGAAAGAGGTGGTTCTGAAGTTAGACTTCGAGAAGGCCTATGATTAGGGTGAATTGTTAGTGCCTCTTTGATGTGTGGGAGAAGATGGGCTTTGGGGAGAGATAGATTGGTTGGATCAAGGCTTGTATTTCCTCTGCTTTCTTTGCGGTTCTTGTCAATGGGAAGATATTATCTTGGTTCCGCAATGGTAGGGGGCTCCGTTAAGGAGACCCTATGTCCCCTCTCCTTTTTGTGCTGGTGGCTAGTGTTCTGAGTAAGGTGTGGCTGAGAGTTGAGGTGGCTAGCCTGATCAGGGGCTTTCAGGTGGATAGAGATAGACCTTCTCTTACTCGCAATATGCAGATGACATTATTTTGTTTCTGGCTGAGGATGAGTAATAGTTGTATATAGTCAGGCTCCTATTGGAATTGCTGGAGGTCACTAGGCTAAAGGTTAACTTCAATAAGAGCATGCTTGTTGGAGTTAACCTGGAGGATTGGCCTCTTTAGAGGGCAGCTTGAATTTTGGGGTCTAAGATCGGGCACTTCCCTATTTCTTACCTGGGACTCCCGCTTACCTTGGGCTCTCTTCGCTGTGCAGATTGGCTCCCTATTATCTGGAGATATGAGTCCAAGTTGGTTGGATGGAAGGTCTATGTTATGGGGGTAGATTAGTCCTGGGTAGATTTGTTTTGGATAGTCTCCTTGCCTACTTCCTCTCCATGTTCCAGATCCCGAAAATGGTGGCAAAAAAGATTGATTCTATTTAGATTAGGTTCTTTTGGTATGGTAGTGGAGGGAGATGCAGAGGCTAGCATGATATAGTCTAGGGCAAGATTGCCGCTAGTAGGGTGTAGGGAGTCCTAGAGATCAAGGATGTTAGGGTCTTCAACTTGGCTCTTGTACAAGTGGTTGTGAAGGTTGGGAGTGGGAGAGGAGGGGTTATGGGCATAGGTGATCAGGTAGAGGTACTATGACATGAGGAGACTTTAGGACTTGGCATCTATTCCACAACACAGGACTTCATCTCTTTGGCGAGATATCTTGACCTGCAAGGATGTTATTGCCTCTGCCGTCCGGTTACGACTAGGTAGAGGCGATAGGAGCCTTTTCTGGATTGACAGATGGCGTGGAGATTTCTCCCTGGAGTGTTTGTTTCTTAGTCTCTTTGCGGTGTATGCGGACCCTTTGGGGTTGGCCGCTTAGGCTTTTGACTCCCATATTTCATGGGGCATTTGGTCACCGACCTTCAGGGGCTCTTAAGTCAGAGGAGATGGTGATGTTTCAGGACCTTCTTTCCCTCTTACACATTCGCCCTCAGTCAGACAGGGAGGATGATTGGACATGGTGGTGGGAAAGCGAGGGTTCTTTTTCGGTCAGATCGGCCTACACCATTATCTCTGATGGAGGTGTTCGCCACAGCCTTTATTCTCAGATTTGGAGCCCAAAGAGCCTGCTGAAGGTGAGCTTCTGTCTTGGAGGATCTCCCATGGGAGGTTGCCTACTCGGGACAGACTTCTTCATTTCCTCCTGGGTATCTAGTCGGCTTGCTACTTGTGCGGAGAGGACAACGAGACCCTCGACCACTAATTTGTAGAATGTACTTATTCGCAGGGGATGTGGAGAGAGTTGGCTAGGAGGACATAGATCATCTTCATTTGGTAGAGGGAGGTGCATCATCTCATTTGGGGTAGGAATTGGCCCCTAAGGAGTGACAGGACGGTGTGGTGGCTTATCCTCATACCACACTGTGGACGTTGTGAGGGGAAATGAACAATCACATTTTTAGGAGGGAGGCGAGAGCCAAGGACAGTGTGGTCTCTTTTGTTTTATCAGAGTGAGGGAGGGTTGAGCTTCTGTATAACGTGAATTCCCTCAACTATGCTCTTTTTGTCTTGGTAGGGGATAATTTGCTCCACAATGCCTTAGTGTGGCCTTTTTTTGTACAGTTTTTTTTTTGGGAAGTGATTGCTTTTACTTGTACATCCCTTTTTTCATTTAATACATCAATGGTATTATCCACTTAAAAAAAGTTTTTTTACTTTTTAGTCCTTACAAATAAGGGTATTTCTTTTTTAGTCTCTCGAATACAACTATTATTTTTTTAATCCCTCAAATCTTTACCGTTGCCCTTGTTAATCCCTGCCGTTTGATCCGGTAACCAAAGTGAGATCCAACCTGGGTTAAATTAACCCAAGACCAGGAAAAGATTAAATTACCCCTACTTAAGCTGTATGCCCCACTCCCACTCCCACCCCTCCCCCTCTCTCTAGCTCTCTTCCTCTCTCTCTTGGTCTATGGCAGAGATGGGGGGTTTCTGCTCCGCCGTCGGGAGGGCAGAGGAAGCCTGCCGCGATTCTACTGGGTAGGGCACCGGAGCACCCACCAACGAAGTAGGGGGGGGGGGGGGAAGCAAGGCCCGCCCTCTTCGTAGCAGGTCAAGCAACAGTGTCGGCGTGGGTTGAGAGAGTCTCCCCCTCCGGTGGTGATAGAAAGAGAGGGAGAGGGAGAGAGGGGACAGGGTGAGAGAGTGTAGGGAGGGGGGCGCCGGAGGCGTCTCCCCCTCCGCGGTGATGGAGAGGGAGAGAGAGAGAGAGGGTGAGGGGATGGGATGCGAGAGATGAGAGAGAGAGTGTAGGGATGGGGACGTCGGAGGCATCTCCCCCTCTGACGGTGATAGAGGGAGAGGCCCTCTTCGACAGTGACAGAAAGAAGCAAAGGGAGAGAGGGAGGGGATGGAGTGAGAGAGAGAGAGAGAGAGAGTTATGTAGTCTGAGACGTGAGGTGACCAGGGGGTCGTCTCATGCCTCAAACGCCTAGGCAATGGTCTAGGCCTTTGAGGTGAGATTTTATGAAATATATATATAATTCAGAAAATAAACTGTCTAAATATCACAAAAATGCTTATATAAAGTCAATAAATATCCTAAATTTATTCAATCCTATGATTCAAATTATTATGACTCACTAAATTCACATAGAATTTAACAAACCAAATTACAACTATGAAGATACCAAAATGAAGTCCGGCGTCCCCGCTCCGGCGGTGGCAGAAAGAGGGAGGGGATGGGGTGAGAGAGAGAGATAGTGCAGTGGGGGGGGGGGGGGCGCCGGAGGCATCTCCCCCTCCGGTGGTGATAGAAAGAGAGGGAGAGGGAGAGAGAGGGGAAGGCAGAGAGAGCGAGAGTGCAGGGAGGGGAGCGTCGGTGATTGAAAGAGAGAGAGAGGGAGAGGGGACGGGGTGAGAGAGAGGGGACATGGTGGGAGAGAGTGAAAGAGAGAGAGGAAGGTAGAGAGAGAGTGCAAGAGCGCTTTCCTCTCTCTCTTTCACCCCATCTCCTCCCTCTCTTTCTGTCACCGTCGGAGGGGAGGCGCCTCTAGCGTCCCCCCTCCATGCAATCTCTTTCTCTCTCTCATCACATCCCCTTCCTCCCTCCCTCCCTCTATCTCTCTCTCCCTCTTTCTGTCACCGTCGGAGGGTGACCTCCCCGCATACACTCTCTCTCACCCTGTCTTATCCCGGCCCTCTCTCTCTCTCTCTCTCTCTCTCGCACGTGCGCGCTACGGGAGGTGGGTGGCAGGTGCTGGTGCCGGTGCTGAAGGGGGAAATCCCCCTCCGGCAGCCTTCTCTCTCTAGCTCTCTCTCTCTGAGACCCGCGCCATCCCACTTCAGCCGACAGCCGGCGACCTCCCCTCCTTCTCCCTTCCGGTGCTCCCCTCCCTCAAGCTGGCCGGCGAACCCTCCTTCCTGCTGAGAGAAAGAGAGAGGGGAGGTGAGAGTAGGGGTATTATTGAAATTTTCAATGCTCCGTTACACTCGGGATGGAATATGTTTCAGCATATTCTCTTTTCATAACGTTTTCAAACTACATGGATTTTTTGGTAAGAGTTAGAAGATTTGAGAGACTAAAAAAATAATAGTTATATTTGAGGGACTAAAAAGGAAATACCCTTATTTGTAGGGACTAAAAAATAAAACCCCAAAAAATCACTGGGTGGTGATCTGACTCTGACGCTGAACCACCCTCAACTTAAAAACTCCATCTGGAATCGGCTGAATCCGACCAATTCCAATTTTGTATGCATGTGTGGGATCTTGGCAAACACACACACACACACACACACACACACACACACACACACACACATAGAGAGAGAGAGAGAGAGAGAGAGAGAGAGAGAGAGAGAGAGAGAGATACACAAACAAAGTTGGGTTGGAATGATATTGGTCGGCCCATCCGGGTCTGATTCATACCCGATATGACTGATCTAATTTTTACACATGTAGCTTATTTTAGTTAACCGCTTGTATTGTTCTGTGAATACTGGTGTTTATGATGCAAGTGCATGATGACTTTATTGTTTTATTATTTTTTCTTTTTTCCCCTTATTTTCCTTATTTTTCTAATTTTTCTTTTTGATTTTTAATCAGCCCTATCCAAGTTTGGCCTGTCTTCTATTGGATTGGCTGATCTGACCAGGTGCTCGATCTGAACCTGCCTTTTATTAACCAAGGTTAGATAAGTCTAAAATGTCCCTTCCGTCTTGAATTGTGAGATGCTGTGTGTGTGTGCACATACGCGTGTGTGCGTGTGCACGTGTGTGGCCATGCACGGGCATGTGGCCATGCACGCGTGTGTGTGAGAGAGAGAGATATGATGATGATGGTGAATGGTGAAGTAGTGCCAGGGGATTGGGGATGTTACAATGGCAATACAGATCAAGTGGTGTCCCATGGCAGAAGCACTTCTACCTCCTCTCCTTCTGTTTAGTTGGTATCATCCCAATAAAGAGGAAATTTACACTAGTCCTTAATGGCGATATATAATTAAGGATAATTCACTTTAAACGAAATAAGGATAATTCATTATATTGCACAGTCAATTAGTACTCTCCCAATAGTTGGCCTGTTCAAACCCGAAATTGCCAAGTTGGATCAGAACTGCCAGTTTCAGATTGATTTTGACCGTTTTCAATTGAACTGGTCAGTTTCACGTACCTTACTACAATACATGGTGAAGACGTACAAATTTGGGTGTCTCCTATGAGGTATTGTCTCCGCTATGTCCAAGGACAACTAGGGTTTTGTCTTTTGTGCTAGTAAAAGGGCCCTCAAAGGAGAAGGCTCGGGCCTTGCTTATAAGCACATGTCTATTTTTGTAGTTTCCGATATGAGATCTTGTGAGCCCCCTTCTTAGACCTCTACACATGGTATTACTGAACTGATGCCCCCACCCTCCCCCAACAAATACCAAACTTGTCCTCACCAAACTCATCTCCACTATGTGATGCCTGGTGTGCCAACCGGCAAACCCGTTATGCTAGTCCCCTAAATATGGACCAGGAGTCTGATGGAATTAGGGTTGCAGAGTTTGGGCTGTGATGAGTAGCCTTACCACTGTTGCATGGCTTACCAGTCTCCTTTCTAAGATTTTATTAACAGATCTAGGTTGCTATGTTATAAAATGTGGCACAGAATTCCATTTTGGACTCTTATTCAGCTCAAGATTCATGTTTGACATACGCTTAAATCGAATGCTTTTCTTCATTTCTTGTAAACATGGAGGTAGTGAGCTGCATTTTAGAGAGAAAAGGCTGGTGCACTTTTGAAATTTGTCCATTTGACATTTTTGTCTCTTTTCATGTGTTGGTGATTAACAACTTGTGACTTCTTTTTCACCTTTTCTGTGCTTTTGCTCAGGGTTGACGACAATGATTTTCTTGTTCTGTTGTGTAAATCAACTGGAAAACTTCTGAAGGTATATTCTTGGATCCTTTGTTCCACAATAAAAACAGAACATGTATCACTCAACTTCTCTAGTATGCTTTAAGTTAGCAAGTAAGAGGCAGGAAATGATCTGCGGCAGTGGAATGCCTGCAGCCTGTTAAAAGTAATTGTCAGCTTAGGATTACTCCAAGTCAGTGAAATTAGGAGATTAGCGTCAACATCAGCTGATTTAGAACGACAACCCATTCTCTAGAGTGGAAGTGTTTATGCTAATCACAGTCTCACCCGCAAAAACTTCTGCCCTTCTCGAGGACACACCGATTGCTCATCGGTGATCTTTTGTGATGGGAAAAGCCCGGTTCCATGCTGACAAGACAGAGCAGGTAAAGTACACCTCAATCCCCAGTTGCATGCCAGTGATAATAGTCAAATCAAGACCTTGGTGATGATCCCAAGGAGCAACTGAGCCAAATAAGTTTGATGAGAACTTTAATGTTAATTTACATCATCTTGAGCTGATTACACGTGTAAATTTCCATTATTAGTAAAGTAATGGTGGCATAAATTTAGTGAAAAATATTGTTATAAGGGAGGAGGAAGTAGCTTAAATAAGAGATGAGATTTTGTCTTTTACAGGGAGGTGAACCTGATCTAACAACAGCAGCGAAGATGATCCTCCAGGATTGGCAGAGAGGCCGGATACCTTTCTTTGTTCCCCCGCCTCAGCAAGAAGAGGGTGATCCGACAGAGAACGTACACGAACCTAACGTCAACGTAGAAGATTCTTCTTCGGGCAGCTCTGACAAGACGTCAGCAGCTTTGAAAGCTATTGCCGGCATCATATCTTCTCAGCAGCTGATGCACGTACCTAAACACAAGGGCTTCGTAGGCGATTATGAGTTGGCGGATGCAAACGTGGAGCGCTAGACGTTTCTGTTCCCCTTTGGATTGTTTGTATCAGAATTTGAAGCAAGATGTTGACATAGAAGAGGCGATGTCAGGCGGCAAGCAAGGTGGCTGTTAGCACCGGGCTTTGGATGGACAGCTCAATGTGGTAGGGATGTCTGTTGCAGCTAGCATTCCTTTTCCCTAGGGTAGCACATCTGCGGTGCATTATGCTGTTCTCGACGGTCTAGGTTTTAAATCGTTGTACCATGTGTATGTCCAACGTCATCCTGGAGATGGTAACCAAGGTTTGCCGGATCGAGCTGATCGGCCGTACCATTTTTCTCCCTATGATCGAGTACGGTATTTTATTATACTGGATCGATTATTAATTTTTTTATTTTTTGATCTCAATGGCAAGAAGTTTGGCTTATAAGGACCTTTTTTTTTCCCTTCAAAATACCATCGCTTCTCGTAAACTTAACCTAAACCCTAACCCCAAGGGCCACTGCCCGTGTCCCTCTGCTGCACAACCGTTGACCCACCCTTCTGCGGCTTTTGTGACGGTGCCCTTGTGGTGGTGGGCGACAAGGTCACCGCGATTGGCCAGTCCGCTGTCATCCTCTGGTAGGGTAGATGAGGTCGTCGACCTCCATGGCCCCATCTTGCTCTTAGGTCAGTGGAAAATCTTGGCCTGCCCCTCGCGTCACGCCGTTGGAAGAGGTCGTCGGTGACGATGGCACTCGTCGGTGACGGCGATGGTAGTTGTGGATGGTTGCCCAGGTCGGTGGCCTCGAGCTTGCCGTGGATTGTCGTCTTGAGCTCGTCAGGGATCTCGGAATTTTGTCGCCCCGTAGCCTAGCATCGTGGTAGACTCATCGTATTGTCGGCCTCCATTTGACGTCGAAGCGTGGGGTGTCGCCCAGAACCGTGTTGGGACCCTTCTCGAATTGTGCGATGCATTGCAAGTTTCACTCGATCCGGTGCGTGCCGTGTGCGTACCATGACTTAAATGTATCGGGTTTTCGTTGGTATGATTTTTTGGTATGTCAGAATTGTAACGTTGAACTTTGTTTAGCTGTGAAAAAATTACTCTTACGTTTACCCAAGTCCTTACATTCCCCCCCCCCCCCCCCCCCCACCACCACCACCTCTATAGAAGAAATTTCATCTTCTAAATTTGCACATTCATGACTGAGATAATTTCACAACAGTATGCTCGTGGTCATTATATCATAGGAATCACGATAATCCGTAGCATCACTAGGAAGTCGTTCCGTCTTTACATCTCCACTTCCTCGTTTATCACATGTCCTTGCTGCTTCTCACCTTGATTGTCATTCAATACTTGCTCCCCTAACCCTTTTGTTGCCAACTTGAATTTTTCCTTTTTTTTGGTGATTCTTCATATAATCTTAGGATCAGGATTAGGACATCGTTGATCGAGGCTATGTATCTCAAGTTAGCTTGACGACTTGCCTCTCCTATTGGAGTGTCCGGAGACTCCCTTAGGGTTATTAGGCAGTGAGTGAGTGATTGAGCCGTCGGGTGATCCACGCAGTTGACTTCTACAACCCCAGTTTGTGGTTATACCTGTTGCTTCAAGTAAAGGAATGAGATCGACCAGTCAAACAAGAAAGTAAGAAACATGAGAATCAGAGTAGGTGTCTGATTAGTTGCTTATTTTCTGCACTCCACGATGATTCAAGGTTATGATGTGAATTATGATTTGATTCCTTGATGAATTATGATTTATAAAAGGACATAATTAGGGTATCAGCTAAGTTATATTCTTTTCGGAGATTCTTCTCGACATTTTAATAATGTTAGGCATGCATTTGCATCTGAGCATACGAAAGACAAGAAGATAAAGAAAGAAAATGACAGAAAGAAAAAGTGAGAAAAGAGCGAATATAGGTGGTGTTGGTCAGGGAGATGTGGGAGGTAAATGATCAAGTCCCATGACTCATGCGTGCTATTTAATTTTTTTCAAGCAAAGGTTCATCAAAATAGGAGCACCATCACCACTTGGGTTCAGCAATCTACAATATAGTTGGTCAGCGCTGTAGTTGTGTTCCAGTTGTAACTTTCTTTGTAGATATGTACATGTACTTGTACCTTAAATTCAGTATACAAGAGGACATGATACCAGAATGCCAATTGTGTTCTTTAAGTGGCTTTCCATCTTTTTGGTGTATTTGGATTTTTATTTTGGTTGTGTACTATCAGTTGATCTAACATAAGGCGGAGGTGGACTGACCCGATCCAACTCTTATAAGGTATTGTCCACTTTAGACTGAGTCCACACGGATTTGTTCTCAAAAGGTGCTTCACAAGTTATAGATCCTAATTTTATGTATATAATCCAATAACTCAATTTCTGATACGGGACTAATTCAGTTCATTTCTATCCCATTCCTCATCCAAAGTGGTAACTTCGTATCATGGGAACTCAACTCTAATACGTTTTACACTCTGCATCTGGGTAGTCATTTCCTATGGATGGTCCTCTCCTCTTACACGGCTCGCGACTGGATCATTACGTACCCATCAACTTCTCTTTGGTTCGTCCCTGAACTAACCCATATCGTATTGCACAGGTCTTGCTCTGATACCACAATATCATGACTGATCAAACTCTTGTCAGGTATTGTCTACTTTGGGTCAAGTCAGCATAAATTTTTCCCCAAAAGACATCTCACAAGTTATGAATCTGTACGAAAATCACATGTCGGGTCAAGTTTTCTCGAACCTCTCTTGAGCCGGCTCAAAGTAGAGGGAAAGGTCCTTGGCTAGCCCGCTGGGTCCAAATTGAGAGTCATTTCAAAAGTGTCATATGGACTGCTGGGCTTGGAGCTAGAAGGATGCTGGGAAGGCACTATCTTAATCTACTACATTTAAGGGCTCGTTTGTTTCATCTCAAAACACTGTAAAATTCCATCGTTATCTTATTTTATAATCTTTTTAGTTGCTTCTTTGATTGCGACATAATGTAAATGAGATCACGTGGTCTCGCATGACACTAAGATTCTCTTGTGTTCGTATTCACTCAAAATAAAAAAAAACAGATAAAAAATTAGTTAAAATCACAAGGGACTAGCAAATGTTTTTGTTTTATTTTACGGTCATACAAACAAAGTACGTAGTTTCGACTTTAAAATTAGAGAAACACTCTGGATTTTAAAACTGTTGATTCTAATGGCCCCTTTGGTTGGGGTTATTCAAGTGGATTTTTTTAAAAAATCTCTACATTTATTATATGTCAGAGTGTCAAGGATTTTAGATCTCGAAATCTACCCCGAAGCTCCATGAGATGAGCTTTTGTAGATTATTGAACACCCCTCCTTCTGTGTCTTTCTCTCTCCGTTTTAAAAAATCCACCCAACACAAAAATCGAGATAATTTTGGGTCATTTGGTTGGGTTGAAATTATGCAGGAGATTCCAATGATTGGAATCCTCTACTAATCTCAACCAAAGGGGTCCTAAAACTCGAGAAGTACCTCGAAATAAACACCGCCTTATAAAAATCTTATCTACTTTGGATGGCACGAACTCCTTGCCGTCAAGTACTGCGTGCTCTTAATTAATTTGTTCCGTTACTTGTGTGTATAGTACGAGAGTCTGATGTCATGCTTCTTCCGGCCACTGCAAGCGTAACCCGTTTAATCCACAGAGGCCACAAGAAGCGGTGCTCCGATTATAATGGGCATCACATGCCTTGAAACGTGAAACGTCTTGTTTGGAGGGGTGGTGATCCATCCATCCCCGAGAACAGCAACAGCATTGATGTTTCTGCCACTTGGTGCATATGTACACAGAGAAACCTGTGATCTCTCCCCTCCTCCCTCGTTCATGTGATCTTTATCGAGTCCCTTAACACCACTCGCCTCTCTCCATTCACTTTGTTCACGTCCCCGGCTATGCCAACCACCATTTCCTCGACCTTAATTTCTCCTTCATTAATTAGCTCCACCACGTACGCGCGGAAGAGCCCGGCCGGCCCTCGATCTCCCCGTTTCAGAGAGAGCTCCCACAACCGTAGTGCATGCACACACACACACACACACACACACACACAGCGATATGAAGGACCTCTCGTTCTTCTTCCTCAAGAACTCCCTCGCCGCAAAGATGAAGAAGGGCATCCGGATCTTCTGCAACGGGGTGGGCTCGACGACGACGTTGGACCAGAGCAAGGCTGAGCGGGACGTCTCCTGCGCGGCGGCCGTGCCCTCCGTGGCCGGCAGCTGCTCCTACCTGGACGAGGGCAACCCTGTAGGCGGCGCCGCCGACGCCGCGGCGGGCAGCCCGCTGACCCTGGAGCAGATGATCCTGCAGCTGGACATGGAGGAAGAGGCCGCAAGGCGGGCCAAGCTCGACGACGACGACGACGACGCATACGCCTACGCGTACAGCGAGCTCCACCACCGCAGGATGTCCTGCGTCCACAGTTCCGACATCCTCAGGTCCGCCAGGAACGCCCTGAGCCAGTACCCCCGGTTTTCCCTGGACGGCAGGGACGCCATGTACAGGTCCTCCTTCCTCAACGCCGGCAGGAGATCCGTCCGCCGCCCCGGCACCGGCCTCCGAGCGAGCCCGTTCGCGGAGGGGTACTGCTTTGACCAGGGGGAGCCGCGGAGGGCGTCCCACGGGCTGCCCGCCACCGTGGCCGGGGAGACCGTAGTGTGGTGCAAGCCCGGGGTGGTGGCGCAGTTGATGGGGCTGGAGGCGGTGCCGGTGCCGCTGGGCGGGCGCCATGGGAAGAGGAGAGTGGCGTCTGTCATGGGCAGGAAGCAGAACCTGAGGAGGATGGGGAGGCACGAGCTGGAGAGGGAGAGGCTGGCCATGGGCGTGCATGGGCACTGCAGAGGTGTGAGGAGGGAGTCGGTGGGGTCCTGCTCGGGAGGAGGAGGAGGAGGAGGAGGAGGATGGGGAGACTGCTCCGTGGTGCCGCCGGCCTTTGCTCGGCCGGCGAAGGGGCGGCCGGATTGGCGCTTCGCGAGGGCCCGTTAGCTTGTTCATCTCGATCAGACATGCACTCGGATGTATATGCAGCTGACCCGTCACTCCTGAAGAACTCCACTCCCACCCATCAAAGTTTCTTACAGCGCATATAGCTTTTCCCTGTTCATATGGGAGGGTAATTTGACTATTGTCATGTTCGGAGTCAACTTCCCACGTCAATGTTCAGGGCTATCAGGATGTTTGATATCTTTTAGACATTCGACACCACCTCAATAATAAATCAAATCATGATACTTTTTTTTACCTCACTTGACAAATCTTTCTTCTTAATTTTTTCTTTTTTCACTCGGTCTATGTATTTATCTACATAGTTTTTCTTTTTTTTTACCTCACGTACTGCACATATTGAACTTACAGAATATATATATATTTAACGAGCATGTGGCAACGACGGTAAATATTATTCCCGTGTTTAATTAAGGATGCTGCAGTGCCATGCTCAAATGGTTATTATTGTATATATGTTATGCAACCGTACAGATCCGATCAGTGGAGAGTAGCAGACCGAAGTCCAATAATAATTTAAAAAAAGGAAATTTCTGAAGAATGGAGACAATGCTGAAGAAGAGAGGCATCTGGCCATGACATTGTAGCATTTCTCTGCTATATTAATTTTTCTGGAGGAGACACCAACCCTTGGCTATAGTTCAAGAAGCTAGTCTTATGTATTGCACACTTGAGTCCAGCGCTAGAATATGCCTACAGGTGTATCCTTCTCCCTAATACCTAATTATTAATTAAATACACGTTGGCCAAAGGGATACGTGGGTGTCGACTGCTTACCCTGGTCAGTTCAAGTATAAAGCATGCACATATATATAATAGTAGGATAAATTTGATTATAAGTATTATCAATAACATCATGAAGGATTGGCTCAATCTTGAGGTGGAGGAGGATAACATGTCCAAAAGGTTTGAAAGAACTGATCTTGCTGGCTGTGCATGTGAGAGACATCATATGAGATGTTGGCCATTTCATCCTGTATGGTAAGACTTCCTGTCCTGAGCAGCGAGAAGGTGGCTATCAACTTCATCCCACCCTTGTGTCCAAGTGATCCAACCGGTAAACAATCTCATCATCATGAAATCCTGGATGTGCTGGTTGATCTTCATCCATGTGAGCATCTGGTGGAGGTGGACGTGGGGGAATATCCTGTGCAACTAGGGGTGTCAACGGATATGTCAGATCCGAAAACTCGATTCGAATCCAAAAAAAAAAATTCAGATTCGGAGTAACTCATTTGATTCGAAATGGGGCATTTGTATGGATCCGGGATGACACTTTTTGATTCGAAATCTCTCCTATCGGATCAGGGTTTTAGGGCGCCATAATATCCCTCCTTTCGGGGCGAGCAAATGCCCATCGGCTATTGCAAAGGCATTCGGCGCTCGAAGGCCTCCTGCTCCCATCTCCATCTCACTCTCCTTCCGCTCCTCTTGCTAAGGTTTCAACGGCGGCATCTCACGACGGCGATCTCCTCGGCCACCCGCGACGACGACGGTGAAAAGTAAGCAAATGACAGAGGACGAGAGAGAGATGCAATGAGAAGTCGGCTAGCTTGTGTATTCGCCGCCGTTCGTAACTTTTATGTATATGTATGAAACACCACGTTTCAGTGGTTACAACAGTCCCTTGTTTAGTGGGATGGATTACAACAATTCCACGTTACGTGGGAAGCAACCTCGAATGGATAGAGATAAACATATAGCAGTTTAACCAGGCGCCAAAGGGGATGTAACAGACATATGCCGTGCACGAACCGGGATCTCCACAACAGGGGCATGCGACGGTGCAGTTGCGTTATTACGCCCCCTCAAGCAAATGGTGTCTACAACATTTAGCTTGTCCCGAAGCCAAGCGAACCGGGTCTTAGACAGCGCCTTAGTGAGGATATCAGCGAGCTGGTCTTTGGTAGAAACAAAGGAGACCACTAGTTGCTTCAATGCCACTTGTTCACGGACAAAATGAAAATCAATCTCAATGTGTTTTATCCGAGCATGGAATACCGGATTGGCAGCAAGGTAGGTGGCGCCGATGTTGTCACACCACAGGACTGGAGGGGACGGCGTCTGGAGACCGAGCTCGTTGAGAAGCGAGCGCAACCAAATCAGCTCTGCGGTTGCATTGGCGATAGCCTTGTATTCAGCCTCTGTGCTGGATCGCGCGATCGTGGACTGTTTCTTAGAGCTCCAAGATATGAGATTACACCCTAAGAAGATCACATAGCCACTGGTAGAGCGGCGATCAGCATGCGAACCGGCCCAGTCTGCATCACTAAAGGCACTAAGCTGCAACGTAGAAGTGCGGCGAAGTAAAAGTGCGTGGCCGATGGTGCCTTTAAGGTATCGTAACAGTCGCTTGACAGCTGCCCAATGAACTGGTGTAGGATCATGCATGAATTGGCAGGCCCGATTCACGACAAACGCAATATCGGGCCTGGAAATGGTGAGATATTGGAGGGCACCAACGATGCTTCTGTAAAAGGAAGGATCCACAGCAGCAGAGGATGCCCCAGCAGGCACAATGGTGGTAGAGACCCCAAGAGGGGTGGAGATAGACTTTGTCGAGTCCATTTTGGCACGGCGAAGGAGATCCACTATGTACTTGGACTGTGAGAGGATGCAGCCATCAGGGTGAGACCGCAGTTCAATTCCCAAAAAATAGTGAGCTAGCCTGAGATCACGAACTGCAAAGTCCTTGCTCAAGCACCGAATCAGCCAGTCAACGCCCCCTGCATCGGAGCCCATAACGAGGATATCATCCACATAAATAAGAATATAGAGCTTGGACTTGCCCGTGTGTCGATAGAACAACGAGGGGTCCGTCTTGGAGCCAAGAAATCCGAGCTCCAATAGACGAGAGCTCAATCTCATGAACCATGCTCTTGGTGCATGGCGAAGACCATAGATCGACTTGTGCAGTCGACAAACATGCTGCGGGAAGAGAGGATGGGAGAAGCCAGGGGGCTGTTCCATAAAGACAGTCTCATCAAGGCAGCCGTGAAGGAAGGCATTGGAGACGTCCAATTGACGAATCGGACAACCATAACTAGTTGCGATAGCAAGCAAGAGACGAACAGTGGTGATCTTAATCACTGGGCTAAAGGTTTCATGGAAGTCGATCCCCGGCTATTGTTGAAAGCCTTTAGCCACTAGACGCGCCTTGTGCCGATCGATGGACCCATCAGGTTTGTGTTTGGGTTTGAAGACCCACTTGCAACTGACGACATTCATGCCTGGCCGTCGAGGAACAAGGGACCAGGTGCCGTTGCGTAAGAGGGCATCAAACTCTGCCGCCATGGCAGCCTGCAAAGCTGGATCCTTGGAGGCTTGCGTGAAACAGGTAGGCTCGATGGGTGAGATGCAGGCGGAAAAACATGCTGGCAAAGGATGGCGCTGAGTCACCAGCGCATGAGAACCAAGTTGCGGAGTGGCCGCATACAACTCTGCTAAGGACCGGGTGCGCCGTGGCGGAGAAGTAGAGGAAGGGGAGGCAGGCAGCTATGGCGAAGGGATAAGGATCAACTACTGCGTCCTCAACGACGTGGACGCCTGGGTGCTCCTCGCGCTCGTCATCGCCCTCTCCAGGGGCAACAGCCACAAGTCCCGGCTCATCTCCGTGTGGGTGTTGCTCTGCGGCTGGAGGAGGCCGAGGTGTAGCCGGAGCAGAGAGACTAGGAAAGGGCCCAAGTATGCCGGGGGTGCTAGACGGAGGAGACGACGGTGAGGTAGCCTCCAACGCCTATCCTGCAAGTGGAAACACAGATTCATCGAAGACAACATGCCGGGAGACGTGCAGACGCCCAGTGGAGAGAGAAAGGCAGCGGTAGCCATGATGCATGCTACTGTAGCCAAGAAAGATGCAGCGATCGGAACGCGGATCAAGTTTATGAGCGGCATATGGGAAGATACGGATAGCAGGCGCAGCCAAATGTTTGAAGGAAAGTGTAATCTGGAGGCTTGCCAAACAACCGTTCAAATGGAGATAGAGAGCGAAGGACCAAAGTCGGGAGACGATTGATCAAGTAGACCACGGTTGAGACGGCCTCGTCCCAGAATGTATGCGGCAAGGAGGCAGTGGATAGGAGAGTGAGGGCGGTTTCCACAATATGACGGTGTTTTCTCTCAGCAGTTCCATTTTGCTCAGGCGTATGAGGGCAAGATACACGATGGAGAATACCACAACGATCAAGGTGATGGTGAAGAGACTGATACTCGCCACCCCAATCAGATTGAAGGGCGAGAATGCGATGGCCAAACAACCGTTCTACATGGCGCTAGAATCGGAGAAACACATCTAGAACATCAGATTTTCATTTTAGAAGGAACAACCATGTATACTTACTATAATCATCCACAAAAATGACATAATAGGAGAACCCACAATGAGAGACAACCGGGGCAGGACCCCACAGATCGGAATGAATTAATTGCAATGGTTTTATTGAACACACAGACGATCGCACAAATGGTAATTTGTGATTTGTTGAAACAAGACATGACTCACAAATTGACTGACGTAGACGATGGGTAAGAGGTAACCCATACTTATTTAAAATATGGGAAAGAACTCGAAAGTGCGGATGACCCAAACGAGCATGCCAAACAGGAGGAGACGCACGTTCGCCAACGAATATGTGAGGCGGCAACGTGCAGGAAGGAAAATGATAGAGGCCGTCTTTAAGTTGCCCTTGAAGAAGAATCTTCCCTGAGGTCCGATCCTTCACAAGACAAAAGGAAGGGTGAAACTCAAGAAAAACATTGTTATCCGAAGTTAACTTGTGAACAGAAAGAAGATTACGGGTAATAAGGGGAACATGAAGGACGTTATTCAATTTGAGATTGCAAGAGGGAAGGATCGCTGAACCAACAGAGGAAATGGGCAAACATGTACCGTTCCCAACATGCAGCTTATCAGCACCTGTGTAACTTGTAGGATTGAGGAGAGCGTTGTAATCTGGTGTAACATGATGAGTGGCCCCACTATCTGGATACCAGGAGGAAGAAGCAGAGCTCGCAAACTGCGCTGAAGGCGGGGTCATGGGAATTCCAAAACTGGGATAGGTGGCAGAGAAGGCAGCCGGAGAAGCTGGAGATCCTTGCCGGACTGGAGCGGACGGCTGCCATGCAAGTTGTTGCTGTTGCCACTGGCGAGGCAGAGGTTGGGATCCGAGCGTGTGAGATGCATGGCCTCCAGGGAAGGCCCTGTTGAAGCGCTCAAAGCACTCTGGACCGCGATGGCCGAACTGAAGGCATATCTGGCACCTTGGCTCGCGGTTCTTGCCGCGGCCACGACCACGGCTGCCACCATTGGGTGCGCCGCTGGGACCCCCGCCACGACGTCCGTTGGGGTTGTGAGAGGGCGCGGTGGAGAGATTTGCTATAGGAAAGGCAGATACACCATCAAGGCTGGATCGCTACTGGGCCATAATAGACTCATGTGCAGTGAGGTGCGCGAGAACGTCTTCGAGAGTGAATGACTCCAGTCGAGTGGTGATGCTAGAGATGAACGCCTCATAGCTTGGTCCTAGCCCCGCCAGAACCACCATGACGAGATCGTCATCGTCCATGGGATGCCCAATCGCAGCAAGTTCATCAGCAACCATTTTGATGGACTGGACGTATTCGTCAACGGATGTTGTGCCGCGCTGGATCCCATGGAGCTTAGTGCGGAGCTGCAAAACACGAGACTTGGAGCGCGAGCTGAACGCCGGAGCAAGTGCATCCCATACGGCCTTGGCCGTTTCATGGCCAACCACCAAAGGATGGAGGGGCTCGGTAACTGAAGAGATGAGCCACGAGAGGACCATCTGATCTGTCCTTTCCCATGTGGCGAACTCCGGATTGGGAACAGTGAGCTCCTTCCCGTCATCTCCAGTGGACCTTAGAATAGGAGAAGGAGGAGAGCCCGAGCCGTCGACCATGGACAAGTAGCCATGGCTTTTCAACAAAGGAACAAATTGAGCCTTCCACAGTAGATAGTTGTCGCGGGACAACTTCAGAGGGAGGAAAGGAACTATATTAGAAGGCGTCGCTGTGAAGGGAGGCTTGCTAGTACCGGCCATGGATCAAATGCTGTTGAGCAATCAGCTCTGATACCATGAAAAGTAAGCAGATGACAGAGGACGAGAGAGAGATGCAATGAGAAGTCGGCTAGCTTGTGTATTCGCCGCCGTTCGTAACTTTTATGTATATGTATGAAACACCACGTTTCAATGGTTACAACAGTCCCTTGTTTAGTGGGATGGATTACAACAATTCCACGTTACGTGGGAAGCAACGTCGAATGGATAGAGATAAACATATAGCAGTTTAACCAGGCGCCAAAGGGGATGTAACAGACATATGCCGTGCACGAACCGGGATCTCCACAACAGGGGCATGCGACGGTGCAGTTGCGCTATTAGATGACACCTCGCTCTCCTTCGGCTGACGGCGATCTCCTCGACCACCCGCGACGGCGATGGCACCTCACTCTTCTTCGGCTCCTCTTGCTAGGGTTCTAGGGGCGTCATCGCATCTCCTCGGCCATCCGCGATGACGATGGCACCTCGCTCTCCTTCGGTTGACGGCGATCTCCTTGGCCACCCACGAGGGCGACGACACCTCGCTCTTCTTCGGCTCCTCTCTCTAGGGTTCTAGCAACAACATCTCACGACGGTGATCTCCTCGGCCACCCGCGACGGCGACATTGTATGTGATTGGCCTTCTTGGAACCCCTCTTTACCTCTATAGGGTTTCTCCGTCGGCAGCAATCTCATAGACGACAACACGATCTCATCGGCGGCAATCTCTAGGGTTATACAATACTAACCAGGTAAAGCAGTCCTTTATATTGCCGACTTAATTTTCAACAACAGAAGGAAAAATGGGCATCTTCCCATTTTGAAGCAGGGCAGATGCTGGTGAAACCATGTTCCATTTGTAAGATCCATGCGATGCTTGCTTCACAGCGGCAGGACTGTGAGTAACGTCGTATTTCTATGCTTATGAAAATGGGTCGGACAATGGTAGACCCATTTAGACCTAGTATCTTTTGGGTTTGGAATATTCATCTATCTTATCATGAAATATTAATGTAAAAATATGATTAGATTTTTGTGAATCTATATCTGACATTTGGTCTATTTGTCAAGTATATTAGAATTTATGATAAATGAATACTTTTTTAGGTCCATTAATTCGAAGTTTATCATTCAAAAAGAAGATCCAAAATCCAATGTTGCATCTTTACCCAACAATTTTATTCATCTATCGTACAAAATGTTGAGACTCTACTCACTAGCTAGAGACTGTCTCTGCATCAGTCAGCCGTTGAGGTCGTAAATTTATGCCCATCGGGTAACTCCGTTTTTAATGGGCATAAACGTGGTGATGCATGCACAGGCTGTGTTTTGGGTTCGGTTGTGCATCCTACGTACCGACACTAAAAGTATCAACCATTAGGCCATAAGGAGTGGAATTCTTGAAGGGAAGTAACTGTGTGGTATTCTTGTGGGAAAGTAAAAAGGTTGTGACCATGCTTGTATGTACCGAGCTTAGTTGAGCACCCTATGGATGCTCAATCTTTTGGATTTTGTCTTGATATTGACAGGTGGAAATCGGTTAAATTTGCTTATTCAACCCATGATGTGAACTGATAATAGTATTCAACTAATTAAGCAGATGTTATGCTTTTATATATGCTGCCTCATTGATTATTACGTACTCATCATGTTTTTGTCAAAGTGGTCGTTCTCTTTTCCTGCAAAAGGTTCGTCTGTTCTTGTATTGACAATGTGACATCGAGTGGGGACAGTACTTCTTTTAACCAAGATTGTTAGGCCATTGGTTTGCATTGGCAATAGCATGCATGTCATACACGAGGGTCATGGCTGCCCGCCTGCCATGCCACTTTGACTCAAAACTCAGACCACTACCGGATGGTTTTAATGAGATTTATCCACCAACCTAACATATATATATACTTGTTGACGAAGTAACCTAGAAGTTAGTTGTTTCTTCTCATATGAAGTCGGTGTAGTTGGTGGGGGTGAGGAGCAGTTAATTGGTCATCTTCATGTCAAATAGTGATCGGTGGGTGTTATTTAGTGTGAATCTATTGAGGACAAATGGACAATCAACGTTCAATCCATTAATATCACTATTGAATAAAAGAACTTCTCAACTCCATCTGTAACACATTAGACATGTAACCTGTTATATATGGTCCTATATATATATGGTTGAGAACCATTACGTTGAACCATCAGGTGGCTCTTGTAAATGCATGGCAGGCACGTTGTTTGGTTTCTCACTCATGATTCATATTGTCGATCCTTACTTACTATGCATGGATTGTTTATGAATCTGAAGTTAGATGTTGTCCTACATTTATTTCATAAGCATCGGATGCACACAAGACGAACCACTTCGTGTGACATATGTTCCTTTGTGTTCACATCTCTAGGGAAAGGAAGCTTGAACCAATGAGATTGTTGAGTCTTACTTTCCGACACTTATCTTCTTGGGACTTGAGAAAGTCTCCAACGAGTGTTTGGCCGCACCTTCTTGACGTCCAATGGTTTTCATGGGCGTGTCAAACCACATTGGGCCAGTGACTGGTTTAGCATTTGTTGGATTTCATCTGCGGCTTGTAACGGTAGTGACTGACACTTGTTTTTGCTTAGAACAAATGAAATTTTTAGTGGTAACACATAATTTTTAGGCGTTTAACTTTCGCTATTAAATTGTTAGAGACTTAGAGCTTTTTTTCTTTCTTTTTTCCTTTTATTTTGGGAGTGTTGTCTACTTTGTCATTTGCATTAGTGCAACAAATATTACGTGTGTTGGGTTTCCATATCTTTCTCGAAGTGGTTGTGCCTATCTTCTTCGTGAGATGGTCTTGTTCTTTGCCTAAAGATGTGAAAATTGTTTAGGTTCACTTTCCTCAAAGATTTGTGCCTGCGGTGTTCTTTAAAACTAGGACATCATTACATTTGCTAGTTTCAATATGCTCATGAAATATTAAAGGTAGCTGCTGAATGAGTTCTTGTTCTGGAGGAAGTAAAGAGCTGCGTCAACTTGTATTTTCACTAATGTTAATTCTTGTTGCACATAAGGTAAGTATTCTTTTTTTTGCACGGTTTCGTAGTGCCAAAGGAATCACAGGAGAAGGTTGTTAAAATTTCATTTCATGGACAACCTGCAGAATTCAAGCATGGGAGTGTTGTCATAGTAGCTATTATAAGTTGCACAGATGCCTTGAGGCCAATCTAAATATTTTATGTTTGTTCTCTTTCTTAATGTAGAGATATCATATTGATTTTTTTTAGCCCACCAATTTGTTGTTTCTATATGAATATGTAGTGTACATGACACTCATTTTTACACGCAACAATGAACATCAGAATTACATTGTTACTGTAGCACTTTTATCATGTTGTTATAGGTTGCACAGAGAAACTGTAGAGTCTGTGGTGGTTCTGGACTTGTTGAACAAGATAGTTTCTATATGAATATCCCACTTTTATAGTGTCATTTTGATTTAAAATTATGGCAACTGATTCAGAAAGGATAGATTTTAGTGTAGATAATATAGAAGCAAGTGTTACTCAATCGTCTAGTGATCCTCCACATAGAGAGAGAAAGCTGAGGTCAAAAATTTGGTTAGACTTTGAGAGGGTTGTAAATGAAGATGGAAGTGTCGTAGCTATTTGTCGATATTATCAAAAATAATTAGTTGTCAAAAGTTTAAGTGGAACAAAATATTTAAGTAACCCCATTATGCGTTGGTCTGATATCCAAAGTTTGAAACGAAGTAAATGAGATGTAGTAGGTACTGGAACTGAATCTGGAAAGTCCTCCTTTGTGTTTGATAATGAGAGAAGTATAGAGGATCTTGCAAAGATGTTGATTGTCCATTAGTATCCATTTGTAATGATTGAGCATACATTCTTTAAAAAAATTTAAAAAATGTACAACTTACATTACAGTTGTTGTCTCATAACACAATAAAATTAGATTGTATGAACCTTTGTGCCAAAGAAAAAGAGGGGGTTTATTCCTCACTTGAGAGTCTCAATTGTCGAGTAAGCTTAACTTTGGACATGTGGACTTCCGTTGGCAACGATGGCTACTTGTGCCTAACATGTCATTATATAGATGATGATTGGAATTTGAGGAAGAAAATTCTCAACTTTGAGTATGTTGAGGCTCCTCATGGTCATAGGCAGATAACTAAGGTGCTACTTGACAAGTTGTTAGAGTGAAATATTCATAAGAAATTATTCTCAATTGTGTTAGATAATGTAAGTGCTAACAACAAAGCAATAAAGATGTTACTAAATAATCTAACTTTTACACATTTTTTATCTCTCGATGGATCATGGTTTCATCTAAGATGTAATGCACACATCTTAAATTTGATTTTGTAAGATGGTTTGAAAGAGATTAATGAAGTAATTTTTAAAGTATGCGAAAGTGTAAAATATGTGAAATCCTCTAAACAAAGGAAGGAGAACTTCATGAAAGTTACACGAATTGAAAGTGGTACTCAGAAGTCTCTCATCTTAGATATGTCCACAAGATGGAATTCTACATATCTAATGTTAGAGAGGGTTATTGAATTTGAAAAATATCTTTTCATGTTTGCAATTATATGATCCAGGCTATTCTCATGCACCATCTGTCAATGAATGGAAAAATATTATGCTGGTTCTTGAATATTTAAGTGTCTTCTATGAAGTGACAGAGAGATTGTTAGGGACTAAGTTTCCAACTTTCAATATTTTCTTTGGTGATATCTGCATAATTCACATTTCTTTGAAACAATGGTGTGTTCATGAGGACTCATTCATTTCTTTGATGGCTTCACAAATACTTTTTAAATTTAAGAGGTATTGGAAAAACAAATACTCTTCTTGCAATTATAACTGTTTTGGATCCACAGTTTAAAATGATCATGGTAAAGTATTTTTTTGAAAAGATTTATGGTGATGAAGTTGATGAGAAGATAGTAGAGGTGAAAATGGGTCTAAAAAATCTTTATGATACATATGCCACTAGAAGATAAGGTCAGTCATGTGAGAGTAAAACTGTTACTATGAGTGCATCTTCTATGACAAGTGTGTCAAAGAGGAAATTATATCATCTTTAAAAAGTGCATTGACATCTATGTACATGGAGTTTGACCAGTATCTTCACCGGCCTTCATTAATTTTATTAGAAAAATCTGATTTGGATGCTTATCTAGAAGAACCAGCAAAACTAGGCGATAATTTAGATATTTTGAAGTGGTGAAAAAGTAACTTTTTAAAGTATCTAGTGCTTTCATTGATGACTCGTGATGTGTTGACTATTCCGATATCTACTGTAACATCAGAATCAGCTTTCAGTATTGAGAGTAGGGTGTTAAACAAATATAGAAGTTCATTGGATCGTACTACCGTGTAAGTTCTGATATGTACTGAAATTGGCTTCGAGAAGATATTTCTTCAGTTGACACTTCAGAGGAAGATGCACTTTGCTCAATCTTTGCAAGTAGCAAGTTTGATGATGAGAGTGAAAATGATATTTTAGAAGTTTCTTTCGATGGAGCATTTGCATCTTCTTCAATTTCTGATTAGGTATGATGTCTGCACTCAATATTTTGTTCCTTATTATAAATTTTTAAGTAAATATTTACACTAATAATGGACACAATGGCTTAATTTTGATAGGGGCTTACTCTGAATAAGTTAGAATCGAGATAACAGTAAATCAGGTATAATTTTTTGTATGTATTTATCTATGCATGTGTATTATGAATGTGTTTATAGGCACATAAACCCAATATAAGCTCAAGTGAGTTCTGATAATAATAATTTTTTAGCAACACCATGTCACCATCTTTGGCAGCACCATCTTTGGCAGTAGCAGCGCCCTCTTTAGCAGGAGCAGGTGGTGGTGGTGGAGGTTTCATGTGGGGGTGGTGGCGTGTGTTTCAGCTTTAACAGTATCTGTCGCATCCTAGCAAGGTCTGTGGGTTTTCCTGGCTTAGGCCCCTGAACAACGGTGATTGATGGTTTCTTCTCCTGTTCTCTCTTTCCCCTCTTCTTCTCAATGTTGGGTATCTCATGTGGGGTGAGCTCCGCAATTGCTTTTCAATACCGTTTATCTACATTAGCGTGGTACTTCTCCATCCTGGTTGGCCAGAAATAGCTAGACGTACGGGACAAGGAACATCGATGAAAATAGATTAGTAACATATTGTAACATACAATTTCTTGTAGGAAAATGCTGTTAGTGCATTTCTGGCAAGATTAACACATTTACCTTCTCCCTTTCTCTGTTTTGCTCTTTGTTTGTTGCACAATTTATTTTCCTTTTCTCATAGAAAGCTCTCTTGTATTCCTCAGCTTCATCAATGATCTGGTTTCTCAGCTCCTTTTCTTCTCTCTCCTTTTCCTCGAGATGGATAGCATTTTGTCTGGAAAAGTAAAAATATTTTTCCATTAAAAACTCAAAATGAAAAGCAATTGAAAGAAGAGTGAGACATCCCATATCAAGGGGATCCAACCAAAGAGTTTGCATCAGACAGGATTCCACATAGAACAGATGCTGATTGAGCACAATAAGACCTCATTGTCCCAAAAAATGTAACAGGCAGTGGAGTATAAAGTTGCATCCAGGCAAGAACCAAAGTTCAAGCTTCATATCTAGAGCTTATGCAGTTGTTTAAAATGCAGTTGTTTAAACTCCATGGAATTTGAGATTCTTGGGTAGGAAAACGCTGTGTACTCTCCTGGCTAGTTACTCCTTTTAAAGGCTGTTTGGATTACCATAAGAATGGTGAAATCCGGGGATTTGGAAACCACGGGTTTTAGAACCAGCTAAAACAAGGAATCCTGATTTCTCTTTCTGAAAACTAAAACCAGGGCAGCCTCTGGAAAAGTGGCCTCCAATTTTCTCTTCTCTTTCTGCTTATTTGACATCATCTCAAATGCTGGGAAAATCCCCTGAACAGTGAAACAGAGACATACGAGATTTTAACATTCTACATTAATCCGAATGGCATTTAACTGAGAATATCCCAAAGCCTTCTTCATGCACATTGATGTCTCTCTTCTTTGGAAAAAAAAAACAAAAACAAACATGTTACAGGCAGGGCCAGGCGGGTCAACCCACGCCCACCTCCAATTCCCATTGCCAGGCATTTGACACCAACAAACACAACATGACCACCACCATCAAATGGTGAGGACCCAAACCAGGTAATGCCTTCTCTTATTAGTTAAAGGAGTTATAACATTCTGATCTCCCCTTTTATGCTCACAAGGTGAAATTGGTGGAACAGGTTTGCCCAATTTGTATGACTAATGCAAAGAACTCGGCCTTTGGTTGTGGACATATGGCAAGTTGGGAGCTACACTTAACCATGAGCATTTCATCTGGAGAAGGAAATGTTTGCTATAGCTCTTTTGCTCTCTTAACATTTTAGATATATATATATATATATATATTTGTGCAGTGTTGTAGAGAATGTGGGCAGAACTTGTCAAGGCTTAAAAGGGAAGATCTTGCCATAGAAGTTATCTTATGTGTTATTGTTTTGTATTATTTAATTCTACAGTTTGGCAGCAAGTGGTTCCATCCTGAAGAGGCATCTGGGTTAAGAAAGAGACTGAAGGAACTGCTTGTTAAAGAATTTGCAAGATTAGGGAATCTTGAATCACATGTAAGCTCACCGGAAGATTGAGAATGTGCAATACTCATCAAACAATTTTGTGCTACATTGACGTTTGGGTCCTCCCAATTCGGATATTCATGGGAGTCTCACATTTATATATGTAGAGGAGTCCATCAACTCAATGCTTAGGTTTTGGGTTGAGTTCGGACCTCTAACACTAGTCGTATTATTAGCTTGATTGACTGTTCTGTTTTTGATGGATGAATGTTGACTAATTTAACTTAGCATTAAGAAGCATTAGCTATCATTATCTTTCGTAATCGTCTGATTATATTTTCTCTATTGATTATATGTTTAGCTTTCTTTTGAGCATATTTCATTTTGGCTCGTAAATATGAAAATATGCATTTGCTTAATGTTTTCACAGAGACAGAGACTGTATGACAAGCCAGCAGCTTGTGGATCCGAAAATTTATTCTGTTAGCATATGAGTTTAGGTGCAATATGGTGCCTAGTATGTAGATTCAAAAATTCAGATCCGAATTCAACAGTTAGCATATGAGTCTAGGTGCAATATGGTGCTTAGAATGTAGATCCGAAAATTCGGATCCGAATTCAATCCCAACAAAATCGGATCCCCTTAATCATTACCTATTAAAGATTTATAAAATAAGATTTTGGGTTAGATCCGAATCTGACAATTTAAATTCAGATTCGGATCAAATCTGGATTTAAAACAGTGTCTTATCTCGGATTCGAGTTATGTTCGGATCCAATGTTATCGGATCTGAATTCGGATCATAAAAGATCCGACCCAGATCTGACCCGTTTATACCCCGACGCGGAACTGCGGGGGCCTCCACTGGTTTCTCTCAGCCCTTCTTACTTCTCCCCCTACTGATTCATGGCTCGTAAATGTCTCAACAAACTTTTTATTGTAAACATTAGCTAGAGAGATAAGGGATCGAATTTCTTCATCAAGATCAGTACCAACATATTGAAAAACTTACGTGAGGGGTGCTGCATGAGAAAGATTGTGGTTGGTGTGAGTGTGAACCTTGTTTATCAAATTCAACCATATCAGTTTCTGACAAGCAAACAAGAGTACGAGTGTATAGACTCTAGAAGAGAAACTTGTGACCATCTATCGCTTCATCCCGACCTCCCCTTTCGGATAAGTGATCGTAGTCATCATGTGATGGAGAAGACGCTGCAACGACGAGAAGGTGTTGGCATTGAGTTTCTGACCCGACACATCGTGGTGTAATATACCTCTGCAGATACATGAGCTTGCATCTCCAATGCCCAATGCCACGGAGAGTGTTCATGATGTTACTCGCATTCTCACCCCTTTTATAGTAGTGATCAAAACATTTTCTTCCACAACCAAATGTGAACTTCTTCTCCCTCGACATTTTAGGGGCTGGAGATGTATAGGATAGAGAGAGAGAGAGAGAGAGAGAGAGAGAGAGAGAGAGAAAGAGAGGTAGTGATGAGAGGGAAGAAGAAAGTAAAAGGGTGGGTGGGGTGGGGGGGGGAGGATGAGGTGGAGAATAGAGAATGGAGGTGGTAGACTAAGACTGGATTCGTGTTGAGGGTGTTAAGAGTGAAAGAAAACGATGGACCGTAAGGAAGAGAAAGAAGGAAGGAAAGAGGAAGGAGTGGGATCGAGAGGGGCATGAGCTAGGGCGAGAGACAGGGTGAGTAGGAGAGCGAGGGTGGTGGCGTTCGTGGGTGAGAGGTGGTGAATTGCAGTGAGGAGGAGAGGGGTGGGTTTAAGATTGAGCCCTAGAATGGAGAAATAGAAGGTTGGAGGTTTTGGAAGGTGCAGGAATGGATAGAGTTACAAGCAAGGAAATGGAGGGATTCAGGGCAGGAGAGGAGGAAGAGGAAGAGGAGAGCAGGGGGTGAGGGCGGTGCTAGGATTTGGGAGAGGGAGGTGGAGGAAGAGGGGTGAAAAGCAGCCAATCACTTTTTTTTAGGATTAGGCAAATTGCCGGGAATGGTCAACCAAACTGATCGATCGTGGTTGACTGCCTACAACCAAAAATCTGTAGCTATTCCATTACCCTTGACCTCATTTACAAACAAAAATCTGTTGTTAATCCCACACTAATCCGTCGCTATATATTTTTTAAAATTTAAAAATATTTATTTATTTCAAAATTATTGAAACCCTATTTGTATAATATACAATATATATATATATATATATATATATATATATATATATATATATATACGCGACCCATGTCACACACACAATGAAAAATGAAAATTTCCCATTTTCATTATTAATATTGAATACAAAATTCTTCAAATACAGTATTTATAAAAATATTTTTTTAAAACTAACTTAATTTGGAAAAGGGTGGTTTTAAGTGTCAAGCTCAAACTGATAATTTGATTTGGATTTGATCAGTTCCCACATGTCACACTCACCACTCCAGTCGTGTTGGAACAATTAGCATCCTGATCAAACTGGTATTTCAGAATTTGGACGCCCCCCAACCCGAGTTTTTCGCTTTTAAACTAACTTAATTTGGAAAAGGGTGGCTTTAGCGATGAGCCCAAACCAAGAATTCGATTACCACATGTCACTCTCACCTCCCTGATTTTGTTGGAATAATCATCATGCCGATTAGATAGGTATTTGAGTTTTTTGACCCCCCCGAGTCCGAGTTCTTTGATTTTAACCTAACTTAATTGGAAAATGGTGGTTTTAGCACCAAGCCCAAATTGAGATCCGATTTGGATTCTGTTAGTTATTACATGCCACTCTCATCTCTCTAGTCGTCTTGGAATAATCGACATGCTGATATGACTGGTATTTCAATTTTTGGACCGCCCAAACTCGAGTTCTTCAATTTTAAACTAACTTAATTTCTAAATGGGTGGTTTGAGTGCCGAGCCCAAATCAGGAATCTAATTTAAATTCTGTGAATTTCCACACATTAGTCTCACCTCTCTAGTCATGTTAGAACAATCGACACGTCAATCAGACTGATTTTTAAGTTTTAGACTCTCGAGCTTGAGTTCTTCAATTTTAAATTAACTTAATTTCTAAATAGGTGGTTTGGGCGTCAAGCCCAAATTGAATCTGATTTGGATTCTGTTAGTTTTCACACCTCATTCTCACCTTAGAGATCGTGTTGGAATAATCAACAAGCCTTCATAGACCAGTATTTCATATTTTGGACTCTCGAGCCTGAGTTTTTTGGTTTTAAATTAACTTAATTCCTAAATAGGTGGTTTGAACGTTAAGTTCAAACCGAGAATCCGATTTAGATTACGTCCGTTCTGATACGTCACACTCACAGTTCCAATCGTGTTGGAACAATCAACACTCCTATCGGATAGATATTTCAGATTTTGAACCCCTCGAACTCGAGTTCTTTGGTTTTAAACTAACTTAATTCCTAAATGGGAGGTTTGAACGCCGAGCCCAAATTGGGAATCCGATTTGGATTCCGTAAGTTCTCACACTTCACTCTTACTACCCCAGTCATGTTGGAATAATTGACACTCCGATCGAACTGATATTTTAGATTTTAGACCCCCAACCCGAGTTTTTTAGTTTTAAACTAACTTAATTCCTAAATGGGTGGTTTGAACGTTGAGTCCAAACTGAGAATTCGATTTGAATTTCGTCAATTCTCACACCTCACTCTCACCATCTCATTCATGTTGGAACAATCGAAAAGTCTTCACGAGTCAATATTTCATATTTGGACCCCTCGAACCCAAGTTTTTTTAGTTTTTTCTTAAAGGGATTATTTTGAACTAAGTTTTCAATTAATTTCATTTGATCTAATAGGAGTATTATAAGTCAAAATTTGTAAATTAAAAATTGTAACAAATATGCTACTCACCTGAGGGGACTGTGCTGCGGCCGATGGTGCTCCTTGGGGAGGAAAAATCCCTATATGGGTAAAATAGGGGGCCATCACGGTCGCCACACCATCGGAGAGAGTCTGCATAAGGCACGAGTCTAACGCCTGCATGAGGTGCAAGTCAATTGTCTATGCGAGTCGTGAGTCCATCTCCTTTTGAATGATCTCTCATATCTCGGCCGTAGCAGGGCTGGTACTCATAGTGAAGGCAATGGTCAAAGCATAGTAAGAACGTAACACCAGGGAGATGATATCACCTTTCTAGCATTCATGCTTTGGCCAAAATTGTTGGGTGTGTCAATAGGATCTAGAGGGGGGTTGAATAGATCATCTAAGAAACAATGCCCAATTTAAAACTAATCCGATCACTTAACAAAATGCGGAGTAATAGAACATTGATGTTCCCTAAAAGGATGTGTTGAACCAGAATCAGGCAGTCCTTCACAAGAGATAATCACAGTACACAATGTAGAAGATGGCTTATGCCAAGCATGGATGGGATACTTAGTGGGTGTGTGTGATCAACTCAAAGTGTGCATGTGTAGTGTAAGAACATTTCAGAATGTGTGTAAATCTGAAGCACGCAAGTCTCTCATCTCTCTAGTCGTCTTGGAATAATCGACATGCTGATATGACTGGTATTTCAATTTTTGGACCCCCCAAACTCGAGTTCTTCAATTTTAAACTAACTTAATTTCTAAATGGGTGGTTTGAGTGCCGAGTGCCGAGCCCAAATCAGGAATCCAATTTAAATTCTGTGAATTCCCACACATTAGTCTCACCTCTCTAGTCATGTTAGAACAATCGACACGTCAATCAGACTGATTTTTAAGTTTTAAACTCTCGAGCTTGAGTTCTTCAATTTTAAATTAACTTAATTTCTAAATAGGTGGTTTGGGCGTCAAGCCCAAATTGAATCTGATTTGGATTCTGTTAGTTTTCACACCTCATTCTCACCTTAGAGATCGTGTTGGAATAATCAGCAAGCCTTCATAGACCGGTATTTCATATTTTGGACTCTCGAGCCTGAGTTTTTTGGTTTTAAATTAACTTAATTCCTAAATAGGTGGTTTGAACGTTAAGTTCAAACCGAGAATCCGATTTAGATTACGTCCGTTCTGATACGTCACACTCACAGTTCCAATCGTGTTGGAACAATCAACACTCCTATCGGATAGATATTTCAGATTTTGAACCCCTCGAACTCGAGTTCTTTGGTTTTAAACTAACTTAATTCCTAAATGGGAGGTTTGAACGCCGAGCCCAAATTGGGAATCCGATTTGGATTCCGTAAGTTCTCACACTTCACTCTTACTACCCCAGTCATGTTGGAATAATTGACACTCCGATCGAACTGATATTTTAGATTTTAGACCCCCAACCCGAGTTTTTTAGTTTTAAACTAACTTAATTCCTAAATGGGTGGTTTGAACGTTGAGTCCAAACTGAGAATTCGATTTGAATTTCGTCAATTCTCACACCTCACTCTCACCACCTCATTCATGTTGGAACAATCGAAAAGTCTTCACGAGTCAATATTTCATATTTGGACCCCTCGAACACAAGTTTTTTTATTTTTTTCTTAAAGGGATTATTTTGAAATAAGTTTTCAATTAATTTCATTTGATCTAATAAGAGTATTATAAGTCAAAATTTGTAAATTAAAAATTGTAACAAATATGCTACTCACCTGAGGGGGCTGTGCTGCGGCCGATGGTGCTCCTTGGGGAGGAAAAATCCCTATATGGGTAAAATAGGGGGCCATCACGGTCGCCACACCATCGGAGAGAGTCTGCATAAGGCACGAGTCTAACGCCTGCATGAGGTGCAAGTCAATTGTCTATGCGAGTCGTGAGTCCATCTCCTTTTGAATGATCTCTCATATCTCGGCCGTAGCAGGGCTGGTACTCATAGTGAAGGCAATGGTCAAAGCATAGTAAGAACGTAACACCAGGGAGATGATATCACCTTTCTAGCATTCATGCTTTGGCCAAAATTGTTGGGTGTGTCAATAGGATCTAGAGGGGGGTTGAATAGATCATCTAAGAAACAATGCCCAATTTAAAACTAATCCGATCACTTAACAAAATGCGGAGTAATAGAACATTGATGTTCCCTAAAAGGATGTGTTGAACCAGAATCAGGCAGTCCTTCACAAGAGATAATCACAGTACACAATGTAGAAGATGGCTTATGCCAAGCATGGATGGGATACTTAGTGGGTGTGTGTGATCAACTCAAAGTGTGCATGTGTAGTGTAAGAACATTTCAGAATGTGTGTAAATCTGAAGCACGCAAGTCTCTCATCTCTCTAGTCGTCTTGGAATAATCGACATGCTGATATGACTGGTATTTCAATTTTTGGACCCCCCAAACTCGAGTTCTTCAATTTTAAACTAACTTAATTTCTAAATGGGTGGTTTGAGTGCCGAGCCCAAATCAGGAATCCAATTTAAATTCTGTGAATTCCCACACATTAGTCTCACCTCTCTAGTCATGTTAGAACAATCGACACGTCAATCAGACTGATTTTTAAGTTTTAAACTCTCGAGCTTGAGTTCTTCAATTTTAAATTAACTTAATTTCTAAATAGGTGGTTTGGGCGTCAAGCCCAAATTGAATCTGATTTGGATTCTGTTAGTTTTCACACCTCATTCTCACCTTAGAGATCGTGTTGGAATAATCAGCAAGCCTTCATAGACCGGTATTTCATATTTTGGACTCTCGAGCCTGAGTTTTTTGGTTTTAAATTAACTTAATTCCTAAATAGGTGGTTTGAACGTTAAGTTCAAACCGAGAATCCGATTTAGATTACGTCCGTTCTGATACGTCACACTCACAGTTCCAATCGTGTTGGAACAATCAACACTCCTATCGGATAGATATTTCAGATTTTGAACCCCTCGAACTCGAGTTCTTTGGTTTTAAACTAACTTAATTCCTAAATGGGAGGTTTGAACGCCGAGCCCAAATTGGGAATCCGATTTGGATTCCGTAAGTTCTCACACTTCACTCTTACTACCCCAGTCATGTTGGAATAATTGACACTCCGATCGAACTGATATTTTAGATTTTAGACCCCCAACCCGAGTTTTTTAGTTTTAAACTAACTTAATTCCTAAATGGGTGGTTTGAACGTTGAGTCCAAACTGAGAATTCGATTTGAATTTCGTCAATTCTCACACCTCACTCTCACCACCTCATTCATGTTGGAACAATCGAAAAGTCTTCACGAGTCAATATTTCATATTTGGACCCCTCGAACACAAGTTTTTTTATTTTTTTCTTAAAGGGATTATTTTGAAATAAGTTTTCAATTAATTTCATTTGATCTAATAAGAGTATTATAAGTCAAAATTTGTAAATTAAAAATTGTAACAAATATGCTACTCACCTGAGGGGGCTGTGCTGCGGCCGATGGTGCTCCTTGGGGAGGAAAAATCCCTATATGGGTAAAATAGGGGGCCATCACGGTCGCCACACCATCGGAGAGAGTCTGCATAAGGCACGAGTCTAACGCCTGCATGAGGTGCAAGTCAATTGTCTATGCGAGTCGTGAGTCCATCTCCTTTTGAATGATCTCTCATATCTCGGCCGTAGCAGGGCCGGTACTCATAGTGAAGGCAATGGTCGAAGCATAGTAAGAACGTAACACCAGGGAGATGATATCACCTTTCTAGCATTCATGCTTTGGCCAAAATTGTTGGGTGTGTCAATAGGATCTAGAGGGGGGTTGAATAGATCCTCTAAGAAACAATGCCCAATTTAAAACTAATCCGATCACTTAACAAAGTGCGGAGTAATAGAACACTTGTTAGTGTGCTAGGCCCGGATACAGAGGGGGGGTGAATGTATCCGTCTAGAAAATATAGCCCAAATTAAAACTCTAAAGCTCAGATATGCGGAATAAAGACTAATGAGCTTTCCAATATGAAATGATAAGGCAACAAATGAACAAACAGTTGGACTGCACCAATGCAGCCACCTGAACAACCAGAAACGAAGGCAGAGCTAAACAACCCAAACACACTTAGCAGAATATAATGCTAAAAAATAACTCTCTAGATAATGCAACTAGCCAAGCATGCACAACCTGTGAATGGGAGGTAGAAGATATGGAGCTAACGCAAGGCAAACCACTGCACAAATAATTTTAAGGTGGTTCGGTCCTCCAGACCTACATCCACCCCTCACTCCCAACCGGAGTGAGGCTTCACTAGCCAATGCTAGAACCAAGCAGACTCAGTCTGCGAACAGTTGCTGCCACACAGCTTGACCAGGGGAATAGCCTCCCCTCTTCCTCCCAACCGGAGGGACACCCCAAGTGACTCCCAGCCACTTGGAAACCAGAGACCGAAGTCTCTCTTCCTCCAGACCGGAGGGACCCCTGGACTTGCTAGCCACAAGCCCAGAACCGAAGACAAGTCTCCCTTCCTCCAAACCGGAGGGAACCCACAAGTAGCTCCCAGCTACTTACAACCAGAGATCAGATCTCCCTTCTCCTGACCCACCAGGAGGAACCCGACCTCAGACCAGAGGATCGGAAGAACAAAGATAACCAGATGAAAAAGAAAAAATAAGAAACGAAAAATACACAGCGATCGGAAGGCTGTAAATGAAGAATAAGAATGTAGCTCTCAAAGGAGCGGATCTGGCTTGGATTTAATCCAGACGCCAGAGGACAGATCTTCAATAGCTTCTTCCTTCTTCTCCACGAACTCTCTCTTTCTCTATCTCTCTTTCTTTCTCCTCTGCTCTCCTTTTCTGATGGAAATCAAGCAAGCTGCCAGGCCAAAGCCGATCGATGAAGCTGCTGGGCTGAAGATTAACGCGCTACCTTTGGGTAGCGCAACCTGAAGAAGGCGCTAGGTTTTCCTAGCGCGATCTCAGGCAGAAAGTCGACTGCAGACGCCCCAACTACCCAGCACTTGGAACTCCCAATGACTTCAATGGTCGCTGTTTCCCACTGTTGTAATTAATGTTCTAGTGTCGTTTAGGCTTCCCCTTCCCCCTATATATGTACCCCATCTCGTTTGATTAAGTAACGAAATGAATTGAGAGAAAAAATGAGTGTTTGAAAGAGTTGAGTATAGCATGGCTATATTTCCCCCCCCAATCTTTGGAATCCCCTCCCTCCTCCCCTCTTCGGGTGCGATGCCCACGTTCTTCTTCTAATCCTCCCCTTTTCCCCTTCACGGAGGACGTTCGAAGTTCCGGGTGCATTGGGCTTGAGAAGAGGTCGGGTGTGAGGCCCCATTCGGGCTCCGTTCTTCCTCCACCGATGATCGACGCCCTCCACCATCGCCAACGACGTTGCTATGATCAAGACGGAGCTTGGTTGCACCGGTCCTGCGATGGGATCGGGTGTGATGCCCCAGCCAAAACCGTACGTGGTCCTAGCTCGCCCTGCCATGCCCCTTTCTCCCTCGTCGCCCACCGCCGCTCCCACCTTCACCAAGTTATCCTAGCTAGTAATAGGTTAGTTTAATCGATGTTTAGGGCCCTCATGTGTTTGTTTAAGATCCCCCGTGTCATACCCACCCTCCTACGTGTTCCCCCGTGTGAATCAATTCCCCGTCGTTGTCCATGGGAGCCCCAGTGCCCAACTTCTTCGTCCGGCGGCTGTCTGAGAACGCGCTATATCGTCCTAGCGCGTTCTTCATGAAGGCGCCATGAGCCTATAGCGCGACTTCGGGCAGAAGGTAGAAGAAGGCCACCCCCTCCCAATTTTGTTTCACATCAAGTGGTATCAGAGCCTAGGGAACCAGCCTATTCTCACCGACTGGGATCTTGAGCTTCTAGGTTCGAGGATGAACCTTCCAAAGTGGAGGGGTTTGATGGAAATCAAGCAAGCTGCCAGGCCAAAGCCGATCGATGAAGCTGCTGGGCTGAAGATTAACGCGCTACCTTTGGGTAGCGCGACTGTTGACACCTGGAAAATGAACAAGGGTGAAAACATAATTGAAAAGAGGGTCAGACCAACAGTGAAAGACCAATGATGAAGCTCATCAACTGTCTACCCTGCTAAAGCCCTTGTCGGCAAAGCTGATGCCCGGTGTCAATGTCACTCAGTCGGCAGCACCGATAAAGCAGCAGTCACTCGACTGATGAGACCTTCCAGCCCTTTAATGAGAGCTGTACTACCGTTTCGTCCAAGAATCCACGGATGATATGTCAGGGTAAGTCAGATGTCGGCTTACTGACAGATGTAATATGAGATGAAGATGAAGTCGGTACCGGCAGATGAAGATTGCAAAGGCTTTTGCAAAGTCAGAACAGAAGAAGAATGGTCTCCACAGATTATACACCCGGCGGAAGTCTTTCCGGACTAAAGCTGATACCCGAGCTCGTCACCATTCAAGTGACGATATCGATAAGATAATACCCGGTCTTGTCACCGTTCAGATGGCAATTCTGATGAAACCCCTGTCTACGGACTGATGAAACCCTTGTCTACGGACTGATGAGACCCCTGTCTACGGACTGATGAAAACCTTAATAATGATACAAGCTGTGTCACCAATGGAAGACCCCTTTTTGGTGATGATGCCCTTGAAAGACCCAAATGGGCCTGTGAAAGTGGCTAAAAATCTTTAATTGGGCCTGCAAAGGATGGCGCCAAGAGCCAATTGTCGAAGCCCAAAAGAGGGCGCCGAGAGCCACTTGCAATCGCGCCGGGAAGCCCCATTTGGGGCGCGCCGAGATGAAGCCTGTCGAGAAGGGGGGGAAATGGGTATAAAAACCCTCTCCCTTTGAACAGATGGATGCCCGGAGAAGGAGAACAAAAAGAGAGAAGAAAAAGAGAAAAAGAAGCCAGAAAAGAAAGAGTAGAGAGGGAGTCCTGCCAAGAGAGAGTCCCCCTCGGCTAAGAGAAGAGAAGAAGCAGAAGAGAAGAAGCAGAAGAAAAGAAGAAGAAAAGGGCTCCAGGTGGGCTGCTAGGGGGAGGGAGAGGAGTCAATGCTCCGCCCTCCCCATGTTTTTTTTTTTACCGATGTAATCTAGTGAGCCTTTGTCTTGATTTATCGAAAGTAGCCGGCGAGTTCCGGTCTCAATCTCCATCTTTCTACTTTGCATTTCTATTTCACAGTCGATGTAAGGCTTCGATGCGATGCAATGAAATGTCGACGTGACCCATTTGGGGATCTACTGATTAAGATGTCTGCTCTCCTTTGATCGAAATGTCTGCTCTCTGCTTATCTTTGTATGTTTATCGTTTATGCAAAACATTTAATGGTTCATACGAATCTTCTCTTTAGAGGCATGAAAATCGGGCCCCTCCTTGTGCTGTTCAGAGACCAGAGACATCAATCTCTTGGTCCCCTGAACCGCTGGCTATACGAGGGTATATCGATTCTTCGGATCACTGCTATTCCGCGGATTCTAGCGAATGACAATCTCGATCTCTCGACCCTCCATTCTAATCCCTTGGATGATTAGGGTCTGGAGTTTGATGCCAAAGGTTCCTCAGTCACCAGTTTCTAGATGCTATTGGGTTCGTCCGGGGGATCAGAGACAGTCATCTCTTGATCCCCAGGCGGCCGGCGGCAGAAATAAAACAAAGTCTTCAAAAATCCAGACGATGGTCTCGTTCCCCATCGATCCTACCCTCCAGATCCCCCTTGGCCCTTTCTCAGGGAAATATTCATGAAACCCCCCCTCCTATACTTCAAATTCAACTTCAATCGCAGCCAGAAAACTCAGGAATCCCAGAAGCAGAGCATCGTCTGAACCCTGAAACCCTGCAGCGATTTCACCTTCTCGGCGTGCACAATTCCCCGCCGAGAACTATCCAGCCGAGAGGCCTCCCTCTTCGGCTAAACGACAAAAAAAGGCCATTTCAACCCTTCTCACGTGAGCCTCCATGCAAGCCTCCCGGCGCCAGGCTCCCGGCGCGGCCAGGAGCGCGCCGGGAAGCTCCATGCCGAGACCCCCTTCCCTATAGGCCTATTCAAGCCCCTCCATGCAAGCCTCTCGGCGCCACCTTCTCGGCACGGCCATGAGCGCGCCGGGAAGCCGCCGTCAAGACCCCCCTTTTGAACCCCTAAACCGTGCCGAGAAGCCCCTCATTCGGCCAGCTAAACCCATGCCGAGAACCCTATTTCTCTGTCAAATTAAAACCATGCCGATCGAGAGCCCCTCCTTCTCCGGCCGATGAAACCCAGTCCGAGGCCCTCTTCTGCACTGACATCCTTCAATCTTTTAGTCTCCATACACATATGCCCCGGGGATGTTCAGAGATCGTCATGGATGCCTTGAGAAGACATAGTAATGGGGAAGGCCTCCTCTACAGTCCTCATTCCCGATCTAGATTTCACCCTTATGAACCCAAAGGGCCATGTCATTATATGAGTTCCGAGGGATTTCAAGGGGATATTAAACGATGGAATAAAGGTAAGCGATGTCCCGGGGCCCGGTGCCCATCCTCGTTCGGTTGTCATCCCGGCACTCCGTGGATGATGACCTATCCTCTCTTGGCATAATCCAAGTTGAGGGGACATGCTGCCGAAATTTACACATACCTTGCCAGGTAGCTGTGATGTCCTCTCTCTCAACCCCGTTGGCCCACGGAGCTATGTCCCTACATGCTCTCCGACGGTCCTTTGAAGGGGGATATAGATGCAACATCGCGTACGCACGGGGCGCGTCATGTTACGCCAGTGCTTACTCGGATTCTGGGTCAGTTATGCCCGATCTTTTACGGATCCCACCCTGCCACTGTATGGGTGGTTTCCTATTCCCCACTTGGCATGGTCCAAGATGGTGGGAATATGCCGTTGGTTTTACCCCAAAAATAACCAACCCCTGCTTCGTCTAATCCACTTAATGTCTTGCAAATGAACGACTTCCGTCTCTTTTAAGCATGTGGCTTTACCGCTGTCATCCTCCTACCTTTAGCATTTAATCAAGGGTTGTCCTTCCTTGGAAGGGCGTAATTAACGTCATAGCCTTTATGGTATGACGGACTTCTGGTCCAGACACGATCACTCACAATCGACTGACCAAGTTAGATCGAGCGCACAATGAAATCGTCACTTCGGTGACTGGCACGCCAATAAAAAAATAATAAATAAATAATAAATAAAAATAATAAAATAAAAATAAAAAAAATAAAAAAAAAATAAAAATCCGCGTCCACAAGTCTGGCACGCCCGGTGGGACCAAGTCTCCCTTCATCTTTACGCTAAAGTAGTAGGCCCGGCGGGCCCCCCCGAAACTTCTGATTATGTGTACTTTCCTTATTTTCAGGAATCTACAATGACAGCCGGAATCATGTCCGTTTGCTTCGACCAGCATCCGATTGGCATGCATGTGCGAGAAGGCTACCTGGCGGTACCCCTCGCGTTCGGATCACTGCCGCCTATCGTTGGGCTGCCCAACTGCTTGGGCGTCGTCTTCACTGACCTTCTGCAGGTCGATGACAATGAGCAAGGCACTGCTGCAAGTGCCCCGGTGAAGATCACTGACCAGAAGAACATCTTACCAGAGAACACGGCCCCCACGGCCGTCGCCTACTACGTCCATCATGTCCAAAAAAGGGACATGGTCCCTGCTGCTGCTCAGAAGGGGAGAAGGACCAACCGGGGGGGCCGGTATGTTGCTGTTGACCGTCGTCTTTTCAACTCCGGAAAGACCATGATGATTGGAGGTGTCCGGGCAAACATGAATGGTTGCCCAAGGGCGGTCAACCCGGACGTGATCGTCCCAATGGTGCCCACTACCAACAGATTCCAGACTCTGGCCACCAGGCAGGCCAACTGGGAGGCTGATGAGAAGAAGCCGCTGGCACCCAAGCCAGCAAAATACAAACAGGTCTGGCGACCGAAGAGGATTCAGAGCTGGGCTCCAGCTCGAGATGAGGAGAAGGCTGCTGAAAATGCTGTTGCCCGCTTCAGGGCAGGAGGCCGAAGAAGAGAGGGAAAAGAGATAAGAAATCCTGTTGCTGCTCGCCCCAAGGCCGGGGGCAAAAGAGATGAGAGAAATGATGAAGAAAGAGATTTGACTACTGCTCGCCCCGTGATGAGGGGCAGAAGGGATGAGAAGAAGGAAGACCTTACTGTCACCCGTTCCAGGGCAGGGGGCAGAAAATGGGAAAGAAGGATCTATGATGCTGCTGTCAACTGCTGCCAAGTTGGCAATGTAAGTGAACCAGTCACTGTGGTTACTGCAAGAAGACCAAGAGCCTGTGCCAGACAGACTGATATCTGCAGATACTCCAAAGCCGGGCATTTGAATGCTCGGGTGGCAAGACTGGCTTATCAGCAAAAGAGCCAGGACAGATTGATACTCCAACCTGAGCCACAGAGGCACAACTCTGAAGAGATGAAGCAGATAGTCCAAGACTACTTCCACTACCTAGGGAGCTCTGCCCTCGGTCAACAAAGACTATCCCGTGCCTTGGGCACCAGAGGTGAAGAAAAAGAAGAAACACTGCAAGAAATGATGATCGGAGCCTCTTCCTCCGATTCAAATCACTATGAAGAAGGTCTCAGGGCCGGATATGACAAAGAAGACCTGTACCGGGAAGAAGCCAAAGAAAGAATATCGGTCTTTGACCGGCTCAAATATCCTGACCAGGTGGAAAGAAAGGTCTACAGGCGGAAAGAAAAAATGCAAATCTTCACCTGCAACATGGCTGGACTTGCCAGGGGGCAAGATATACTACCAACTCGGCCAGATGAACTGCTCAGGTTGGCCACTAGACCTGGTCCTGTCACAAGAAGAGGCCATGCCGCAAAAGATAAGATGAAGAAATATGATGAAGCCCGCAAGATCACCACCATGACAGTCAATGTGGTGACGACAGAGGATGAGGACAATCCCCTTATTGATGATGCTGAAGGGACTTCTGAAGATATGCAAATCCCATCAGCCTTGGATCCTATGGTCCAGATGATGTTCAGAAGATACCAGTAGGAGATCAGTGCTCTCCGAAGGCAGCTCAATGAGAGACATGAAGCTACATCAGTCTCAAAGCAAGCTGAACCTGCGGGGCAGACATCCAGCTCAGCAGAGACGGCTATCCCAGCTAACCCTCTCCTAGCTGATAAGGGCAAGACACCGAGCCAACCTATTCCACAGCAAACAGCAGCTCAGCCCTCTGTGTCTCAGACACAGCCTACCGTGCCCATCTTGCGCGCCACTGTGATGACAACTCCTCACAGCCAGCAACAAGCTCACTTCTTTCCAGAAGACATAGATCCAGCTGTAGCCCACAAGCAGATGATTGAAAGAATTGTGGAAATGAAGCTGTCAGAAAAGACTGGTGGTGATGCTGGTACCTATGATGTGTACAAGGTACCGTATCCTCCCCAGTATGCTGCCAAGAGACTACCCCCAGGCGTCAGTAAGCCGCCGAAGTTTGAGAAATTTAATGGCCAAGGCTCCCCTAGGGAGCATATAGCCTACTACACTACAATCATGGGCGACCTAGCAGTCGATGAAGCTTATCTGCTCAAGTTCTTTGGCTCATCCCTCACTGGGTTGGCCTTTGAATGGTACTCAAGCTTGCCAGCTGGGTCAGTGGTTGATTGGCCTGATATGCAGAGAAAATTCCACGACAGATTTCATGTCACGGAAAGGGAAATCACGATAGCAGAGCTATATGCAACCAAGCAGAAACAAGATGAAACTGCACTGGACTACATCAAACGGTGGAGGAACTTGGCCATGAGATACCGAAGACCTCCTCATCAGGAAGATGCAGTGCAGATATGCAAGCAGAGCCTCAGGAGGGAGGTGCTAGAAAAAATGATCGGTGCAGATGTCAGAACATTTGACCGACTGAACAATATAGTGGCAGAGGTCGAGACGTTCTTGTCCAAGCGTCCGACCGCCAATGTCCCCACCATGCCAAAGGGAAAATCCAATGAGCGACGGCCATCACACTCTGAGGCCAACACCGTCGATTTCAGAACCTTCGAGCAACAGAAGGGGAAGAAAGGGGCAGATGAAGCTCCCCCGCTGGCAGATACAGCAGAAAGAAAAGATAAAGTCTCTCTGAGAGACAAGATGAGAAAAGCATATTCCTTCCCAAAAGATAAGACGGCCGCACTGTTCAACTGGGCATACAAGTTCAATAAGGTAACATTGCCTGAACCCAAAAGACCAGCAGATGCAGCAAAGAAAGATGATCCGCTGTTCTGTCCATTTCACCGTGCGCTGGGGCACGCGATTGAAGATTGTTATGTCTTCAAAGATATCATGGAGGAAATGGTCAAGAAAGGTGAGCTGCAGCTGGGAGATTACCAGGTAAAGCCTCCCCATCCACATGAGCCTCCACCCTGGAGAATGGCTGCCAATATGATCTCAGTCTACCAACAGCTGCCCAAGGAAGCCGTTGAAGAATGCACCAAGCATACCTATGAAGCTTGCTTCCTCACCCCACAGAAGGATCAGGAAGGATGGCAGATGATTCCCATAAAAAGCAGAAAGAAGACTCCTGCAGCCAGTACCAGCGGAGCAGTTATCCGGGGTGTTACCCCAAGGCCCGAGCCGCTTCCAATAAAGCCAATATGGCATACAGCTGAGACCGGACCAGTCATCCGGATCCCTACTCACAACCGGAGGAGACAAACTCCCCTTCCTACACATAAAGAAGTGAGCCCTGCAGCCAGGCGTCTGCAGCAATACATTAATGAGCTTGATGAGTACGAGCAGAAGAAGCCCAAGCATCTGCTGATGAAAGACTGTATACTCTGGGAACAACTCGAAGAATTGAAAATTAAAGAGCAGCCAGAGGCAGAACAAGAAAAAGCTGAAAATGAGCCCTTCTGGGGGCAGGAGCCAACAAAGCCAAATTCCCAAAAGAAGAAGAAACGGCCCAAATCCAAGAAAGGAAAGAAGGTCACGACAGTACAATGTAACACTCTGTCAGTACTCTTTTTCTTGCCCGGGGAGGATGATGAGCCGGAAGCATCCAACGCTCCGCTAGAAGCTAACCATGCCGAAGCCTCTACCTCGGCCCATGCAACACGTTCTGGGAGAAGATGGGGGCGCCCACCACCAGCCAACCATAATATCATGTTCAGAGGGGAGCAACCCTATCAAATCCCGGAACCAGAGATACGAGGTGTCCAGGTTCCTCCCCCTGCCAGTCTGTACCAAGATAAAAAGAAGGCAGATGAAGCCCCTTGATTCCTGGAGTTCCTGTCCAGCTTAGAAAATGAGCAACCGGCTCATACTGCTCCAGATAAAAGCAATAAATGCCAGTAGACAGCGGCTGGAAAGTAGAAACAGCATGAAGAAAATGAAGAAGGTAACCCTCTAGCAAAACCAGGGGCAGTCGCTACAGAAGAAGCCTTCCGGAAGACCGATGAAGAAGATAAAATTGAAAATGGGCAGCAAAGGCCACAGGCACCACATGAACCTCCAAGACCCTGATGGGCAGAGGAGATGAGACTGTCTAATGTCCGGGTGGGCAGTCGAGTCATGAAAATGCTGAAGAAACTCCCTACCAGATTCTCCATCTGGGAAATTCTCTCTCTGAGTGAAGAAGCTCGCCAAGCAATTGTGGATGCACTGCAGTCCCCGGCACAATGTGAAGCACTCTTGCCAGAAGTGAATGCTGGGCCATCAGTCACATTCACGGAGGATGATATGCTAATCCCAAATTCCGGCCATAATAGACCGATGTATATGAGGGGTTCCCTGAACTGTCAGCCGATAAGCAGAATACTGATAGATCCAGGGGCTGCTGTGAATATTCTCCCATACCACATCTATCAGAAATATTACTTTGATCTGCAGCTCACCAAGGTCAGAGACATGAAGATTGCAGGATTCAACCAAAAATGTGAAACACCTCTCGGGGTAGCTGATTTCAACCTCACACTGGGCGACCTCACTACCGTGGTACGATTCTATGTAATCGACTCCAACACCACGTATAAGGCCCTGCTGGGAAGACCGTGGCTGCACGAATATCAGATAGTGCCATCCACACTACACCAATGCATAAAATACTGCCATGAAGGAAAAGAAGAAAGGGTGTTTGCAGACCTACATCCCTTCGAAGTGTTCGAGTGTCATATGCTCGATGCATCCTACTACACTGAGGTGTCACAAAAGGATAAAGGAAAAGAAGCTGTGGTCAGCCAGAAAAAGCCGGCGACAAAGACAAGAAATTGGTCTCCGCCGCCGCCAAAAGGCTACATTAAAAAGCATGGAGTATCTCACATCTCTTATGCTGGTGATTTTGCTCGGATCACTCCTCCTGGCATACACCCAGATGATACTAAAGAAAAAATGAAAGAAAAATACACACAGGTGGAAGTTCCTCAGGGTCTAGTCAAGCCCATAGCCAGCATAGAATACCAGACGGTGCTGCCACTGAAGACTATGGAAATCCCTCGCTTCTGCGAACCCCCTATTATATTCTACACCGGGGAACCAGTCGAAGAAGATGACCAAGACTGTATGGCCCCTGAAGAAGCTGCAAACCTGATGGTACCGATTACAGGCTTGGATTATACTACCCAACGGGTTTCACAAATGTTCTCCAAGATGCAAATGCCATCGATGCAGCCTGCTGCTCAGAAGAAAGCATTCAAGGAGCTATGGGATCTGCCTCGAGATAGCAAGGAACTGAGGAAGATCACACAGCACCCGGGACTGGGTTATACCCTACAAGAATACTATGAAGCCGAGGTGGATGTCATCTCTGCCTTCTACCAGAATGAAGATCCCCCTGAAGTGGGATATGATCAATACCCCTTTGAAGATGAAGAAATTATGTATCAATCCATAACAGACAATGAAGCCCAAGACAACCAGCCGGAGGCAAGGATGTCTGATGAGACTAAGAAGGGTTGGTGCTGGGAGAATCCATCTTGCAAAGAGGATCTGTTCCAGGCCGAAGCACAATTTGATACAGGAACCCCGGATGAAGATCAAGTAGCCAGAGAGCTGCAAGAGTGCCTGGAGTTTGGGCGCATTCTAGAAGAATTCCGAGCTCTACATAATGATGACCTCTCAGGGGAGCCCACATCAGAAGAGCCTCTAAGCACGGAAGATTCCACTTCGAAGTTTTCCGCTGAGCCAGTCACGTCCTCGGGGCAGACTGAACAGAATCCGACCGTATTGGCCTTATACGATGCACCAGCATCTGCTGATGACCAATCTGATGAAACAGAAAATCATGAGAACGAAGAAGATTATATCCCGGGAGGCTTTATTGATTTGCAAGAAGCCCCACCCGAAGTTGAAGACGGAGGCCAAGCCACCGTCGATGAGCTGATAGAAGTGAATCTGGGGTCAGCAGATGAGCCAAGGCCTACATTCCTCAGTGCACTGCTGGAGCCAGCTGTCAAAGAACAATATATTCAGTTTTTGAAAGAATTCCGAGACTGCTTCGCATGGACATATGATGAAATGCCAGGACTGAGTTCTGATGTGGCACAGCACCGATTGGCGATAAACCCAGAGGCAAGCCCTGTGAAGCAGCCTCCCAGGAGAATGCGTCCCGAACTGATAAATCAGATCAACAAAGAGGTCGACAAGCTGATCGATGTGGGCTTTGTTGAAGAGAACCAGTATACTACATGGCTGGCCAATATCGTGCCCGTGAAGAAAAAAATGGGCAGATCAGAATATGTGTGGATTTCAGGGACCTGAATAAGGCTTGTCCGAAAGATGATTTCCCAGTGCCGATCACTGAAGTCATGATCGATGCAACCACTGGCCATGAAGCCCTGTCATTCATGGATGGGTCATCCGGATACAACCAGATCTGGATTGCTGAAGAAGACAGAGTGCACACTGCATTCCGCACCCCGAAGGGGATATTTCACTACAAAAGGATGCCGTTCGGCCTCAAGAATGCCGGCGCTACTTATCAAAGAGCTATGACAAAGATCTTTGATGATTTGCTCTTCAAGAAAGTGGAGTGCTACATCGATGACCTGGTGGTGAAAACCAGTAGAAGAGAAGATCATCTGCAAGACCTGAGGATAGTGTTCCAGAGGCTGCGCAAATATGCACTCAAGATGAATCCTATGAAATGTGCCTTCGGCGTGTCCAGTGGAAAATTCCTTGGGTTCATTGTCCGTCATAGGGGCATTGAGATCAACCCATCCAAGATTAAAGCTATCCAGGAGCTCCCCCCACCAAGGAATCTCCACGAGCTGAGATCTCTACAAGGGCGCTTGGCCTACATCCGACGATTCATATCAAATCTGTCAGGGAGATGCCACCCTTTTCACAAGCTCATGATGAAAGATATACCGTTCCTCTGGGACGATGGCTGTCAGGAAGCCTTTGAGAAGCTGAAAGAATATTTCAAGACCCCTCCAGTGCTGGGGGCACCTATTAAGGGCAAACCCCTGATACTGTACATTGCAGCCACACACTGTTCCCTGGGGGCAATGCTAGCACAGATAAATGAAGAATGCAAAGAGCAGGCTCTATACTACCTGAGTCGGAGGCTGATTAGAACTGAAGAAAGCTACACCTATATAGAAAAGACATGCTTGGCACTAGTCTTTGCCATTAAAAAGCTCCGGCACTATATGCTGTCACACGAAATCAGATTGATATCTGCAGCAGATCCGCTCAATTACATATTGACTCAGCCAGTACTGAAAGGCCGGTTGGGCAAATGGGCAGTAATTTTGATGGAATTCGATGTCACATATATACCCCAGAGGGCAATAAAAGGACAGGCCGTGGCCGATTTCTTCGCAGAGCATCCTGTGCCAGAGAATGATATGTTGGGGACTGAGTTACCCGATGATGAAACATTAGAAGCCTGCCAGGCTCAGTCAACTATGTGGCAGCTATTCTTTGATGGAGCATCTAGAACAGAGACGGACTCCGATGGAAAGACCAGAATACGGGCCGGAGCCGGTATTGTGCTAAGATCACCAGAGGGGGAGGTTGTGCATACTTCCTGTTCTATAAACAAGCCCTGCACTAATAATGAAGCCGAGTATGATGATCTGATAATCGGGTTGCACATCAGCCTCAACATGGGTATCCAGATGCTTCAGGTATTCGGGGATTCAATGTTGATAATAAAGCAAATCCAAGGGGAGTTCGAAGTGCGAAAGCCGGAGTTGAACCCCTACCACCAAAAAGCTGTGCGTCTCATGGCGAAATTCTATCATATTGAGCTCAAGCATGTGGGCCGTGCACATAATGCCCAGGCTGATGCGTTGGCAAAGCTAGCCAGCTCAATAGCAGTCCCACCAGATGAGACACTGAACATTGTTGTTATAAACCGGCGACAAGTCCCCAGCATGTTAGAAGGCTGCCCCGAAGAAAATGAAGTCACCACGATCAGTACAGAACAAGCATATGATTGGAGACAACACCTGCTACAATGGTTTTTACACCAACAGCTGCCGCAGAAAAGAGAAGAAAAGATGAAACTTTTAAGGATCAAAGATTCTTATGAATTCAGAAATGGAACTCTGTTCCGAATAATGGCAGATACACGCAAGAAGATTTTGCTCCGCTGTCTATCTACTGAGGAAGCTTGGCAAGCAATGAAAGAAATACATGCTGGGACGGCAGGTGCTCATCAAGCTGGCCCTAAGATGAAGATAGAAATCAAGAAGCTGGGCTATTATTGGCCCACTATGTTTGAAGATTGCTGCAAGTTTACGAAGTCATGTCAGAAATGTCAGTAGCATGCTATTGTGCCTAGAAGGCCACCTACCGTTCTGCACCCTATAGTCCCTAGCTGGCCGTTTGCACAATGGGGAACTGATGTAGTCGGCCCACTACCGACCTCATCGGTCGGACATAAATACATACTGGCAATAACAGATTACTTCTCCCGATGGGCGGAAGCTATAGCATTACGAGAAGTGACTGGTGAGCTGGTTGCCAGATTCATCAAGCAGAACATTATCTTCCGGTTTGGGATCCCCAGCCGGATAATATCTGATAATGGAAGTCATTTCAGAAATCAAAAGATCTATCGACTTGCCGAGAAGTATAAGATCGAATGGAGGACTTCCACTCCTTACAATCCACAGGCAAATGGATTGGCAGAAGCCTTCAACAAAACTTTATGCACCTTGTTGGCTAAAGTCGTCAGTTCTAATAAGAAGGACTGGGAAGAAAAGATGTATGAAGCTCTGTGGGCATACCGCACTGTCTTCAAGACACCTATAGGGTGCTCGCCATACTCACTGGTATACGGCTCAGAGGCAGTAGTTCCATTAGAGCTGGAAGTCCCGTCACTCAGAGTGGCAGTGCAATATGACCTGGCCCATGGCGAACAAACCAATGCAGAAAGAAGATTATAAGAATTGGCTGAATTGGAAGGAAAGCGCCTCCAAGCTCAGAAGAATATCCAGATGTATCAGGCCCGCATGGTCACTGCATTCAACAAACTCGTAAAAGGACGAGAATTTAAGAAAGGTGACCTTGTCATGGTCAAGAAAAGAGAAGTCATGGCGTCCAACCCAAAAGGAAAGCTGTGGGAAGGTCCTTATGTGATATATAGGGTCTACGAAGGAGGGGCCTACATGGTTGTTAACCATCGAGGGGAAATCCAATTCTCACCACTCAACGGTAGACACCTAAAGCTGTATCATGCTGCCCAACCAATATTCCCCGAGTAATCAGGCTAAAAGCTACCCTTTTTCTTGGTCTAGTGGCACTCCGCCCTAACCGAGCTACCATTTTCCTTGGTCTAGCGGCGCTCTGCCCTAACCAAGCTACCCTCTTCCTTGGTCTAGTGACATTCCGTCCTAACCAAGCTACCCTCTTCCTTGGTCTAGTGACATTCCGTCCTAACCAAGCTACCCTTTTCCTTGGTCTAGCGGCGCTCTGCCCTAACCAAGCTACCCTCTTCCTTGGTCTAGTGACATTCCGTCCTAACCAAGCTACCCTCTTCCTTGGTCTAGTGACATTTCGTCCTAACCAAGCTACCCATTTCCTTGGTCTAGTGGCACTCCGCCCTAACCAAGCTACCCTCTTCCTTGGTTTAGCGACATTCTGTCCTAACCGAGCTACCCTCTTCCCTGGTCTAGCGACACTCCGTCCTAACCAAGCTACCTATTTCCTTGGTCTAGCGACACTCTGTCCTAACCAAGCTACCCTCTTCCCTGGTCTAGCGACACTCCGTCCTAACCAAGCTACCCATTTCCTTGGTCTAGCGACACTCTGTCCTAACCAAGCTACCCTCTTCCTTGGTCTAGCGACACTCTGTCCTAACCAAGCTACCCTTTTCCTTGGTCTAGCGGTGCTCCGCCCTAACCGAGCTACCCTTCTCCCTTGGTCTAGTGGCACTCCGCCCTAACCGAGCTACCCTTTTCCTTGGTCTAGCGGCACTCCGCCCTAACCAAGCTACCCTTTTCCTTGATCTAGCGGCGCTCCGCCCTAACCGAGCTACCCTTCTTCCTTGGTCTAGCGGCACTCCGCCCTAACCGAGCTACCCTTCTCCCTTGGTCTAGTGGCACTCCGCCCTGGCCAAGCCATCCCTCATCATGATCTAATGACAGTCCGACTTGTTACCCTCCCAAAAAGAGGGGAAGAGAGAATAAAAGAATGAAAATAAATAAGTAAAAAAAAATGGGGTTAAAAATAGAGATACCCCGCCAGTCTTGTTCAGGTTTTCTGAGCAAGAGCAAAAATGGCTAAAACCCAGCTGTGGTGAAAACTCGAAAGGGCACTGCAGGTAAAATCGGGTACCCCGCCACGTGAAAACCCGGAAGGGCGCGTGGGCAAAAGCAAGAGGGGGCTGGCTCCGGTGAAAACCCGAAAGGGCGCTTGGGCCAGTAATATGGTGATCCTAAAGGAAACCTCGCCTCCCGTCATAAACTTCTCGTTGATCAATTGGCACCTCGCCCGATCAATGATGAAACCCTACCCAGTTTAGACCTTTCGGCTATTCTGATGAAACTTATAAAATCTTTGCATTGGTATAAACCCAATACCGATGATGAAACCAGCACTTGACCGATTAGGCGCACTGCCCGGTCAATGATGAAACCCATCCGGCTTAGACCTTACGTCTATCCCGATGAAACCTATGAAATCTGTGCATTGGTATAAACCCAATACCGATGATGAAACCAGCTGTTGATCGATTTGGCGCACTGCCCGGTCAATGATGAAACCTATCCGGCTTAGATCTTACGTCTATCCCGATGAAACTTATGAAATCTTTACATTGGTATAAACCCAATACCGATGATGAAACCAGCTGTTGACCGATTAGGTGCACTGTCCGGTCAATGATGAAACCTATCCGGCTTAGACCTTACGTCTATCCCGATGAAACCTATGAAATCTTTGCATTGGTATAAACCCAATACTGATGATGAAACCAGCTGTTGACCGATTAGGCGTACTGTCCGGTCAATGATAAAACCTATCCGGCTTAGATCTTACGTCTATCCCGATGAAACCTATGAAATCTTTGCATTGGTATAAACCCAATACCGATGATGAAACCAGCTGTCGACCGACTAGGCGCACTGCCCGGTCAATGATGAAACCTATCCGGCTTAGACCTTACGTCTATCCCGATGAAACCTATGAAATCTTTGCATTGGTATAAACCCAATACCGATGATGAAACCTGCTGTCGACGATTGGCACCCTACCCGATCAACAATAAACCAGCCCAGTGTAGACCTTACGTCTATCTGATGAGATCATAAGATCTTGCATTGGTATAAACTCAATACCGATGATGAAACCCACCTCTGATCAATGGGCACCCTGCCCGATCGACAAAGAAACCCGTCCTATCAAATTTGCATATCCCTTTACGTCCCGCCGTGATGAAACCTACCATTGGTCGATCGGCACCCTGCCCGATCAATGATAAAACCAGCCCAGTGTAGACCTTACGTCTACCCTGATGAACCCTATGAAATCCTTGCGTCGGTATATACCCAATACCGATGATAAGAGCATGCACCAATGAAGCAGCACATCGCCTGATCCGTACTGAAGTCCCAATTCAGGAAATATATGCATATATAAATAAAAATGGGGTTAAAAATAGAGATACCCTGCCAGACTTGTTCGGACATCCCGGATAAGGGCAAAAATGGCCAAAAACCCAACTGTGGTGAAAACCCGAAAGGGCACCGCGGGCAAAATCGGGTACCCCGCCACGTGAAAACCCGAAAGGGCGCGTGGGTAAAAGCAAGAGGGGGCTGGCTCCGGTGAAAACCCGAAAGGGCACTTGGGTCAGTAATGTGGTAATTTAAAAGTTCCATGCCAACCGGCACGCTACCTGTACCTCCCTTCTATTGATGAAGCCTTCCGTCGGTCAACTGTTTCCGCCCCCCGCCGACGACAGAACCCTTCCGGGGTAGACCTTACGTTTACCCTGATAAAATCTACATACCCTCTTTCAAACGTCCCACCGACAATGAAACCCATCACCATTTTGCTAAAGCCTATCTAGTTCAAACCTCACGTCTATCCTGATAAAATCCACGCATTTCTTGGCAAAGTCCCACCTGCGATAAAACCTATTGGAATAGACCTTACGTCTATCCTGATGAGACCTACACCTTCACACACTTCCCACCGTTGATCGATTGGCACACTGCCCGACCAATGATGAAACCCTATCCAGTTAGACCTTTCGTCTATTCTGATGAAACTTATAAAACCCTTTGCATCGGTATCAACCCAATATCGATGATGAAACCAACTGTTGATCGACCGGCACCCTGCCCGATCAATGATGAAACCATGCAGTTTAGACCTTTCGTCTATTCTGATGAAAATTATGAAATCTCCTTGCATCGATATAAACCCAATATCGATGATGAAATCAATTGTTGATCGACCGGCACCTCGCCCGATCAATGATGAAACCCTGCCAGCTTAGACCTTTCGTCTATTCTGATGAAACTTATGAAACTCTTCTTGCATCGATATAAACCCAATATCGATGATGAAACCAACTATTGATCGACTGGCATTTCGCCCGATCAATGATGAAACCCTATTTAGTTCAGACCCTACGTCTGTCTTGATGAAAACCACATATCCTTTAATTGTCCCACCTACTATAACCCCTACCCAGTCTAGACCTCACGTCTATTCTGATGGAACCTCTCCTTTCACACTCCTGCAAATTGTCTCCTTTACGGCGCACATGGCCGGAAGGATTTTTGCTGCCACTCACAAAATCCGGTTTAAGCACCTCTTCGGATGCCGTCACGCGGTGGAGCGAGTCCCCCATCCTTTCTCTGAAGGGGTGGACGCTCTCCTGCCAAGTACGAGCCGTTCGCATGAGGGATTGTCAAAACCGCTACCTCACTTCCCAAAGTGATAAAACCATATGCAAAGTAAGATGGAGACGCTGGAAACCAAGAGATTCCTTTCCAATAAAAAGGGAATACGTGAAGGGCCCCGAGGGGACATTACATTACAGAAGAGAACAAAAAAAGGAGGGATAAACAATTCACGGCCGTCGGAATATATCTTCGAAGGCTAGAAGACCCACATAAGGGGCGGCTCCTAGCTCATGAAGGCGCGCTTCCTCCTCCTGAAGCCCAATGGACATGTCCTGAAGAGACATCACCCGTCCCTCCAGCGAGGCTACCTCCTCTTCAGACTGCGGCCGGATAAAGGAGAGTTGCTGCAGTTCGGCTCGAAGTCCAGAGAGCTCCATCTCCAATAGGGCTATCCGGTCCCGCACAGCTTCTTCCAGCTGAATAGCACCTTCTAGCTCAGCTCGGCGTCCATCAAGCATAAGTGTCAGCTTCCCCAACTCGGATTTGCATTCTGACCTCTGCAATTTCAGCGCCGTTAGCTTATCAACCATGGTCCGTGCTAGGAAATCCCTCCGATGCACGAATTTAAGCAAAAGCAAGACCCGTTGAGCCCATGTGTCTAGAGGGCAACCCATAGCCTGCAGACTGGCAGTGAAGCGATCAGCAATTTCCTTCAGCTGCAAATATGTCAAGCCAGGCTGAGATTCTACCAGCTGGCGCAGGATATCCAGGTTCTGCCAGACAAAGCTCTCAGACGATGCAAAGCCAAAAGAAGCAGAGGGGATCACTTCGAAGGTCACTTCGCTATCGATGTCTGCCCACAGTGCGACATCCGGCTGAGAGGATGAAGACGGTAAATCTGCTGGAAGAACTGGCCGGTCCCTCTCCGTGCCCTCTGGCTGAACTGAAGATTCCCCCTCCGTCTCGGGCGCTATGGCTTGAACATCAGCGGAGGGAGGACCGATGAATGATGGAGCTATCTCTTCATGAATCTTCTGAATAAGGGCTTCATCTTCAGCTACTCTTCCTGATAATGGGGGCGAAGGGTCTCTAGTCTGTAAAGGCAGAAATCCAGTTTCTATAGCCACTGTGGCAGGGACTGCCGACTCAGGCGCAATTGACATTATGGCAGCCGGAATGAAAGCGGAGCTTCTGGCTGGGTCTGCTTCGGCTCTGAGCTCTGAGGCCCTGACAAGGATGGAAATCTCTCCTGGTGATCCTAAGTCCAACGATGCTAAATCTGTCGAGGACTGTATCCGCGTCGGCACAGGGCGAATGATCTTGGGAATTCCCGTGCAAGTTAACGGCTGGAAAGGGACAATAGCCCAGTTTGTGGAAGAAATGTCCGTGATAGCCGTAGTTGTGTCTGAGCTAGCAATGGCAATGCCCTGAGACCAAAACAAAGCAACTTCAGCGCTAGATATAAAAGAAGAAGGGGCAGATGAAGCAACAAACATGAAAAGGAACCCACCCTTGAAGCAGGGTCCACATCCTCGAAGTGGGGTGAAAGAGAAGGAAGCTCCGTAGTCGGAATGACAAATGGTGGAGTTATGTCAATCTCGGTATCGAGCCCGGCAAACTCCTCTTGCAACTCCTCCTCAGGAGATAGCACCACCAGTTTAGCAGGCTGAAAAGATGGAACACCCTTTACAAATACAAGTGGGGCCTCTGATTCAGGAGCATCTCCCTCACTGTCGCTGAAGGTTGCTTCCTCCTCATCAGAGGCGGTCTTCGAACTGCCTGAGGATATTTCCACACTAGCTGTACGCTGTGGGGCCACCTCTAAAACATGCCGAGATGTAGACTAGGTAATTATGCGCCTGGCCGGAACGGTACGCTGCTTCGACTGAGCCTTGTAACCTTCCTGTGGTGGAAGCAACTCTTCTGTCACCACAGCCTCAGTCTGCTCCTCGCCTGCCGCTGATGCAAAAAGAAACCTCTGAGAAATGTAGCAAAGAAGACAAATACAGGTATGAAACAGATGAGAAGATACACTTACCCCTCGCCTCACTAGCCGGCGTAGGAGAAGGCAATCTGGTCTCCACCACAGAAGGTGCTATGACTGTCTCTTCGGCTGTGCAAAAAGAATGGGTCAAATTCAAGGACTTCTTTGAGATCCTGCAGAAGACAGTGAAGAATGCAAATGCAAGCTCTTGATGTTACCCTGAACCGGTGTCGAAGCAGCCTCCCTCTGTAGCTCAAACTCATCAAATGATGGAATGTCAGGGAGAGGGGTCCCAGTATCCATCGCCACCGAAGTCAACTATTGAATATGGGCCTTTTTGGCCTTCCTGGCCTTCCCAACTGCAGTCTTGACTGCGGAAGCCTTCCTCTTCTTGCCAGGAGGCAGGGGAGTAGTGGTCGGTGCCGCGGCAGGGACTTCAAAATAAGTGGGCTTCTCGGCCTGCGTAATAATCTTTCTATAGAGCCCCTGCCGCTTTATATCAGGCCGGTCTGAGGAGAATGGCAGAAGGATGATGGGATCAGTGGGTGCGAAGTTCAGATGCTAAGCAGAAAATACTGCAATCAGAAAAGAAGAAATCTTACCTGCCGGGCCGTCATAGAATACAGAAAGTGGCCAGTACATGTAAGCTACCTCCTTGGAGCGGGAAGCAGCCTCCTTGATGAGCCAGCACACATCAACGAATATCTGGCACTTCTCTACAAAAGCCGCCAGATCATTATAGCCGCGAAAGTCAAGGCATCGAAACAAGTCAAGATGGTCCATGCCCAACCATCGACATAATGAAATGATATAAACAGTGGCTTGTTCAATATGCCAGCTATCGAGTTTTCTGCAGATAACCCATGCAAATTTAGCAGAATGAACAGCCAGGACGTCTGTCTATAGTACGTCTGAGTGCTATCTTCTCGGCGTACAAACGTCCTATATGGATGAAATCTATCAACTGGACCCCTCCAGGAAGCTACTGTCGGGAGTGGCTCTTCGACAGGAAATGGGTATTGCTGCACTTCCAAGCGAGTGCCCCCTACATGGCTCAGATGTTTCAAACTCTGCATAAAGGTGTCCTTGTTGATAGCAGCGAAGACAGGAGCAAGCGGCTCGGAACTCTTTTCCTTCAAGGCCCGCCGCTGAGTCAGATAATTCTCCGCCTCCCTCAGATGCTGTGAGTAAAATTTTTTCAAGTGGGCTTCAGAAATATCAAACACCGGCCCAGGTTGCTGTTTCAGGAAGGAGCGCTCTGCCACGTCCCAGAAGGCACCCCTACCGTCCCTATAAAAACCGGTCCGGATATTCCACCATTTGATATATTCTGGTGTTACCCGGGGAACACGGTTAGAAACAGGGGGCACCCTGAAAACTACATCATCCTGGCGATGATAGAAATCCCACCACAACCGGTCCTCGCCAACAATGATGGACCCGTGCTTGGCCCGGCTATCTAAGGGAAATTGGGCAGCCGAGGTAGGAATATGCTGGTCGTAGCCGAAGTTTCGCCCAAAGCGGAACGGATAGTATGGCTCCAACAGAAGCAGGCCACCCTTCCTGTAAACCAAAACACTGGGCCGAATTGCCATGGCCCATCTCACCAGCTCCGGCTCCAGGATTGGCCGAGCAGTGTTGACCCCTGAGACAGGGTGGATATATGTCTCTATTTCTTCCAGCTTGCACTCTCTCTGAGGATCAATCAAAGGAGCTGAACCTGCTGCCAAGCTCTAGAAATGTATGCTGCCGGGGGCGTCCACTGGTACTTTTATCAGTCGGCCCCTTATTTTAAATAGCTGATCATAAAAGGGACCAGGCTCAGCGCTGGTAAATTCAACCATCCTGGGTGACACTGTATCCGCCTACAAGGTTCTCGGAGCTAATTCAGGGAATATACTGCTGACCCAGGCGTTGAAGAAATGAAAAGGACCCACGGTCCTCAAAGAACGGGGAGTTCGATGCTTGTACAGGTCCCCCAAAGATTTGTATATCAAGCACAGGGCCACTGGGCAGAGCGACAGCTTCATCCCCCATGCCATCTGACAAGCTGGATATATGGCCTCTGGCCGAATGATTGTCTCGTCCCCTTGTGGGAGAGTAAAAGTGCACAGCCAAAATGTAAAATAGGCCGCGCAGTGTGTGATGGGGTCTACGCCTGCTGGGTTGGGACCACCACTGCCTACGCGGCGCAATGAGGAGGGTAGCGCCGACTTATAACGGGGAGCCCTTACCTGCCTGCTAGCAGCCGGACCCATAGAAGGAAAGTCTGCATACTTCAGGGGACCGTCAAAGAAATACTGGATCCACTGCCCTATCCGGACCCTCATTTTGCTGCCTTTCTCTCGGGGTTGATAGCCTTTAGTGGACCCCCTGCTGTACGCCAGACAGATGGAGCGGTATACCTTCATCAGATATCGATATGAGAAGCCGAGGGAATACTTGCCCTCGCCATCAGAGCTATCCTTCTCGGAATCTGACAAGCAAACCTCCTCATACGGCTCGCCATCAATGGGCAGGCCGGAGAGCTGTGATAAACTCCAGAGATCCAGGGATGTCTCCCCCTCTGCTGTATAGAAAGTGTTGAATAAAGGGCAGAACACTTCAAACATTCCACAGCACAGCCCTCGGGATATGGGATACCGGAATATAGAAGCGAAGATACTGTGGTACACCCCTGCTCTGATTAGCAGGGGGGCATATTCTATCAGAACAAACTCTGTAAACTCCACTGCCCCCACTCGGAATAGGTGGGCGTCAGTGATTTTGGTGTCTCCGAACCAGCCAGCGGCCAGAAGGTACTTGAACTGAACGGCCGAACAATTCAGCACGAAGGGTTCTTCGCGATATCCCCACTTTAATGGTGCCAACAACATACCATAGCCGGGCTTCTCCCTATGAACTCGGCCGCTAGCATTATCTCACCGGGCAGGTGTGAATTCCAGGGCCCGGACTAGCATCTTCTTCTCTGGTTCCAGCTCCGATATGCCAAGGACGGCATCCCAGTCGCGCTTTTCCCCAGGAAGATAGATGGCCTTGGTGCGATACACTGAGTCCTTCAGGCTATCTCGCTCAGCAAGGATGGCAGCTTCAACTACGCGAGCTATCCGGTAATCTTGCATGCCGCCCACTGTGAAAGTCCGGATGAACGACATCAAATGTCGGTCCTTCGGGAGGTCTGGCCGATAGTTACCATCCCACCTGAAGCATGTCTCAGTCGCCGTGGAGTATACCTGGGCTGTCGACACGGTGTCAGTTTCAGAGTCAGATGATTCGTCAACTGAAGCGATCCTATCATAGCCGAAATCCAGATTATGCACATTCAGCCAATTTACTGTGGCCCGAGATATGTCTGGCTGGGCCAATGAGCTAGCACCAACAGCTCCGGAAGATGCAACATCAGAACTGGAAGCCATTGCAGTGCCTGCAGTCGAAGAAAAAGTGTGAATTAAAAGCCAGTCTTGTGTAGATTGCAACATGAGATTCTATAAAAATTTCGGCAGCATCTCCCCTTATTCGGGGTCTGCCCAAAAAGAATAGGGAATCACCAACCAAGAGGGGGTGATCCCGAAAGGAAAAGGGATTAAATCCCTAGTATCGTCCTACCCGGGTGAAATCCGACTAAACGGGAAGAAAGACGAGGGCGGCCGAGAGGAGACAAAGCTCCCGCCGATGAAAGAAAACGGAAGAAGAAAAAGAAATGAAGAAAGAGAAAGAAGATGAAGAAATGAGAAAGAAAACCCTCACGGGGGGTTAAATAGAGAAGGGGAGGGAGAAGCTTCTCGGCGCGAAGCAATGCGCGCCGAGAGCCCTCCACGTCGAGAGCTTCAGGCGGCCAAAAAGCGCGCCGAGAGCTCCATGCCGAGAGCCCTCCACACCGAGAGCTCCAGGCGGCCAAAAAGCGCGCCGAGAGCTCCATGCCGAGAGCCTCAGGCGGCCAGAAGGCGCGCCGAGAACCCCAGGCTGAAAGCCCCCAGGCCGAGAACCCCAGGCCGAGGCCCCCTTCCGCCAGGGCGCGCCGAGAAGCCCCAGTCCCAGAGCCCCTTCGTCCGCGCCGAGAAGCCTTACGCTGAGAGGGTCATGCCGAGAAGCTTGTGGCCCGTGCCGAGAAGCTCCAAATTGCTGAAAATAAAGAAAGTATGAAGAATGAAAATAAGAAAAGGGAAGGTAAGAGTGCAAAATATTGTTGCATCGAGATGATCAGGTCTGAGAACCAGATTAAAGACAAATTGAGGAAGATACCCTCGAATGATGAAAGACACCTGCAACCCCCGTGCCGCTTATTCTGCGCTTACGCCGCCCGCAGGTGGGGGGCATTTGTTGACACCTGGAAAATGAACAAGGGTGAAAACATAATTGAAAAGAGGGTCAGACCAACAGTGAAAGACCAATGATGAAGCTCATCAACTGTCTACCCTGCTAAAGCCCTTGTCGGCAAAGCTGATGCCCGGTGTCAATGTCACTCAGTCGGCAGCACTGATAAAGCAGTAGTCACTCGACTGATGAGACCTTCCAGCCCTTTAATGAGAGCTGTACTACCGTTTCGTCCAAGAATCCACGGATGATATGTCAGGGTAAGTCAGATGTCAGCTTACTGACAGATGTAATATGAGATGAAGATGAAGCCGGTACCGGCAGATGAAGATTGCAAAGGCTTTTGCAAAGTCAGAACAGAAGAAGAATGGTCTCCACAGATTATACACCCGGCGGAAGTCTTTCCGGACTAAAGCTGATGCCCGAGCTCGTCACCATTCAAGTGACGATATCAATAAGATAATACCCGGTCTTGTCACCGTTCAGATGGCAATTCTGATGAAACCCCTGTCTACGGACTGATGAAACCCTTGTCTACGGACTGATGAGACCCCTGTCTACGGACTGATGAAAACCTTAATAATGATACAAGCTGTGTCACCAATGGAAGACCCCTTTTTGGTGATGATGCCCTTGAAAGACCCAAATGGGCCTGTGAAAGTGGCTAAAAAGCTTTAATTGGGCCTGCAAAGGATGGCGCCAAGAGCCAATTGCCGAAGCCCAAAAGAGGGCGCCGAGAGCCACTTGCAATCACGCCGGGAAGCCCCAGTTGGGGCGCGCCGAGATGAAGCCTGTCGAGAAGGGGGGGAAATGGGTATAAAAACCCTCTACCTTCGAACAGATGGATGCCCGGAGAAGGAGAACAAAAAGAGAGAAGAAAAAGAGAAAAAGAAGCCAGAAAAGAAAGAGTAGAGAGGGAGTCCTGCCAAGAGAGAGTCCCCCTCGGCTAAGAGAAGAGAAGAAGCAGAAGAGAAGAAGTAGAAGAAAAGAAGAAGAAAAGGGCTCCAGGTGGGCTGCTAGGGGGAGGGAGAGGAGTCAATGCTCCGCCCTCCCCATGTTTTTTTTTACCGATGTAATCTAGTGAGCCTTTGTCTTGATTTATCGAAAGTATCCGGCGAGTTCCGGTCTCAATCTCCATCTTTCTGCTTTGCATTTCTATTTCACAGTCGATGTAAGGCTTCGATGCGATGCAATGAAATGTCGACGTGACCCATTTGGGGATCTACTGATTAAGATGTCTGCTCTCCTTTGATCGAAATGTCTGCTCTCTGCTTATCTTTGTATGTTTATCGTTTATGCAAAACATTTAATGGTTCATACGAATCTTCTCTTTAGAGGCATGAAAACCGGCCCCCTCCTTGTGCTGTTCAGGGACCAGAGACATCAATCTCTTGGTCCCCTGAACCACTGGCTATACGAGGGTATATCGATTCTTCAGATCACTGCTATTCCGCGGATTCTAGCGAATGACAATCTCGATCTCTCGACCCTCTATTCTAATCCCTTGGATGATTAGGGTCTGGAGTTTGATGCCAAAGGTTCTTCAGTCACCAGTTTCTAGATGCTATTGGGTTCGTCCGGGGGATCAGAGACAGTCATCTCTTGATCCCCAGGCGGCTGGCGGCAGAAATAAAACAAAGTCTTCAGAAATCCAGACGATGGTCTCGTTCCCCATCGATCCTACCCTCCAGATCCCCCTTGGCCCTTTCTCAGGGAAATATCCATGAAACCCCCCCTCCTATACTTCAAATTCAACTTCAATCGCAGCCAGAAAACTCAGGAATCCCAGAAGCAGAGCATTGTCTGAACCCTGAAACCCTGCAGCGATTTCACCTTCTCGGCGTGCACAATTCCCCGCCGAGAACTATCCAGCCGAGAGGCCTCCCTCTTCGGCTAAACGACAAAAAAAGGCCACTTCAACCCTTCTCACGTGAGCCTCCATGCAAGCCTCCCGGCGCCAGGCTCCCGGCGCGGCCAGGAGCGCGCCGGGAAGCTCCATGCCGAGACCCCCTTCCCTATAGGCCTATTCAAGCCCCTCCATGCAAGCCTCTCGGTGCCACCTTCTCGGTGCGGCCATGAGCGCGCCGGGAAGCCGCCACCGAGACCCCCCTTTTGAACCCCTAAACCGTGCCGAGAAGCCCCTCATTCGGCCAGCTAAACCCATGCCGAGAACCCTATTTCTCTGTCAAATTAAAACCATGCCGAGAGCCCCTCCTTCTCCGGCCGATGAAACCCAGTCCGAGGCCCTCTTCTGCACTGACATCCTTCAATCTTTTAGTCTCCATACACATATGCCCCGGGGATGTTCAGAGATCGTCATGGATGCCTTGAGAAGACATAGTAATGGGGAAGGCCTCCCCTACAGTCCTCATTCCCGATCTAGATTTCACCCTTATGAACCCAAAGGGCCATGTCATTATATGAGTTCCGAGGGATTTCAAGGGGATATTAAACGATGGAATAAAGGTAAGCGATGTCCCGGGGCCCGATGCCCATCCTCGTTCGGTTGTCATCCCGGCACTCCGTGGATGATGACCTATCCTCTCTTGGCATAATCCAAGTTGAGGGGACATGCTGCCGAAACTTACACATACCTTGCCAGGTAGCTGTGATGTCCTCTCTCTCAACCCCGTTGGCCCACGGAGCTATGTCCCTACATGCTCTCCGACGGTCCTTTGAAGGGGGATATAGATGCAACATCGTGTACGCACGGGGCGCGTCATGTTACGCCAGTGCTTACTCGGATTCTGGGTCAGTTATGCCCGATCTTTTACGGATCCCACCCTGCCATTGTATGGGTGGTTTCCTATTCCCCACTTGGCATGGTCCAAGATGGTGGGAATATGCCGTCGGTTTTATCCCGAAAATAACCAACCCCTGCTTCGTCTAATCCACTTAATGTCTTGCAAATGAACGACTTCCGTCTCTTTTAAGCATGTGGCTTTACCGCTGTCATCCTCCTACCTTTAGCGTTTAATCAAGGGTTGTCCTTCCTTGGAAGGGCGTAATTAACGTCATAGCCTTTATGGTATGACGGACTTCTGGTCCAGACACGATCACTCACAATCGACTGACCAAGTCAGATCGAGCGCACAATGAAATCGTCACTTCGGTGACTGGCACGCCAATAAAAAAAATAATAAATAAATAAAAAATAAAAATAAAAAAAATAAAAATAAAAAAAATAAAAATCCGCGTCCAGAGCGACCTGAAGAAGGCGCTAGGTTTCCCTAGCGCGATCTCAGGCAGAAAGTCGACTGCAGACGCCCCAACTACCCAGCACTTGGACCTCCCAATGACTTCAATGGTCGCTGTTTCCCACTGTTGTAATTAATGTTCTAGTGTCGTTTAGGCTTCCCCTTCCCCCTATATATGTACCCCATCTCGTTTGATTAAGTAACGAAATTAATTGAGAGAAAAAATGAGTGTTTGAAAGAGTTGAGTATAGCATGGCTATATTTCCCCCCCCAATCTTTGGAATCCCCTCCCTCCTCCCCTCTTCGGGTGCGATGCCCACGTTCTTCTTCTAATCCTCCCCTTTTCCCCTTCACGGAGGATGTTCGAAGTTCCGGGTGCATCGGCCTTGAGAAGAGGTCGGGTGTGAGGCCCCATTCGGGCTCCGTTCTTCCTCCACCGACGATCGACGCCCTCCACCATCGCCAACGACGTTGCTATGATCAAGACGGAGCTTGGTTGCACCGGTCCTGCGATGGGATCGGGTGTGATGCCCCAGCCAAAACCCTACGTGGTCCTAGCTCGCCCTACCATGCCCCTTTCTCCCTCGTCGCCCACCCCCGCTCCCACCTTCACCAAGTTATCCTAGCTAGTAATATGTTAGTTTAATCGATGTTTAGGGCCCTCATGTGTTTGTTTAAGATCCCCCGTGTCATACCCACCCTCCTACGTGTTCCCCCGTGTGAATCACTTCCCCGTCGTCGTCCATGGGAGCCCAGTGCCCAACTTCTTCGTCCGGCGGCTGTCTGAGAACGCGCTATATCGTCCTAGCGCGTTCTTCATGAAGGCGCCATGAGCCTATAGCGCGACTTCGGGCAGAAGGTAGAAGAAGGCCACCCCCTCCCAATTTCGTTTCACATCATTTTCTCTCACAACCCTTTTTCTTCTGCCGGCTCACTCTTCTTCTATTTCTTCTTCTTCTCTTTTTCTTCCTCTTTCTGTGGATCGAAGACTCTCTGCTGCTTGTTTCTCACTGTATAGACTTTTTCCCTTTTTCTCTCAGCTTCGATCAGTCTTCATCTGTTGGATGAAGGCTTCCTTTTATAAGCAGCAGCAGCTAGGGCGTGAGCTTCCCACGCCTTCCGTCCAGAAGATTCCTCCTCGGATCACGTGCTCAACACCCACCTCGGATCACGTGTCAGGTGCCAGCTTCGGGTCACGTGCTCAATGATAGCAATCTGACTTGCTGCATTGACACTGTCAAGCAATGGCGTTAACGCAGTGAGGCATTCCAATAAGCCATTAGCTTCGTCTCTTTAGCTGCTGCGTCGACGCTGCTCCATTGTGGCGTTGACGCAGTGGAAGATATCGTGAAGGCTTCGTCAACTGATGCGTGGACGCTTTAAGCTCCCAGCGTTGACCCTGTTCCCTTCAGCAACAAGAATGAAGTCATAAGATCTAAGTATGTACATTGTAGTGTATATACTTCGAAAGAAACAGTCCAATGTATATACTTCAAGAACTCTAGACAACGGACGCTGTACAGACTTCAGATGCTACAGTCCAATGTATGGACTTTGACGAAGTGAAGCAGTGTACAGACTTTGAATCAAACTGATGTATAGACTTGAATGGGCATGGAGTGTATAGACTTGAAGTCTGAAGACGATGTATAGACTTGGTGAACACTGCAACATCAATCGAATGTATAGAGTTGGTGAAATGAAGTCCAGTGTACAGACTTGCAGATACGAAGCCAATGTACAGACTTAGAAGGATTTGAACGGGAGAGTGTATAGACTTGGTTCCTGTAGCAGTGTATAGACTTTAAGTGTAGCTAAAGCTTCGAGCGTAGGAATTGGCCAAAATGTATAGACTTGATGATATGAACTGAGGGGTCGACCCATCAGCACAAGGGGTCGACGCACCACAGACCAGACCAATGAATAAATGCAGCAAAGTTAAAGAGGCACCAAGCGTCAACGCATTGCCCAAGCAGCGTGGACGCAGCAGATCAAATATTTCTTACTGCTACCTCTGAAGTGCCTTGGCAGCGTCGACGCTGCAGTTCGATGGGTCGACGCTACAGTATCAAACTGCAGTCTTAAGAGCAACAGTAACATGACTAAACATAATCAAATATGCAATGCCATATCAGAACTTATGAAGAACTGTATTATGATCAGAAAGTGAATAATAGCATGATGACTCACACATCAAGATGACTCACAGTGAATAACTCACCTCAAAGACCAATCATTAAAACCACCATTAAAACCATCATCAAAACCACATGGGCACAACAATCTCCCCCTTTTTGATGATGGCAACACTACACAGTGAGTCAATCTGATGACTCAAACTATTCTCCCCCTCTGACTTCATCAAAAAGAAAATAGTTTGAGAAATTAAAGCATGTATAAAAAATCAGTCAATTCTCCCCCCTTGCTAGAACAAAATTAACCTGCATGCAATGATTGAATAATATTCTCCCCCTTTGGTATAATCAAAATAAACCATGGGAAGGGGTATGAATGTAGATGCAGATACCAGAATGCAAGATCTCCCCCTAGAAATATGAATGCAAGGGCACAATTCTTCTCCTTCTATGCAGCATGATGCATATGACAAGGAGGCTCCCCCTCAATAAGTGGAATCTTATGAGATGAATGGGACGGAGATCGTAGGGGCAAACAAGGACAAGTTCAGATCAATGAGCCAAGGACAATGAGCAAAGGAATTTCAGATAAGCTTCAAACAGAAGGAATTCAATTAGATTTTCAAGGAAATGTCATTCTCATAAATCCAAATCAGAATATTTCAAAGTCTTCCATTATAAGGGCTTATGAATGAATTTTATTGATCAGCATGGTTTAAACATGATGTATGCAGAGTTTATCAATAAAATTCTGTATTGATATCTAAAACCATGGTTTAATAAAAATGAACCAAGCCCTCATATTTATCTTGATTAATCTCCCTTTCTCTTACACAATCAAATTTATTGACTTCTTTCAGAATTACATGTATTAGTATTGAGATCAAACAATTATGAAGTCATATGATTTTGTCTAGGGTTTTAGCAATTTGATTTTAGCATCAATATTCAGATATTTCAATTCGTTCAACAATTTTTCATGCAACAAATTTTACGAGCACTCTAGTTCAGTACACACATTGTAACTAGAGGATATACCTTGATCAGAGGCCAATATCCCTAAGCACTTAGTGTGACTAACTGTCATGCTTTATATGAACAGAGATAGCATTTACACATCATGACACACTGTAAATCATTTCTTGATGAGTGAGTTGTATTTCTCAGTGTGCATGCCATTGCTCTGCCTGAAATTCAATTATTCTTAATCAGAGTTAACTATGGTACCTCATGACACAGTCCTTTGGACATGTGTTTCTCAGTGACCAAGGTCATTGCTCTGACAGAAAATACCCTTTAGACATTTCAGAAAAATTCATTTGCTTCAAATCAATAACAATTTCATGTACTTAACCAAATAAAGTCATGTATTCAATAATGTAGATTTCAGAAGATTTTGCAAGACACATCATGAAACAGATGGTTAAGGTTTATTAAACATGCTTCAGATATTTTTAAGAGATTTTAAAGCCAAACTCATTAAATACATTAAACTTAAACCACATGAGTTATTTCAGTCATTCATAAAAATGTATAATAGAAGATTTCTAGTTCAAGAATTTTCAGATTTATGATCGAGATAGTCCCATTGAAATCTTCATGACAGACTGATAGAATTCTGAAGCCAAATGATACCAATTGATAGGAGAGATTTTGAAGCTCAGTGTTTTTCGAATAAGATCAAGATTTGTTACTTAAAAATAATGAGGAAAAGGTTATGCACAACAAGCAAGATATCAGGAGGTCTGGCAAGTTTCAGGATTTCCAAGGATAACATGCAGTGAATTCTGACAGAGATGTATGTACTTGACCACCTGCATGCAATGCATTGACTCCCCCTGACACTATGCATTCAATTACCCTTTTTGATATTTTCAATGCAGTAAAATGTAATGCAATTAACTACATGCATGCAAAGACTCAACACTGAATGCTATGCAAGGACATGCAATTAACTCCCCCTGAAAACATGCAATGTTTGCACTGAAAACTGAGCATATGATTTTGATTCATGCACATTCAGACTGTCCTAACCAGCAAGGTGACCCATGGTACTAGGCGGAGCACTTGGTCTAAAAGACCACCTCACACATAGTAAGAACCTCCAGACAGACTTCCCTGTCTTTTGGTACCTTACCATTTATATACCATTGAGGTCAACCATGATAATTCAACTTGGGAAGCATGCATGGATCAAATTTCAGCTAATCATATTTTTCAGAATGCAATGGACAGATTTTTAATGAACTATGCAATAGACAAATTTCAAGTCACATTCATAAGCAGTTCAGATTTTTCCAGAAAATTCGGAATGCAATTTGTTTTCAGAGGTTATGCATTTCAACAATTATCAAACAACTACAAATGGCAGATATGCAAGAATTTCAAAATAGGAGATGCAGAGAAATTACCTGAAAATTTCAGAAGGGGTTTTTCTTTGAGTGCCTTGGTTTATTTCCCCCTTTTATTCCTCAGCTTCCAAGGCACACCTGTAGCAGACACATCATTTTGATGTAACAGGTACCCAAGAAACCTTGGGTCCTGGTTTAGCAGTGACACTCCTAACATGTTTTCTCAACAGATTTTTCGCATGTTTATCATCACAACACTTGATATGACAATTATACATGGAATGCCCTACCTGCCCACAATGATAACAAGAGATAACAGATTTCATGTTCTCCTTGTATACATCAGCATTGGCGTGAACATGGTGTGAGTGAACATGATTAATTCTGTTATTGACATGAAAAATTTTCTTTTCATAACCGGCCAGCCAACGGTTAACAGCTCTGTGGCCTGGCTTTCCACATTCAAAACATACAGTGTGTTTGCTTCTAGAACCAAACTTCTTTCTATCAACAATGTTTTTATTAACAGGGAAATTAACAAATCCAGAGTTAGTTTTCTTTCCCTGAGCATGCCAGCAGAAGGCAGCAATGTGACCAAACTTCCCACAGCAATAGCATTGAATTTTCTTTTCCTGATCAGTAGAATGTTTCCTAAGATGATTTCTAGGATACTTTCTAACAGCATTTCTTTCATCATTTATCAATGCTACACAGTTATGCATAATATGGCCAACTTTCCCACAATAGTGACATGTTATAGCCTTTTTATTCACATTCACTTGTTTGACAAGATTGATATTCTCATGAGAGTGTGAATGTGTGTGTGAGCAGTGAGCAGCATGCACATGTAAATCAGAGACATATTTGGACTTATTCAAATCAGCATTTTTCTTTTGTTTTTGAATCTTTTTCTGTTTCTTATCTGAATTTTCAGCCTTCTTAGCAGTGAATTGAAAAATAGAAGAACTAGATTGATTAGCTTGTTCAGAGCTTTTCACGAATACAATTGACTTCTTCTTTTCATTCACTTTCTTATTAACATGCACATACCCAAGTCCTTCTTTCTGAAAATTCACTTTAGAACCAAGCAGCTTATTCAAATTATCTTTTCCTTTAACGAATTTTGACAAAGAATTTTTCAGATCTTCAATCTCAGAATTCAATGAAGCAATACTCACTTCATACTTGGATAGCTCAGATTCACAAACAATCAGCTGTTGTTGCAAAGCATCATTCAGGTTCTTCAGAGTTTCATTTTCTTGTTGAACCATTATTTCAATGTTGTTCTCATTTTCAGATTTCAACCTGTTTAACTCATCTTTTTCTTTAATCATATCAGATTTCAAGTTTTCATTTTTAGCTTTCAGACTTCTGACTTCAGAATTTTTCTCTTTTCTTAATTTTCTCTTTTCTGATTTAACTCTTTCATATTTTTCCAGTAGATGCTCATGCATGGCAACTAAATCATCATGACTAATATCCTCGGTCTCAGAGTTTACCTGGGATGAGGACTCATCTGATTGATCACTCCTTCTTGTCATGAGACATTCTTCTTCCTTTCCATTGTGGATGCGAAGCAATTCATCCAATATTTCCTTTGCCGAGCTACAACCTGAGAAAGAGGAAAAATCATCAGAACCGATTGCAGCCTTCATTAGTTTTAGAGCTCTCACATTATCGTCATTTTTTAACTTGTGAACATGAGTCCACTTGGACTTATCCTTAGGAAGTTCATGTGGACTGTGAGAGATAACCTTCCACAATTGTGGATTAATAGAGTTAACATGCTTGTGCATACGATATAGCCAGAATTTAATATTTGAACTACTGAATAGTGGAGGATGAGCCATGAGAACACAACAGATTAATGCAACAGGAATATTGATGCACTAAAAATAAATTAGTACCGAAAACCAGAGATCGAATCTGCAGGTCGCTGGACCTTGTATGCAGACACCGCTCTGATACCAACTGTTAGGGTGCTAGGCCCGGATACAGAGGGGGGGTGAATGTATCCCTCTAGAAAATATAGCCCAAATTAAAACTCTAAAGCTCAGATATGCGGAATAAAGACTAATGAGCTTTCCAAGATGAAATGATAAGGCAACAAATGAACAAACAGTTGGACTACACTAATGTAGCCACCTGAACAACCAGAAACGAAGGTAGAGCTAAACAACCCAAACACACTTAGCAAAATATAATGCTCAAAAATAACTCTCTAGATAATGCAACTAGCCAAGCATGCACAACCTGTGAATAGGAGGTAGAAGATATGGAGCTAACGCAAGGCAAATCACTGCACAAATAATTTTAAGGTGGTTCGGTCCTCCAGACCTACATCCACCCCTCACTCCCAACCGGAGTGAGGCTTCACTAGCCAATGCTAGAACCAAGCAGACTCAGTCTGCGAACAGTTGCTGCCACATAGCTTGACCAGGGGAACAGCCTCCCCTCTTCCTCCCAACCGGAGGGACACCCCAAGTGACTCCCAGCCACTTGGAAACCAGAGACCGAAGTCCCTCTTCCTCCAGACCGGAGGGACCCCTGGACTTGCTAGCCACAAGCCCAGAACCGGAGACAAGTCTCCCTTCCTCCAAACCGGAGGGAACCCACAAGTAGCTCCCAGCGACTTGCAACCGGAGATCAGATCTCCCTTCTCCTAACCCACCAGGAGGAACCCGACCTCAGACCAGAGGATCGGAAGAACAAAGATAACCAGATGAAAAAGAAAAAATAAGAAACAGAAAATACACAGCGATCGGAAGGCTGTAAATGAAGAACAAGAATGTAGCTCTCAAAGGAGCAGATCTGGCTTGGATTTAATCCAGACGCCAGAGGACAGATCTTCAATAGCTTCTTCCTTCTTCTCCATGAACTCTCTCTCTCTCTATCTCTCTTTCTTTCTCCTCTGCTCTCCTTTTCTCTCACGCTATTCTCTCCTTTTTCTCTGCAACCCTTTTTCTTCTGCCGGCTCACTCTTATTCTATTTCTTCTTCTTCTCTTTTTCTTCCTCTTTCTGTGGATCGAAGACTCTCTGCTGCTTGTTTCTCACTGTATAGACTTTTTCCCTTTTTCTCTCAGCTTCGATCAGTCTTCATCTGTTGGATGAAGGCTTCCTTTTATAAGCAGCAGCAGCAGCAGCTAGGGCGTGAGCTTCCCACGCCTTCCGTCCAGAAGATTCTTCCTCGGATCACGTGCTCAACACCCACCTCAGATCACGTGTCAGGTGCCAGCTTCGGGTCACGTGCTCAATGACAGCAATCTGACTTGCTGCGTTGACGCTGTCAAGCAATGGCGTTAACGCAGTGAGGCATTCCAGTAAGCCATTAGCTTCGTCTCTTTAGCTGCTGCGTCGACGCTGCTCCATTGTGGCGTTGACGCAGTGGAAGATATCGTGAAGGCTTCGTCAACTGATGCGTGGACGCTTTAAGCTCCCAGGGTTGACCCTGTTCCCTTCAGCAACTAGAATGAAGTCATAAGATCTAAGCATGTACATTGTAGTGTATATACTTCGAAAGAAATAGTCCAATGTATATACTTCAAGAACTCTAGACAACGGACGCTGTACAGACTTCAGATGCTACAGTCCAATGTATGGACTTTGACGAAGTGAAGCAGTGTACAGACTTTGAATCAAACCGATGTATAGACTTGAATGGGCATGGAGTGTATAGACTTGAAGTCTGAAGACGATGTATAGACTTGGTGAACACTGCAACATCAATCGAATGTATAGAGTTGGTGAAATGAAGTCCAGTGTACAGACTTGCAGATACGAAGCCAATGTACAGACTTAGAAGGATTTGAACGGGAGAGTGTATAGACTTGGTTCCTGTAGCAGTGTATAGACTTTAAGTGTAGCTAAAGCTTCGAGCGTAGGAATTGGCCAGAATGTATAGACTTGATGATATGAACTGAGGGGTTAACCCATCAGCACAAGGGGTCGACGCACCACAGACCAGACCAATGAATAAATGCGGAAAAGTTAAAGAGGCACCAAGCGTCAACGCATTGCCCAAGCAGCGTGGACGCAGCAGATCAAATATTTCTTACTGCTACCTCTGAAGTGCCTTGGCAGCGTCGACGCTGCAGTATCAAACTGCAGTCTTAAGAGCAACAGTAACATGACTGAACATAATCAAATATGCAATGCCATATCAGAACTTATGAAGAACTGTATTATGATCAGAAAGTGAATAATAGCATGATGACTCATACAGTAAGATGACTCACAGTGAATAACTCACCTCAAAGATCAATCATTAAAACCACCATTAAAACCATCATCAAAAGCACATGGGCACAACAACACTGATGTTCCCTAACAGGATGTGCTGAACCAGAATCAGGCAGTCCTTCACAAGAGATAATCACAGTACACAATGTAGAAGATGGCTTATGCCAAGCATGGATGGGACACTTAGTGGGTGTGTGTGATCAACTCAAAGTGTGCATGTGTAGTGTAAGAACATTTCAGAATGTGTGTAAATCTGAAGCACGTAAGTCTCTCATCTCTCTAGTTGTCTTGGAATAATCAACATGCTGATATGACTGGTATTTCAATTTTTGGACCCCCCAAACTCGAGTTCTTCAATTTTAAACTAACTTAATTTCTAAATGGGTGGTTTGAGTGCCGAGCCCAAATCAGGAATCCAATTTAAATTCTGTGAATTCCCACACATTAGTCTCACCTCTCTAGTCATGTTAGAACAATCGACACATCAATCTGACTGATTTTTAAGTTTTAGACTCTCGAGCTTGAGTTCTTCAATTTTAAATTAACTTAATTTCTAAATAGGTGGTTTGGGCGTCAAGCCCAAATTGAATCCGATTTGGATTCTGTTAGTTTTCACACCTCATTCTCACCTTAGAGATCGTGTTGGAATAATCAGCAAGCCTTCATAGACCGATATTTCATATTTTGGACTCTCGAGCCTGAGTTTTTTGGTTTTAAATTAACTTAATTCCTAAATAGGTGGTTTGAACGTTAAGTTCAAACCGAGAATCCGATTTAGATTACGTCCGTTCTGATACGTCACACTCACAGTTCCAATCGTGTTGGAACAATCAACACTCCTATCGGATAGATATTTCAGATTTTGAACCCCTCGAACTCGAGTTCTTTGGTTTTAAACTAACTTAATTCCTAAATGGGAGGTTTGAACGCCGAGCCCAAATTGGGAATCCGATTTGGATTCCGTAAGTTCTCACACTTCACTCTTACTACCCCAGTCATGTTGGAATAATTGACACTCCGATCGAACTGATATTTTAGATTTTAGACCCCCAACCCGAGTTTTTTAGTTTTAAACTAACTTAATTCCTAAATGGGTGGTTTGAACGTTGAGTCCAAACTGAGAATTCGATTTGAATTTCGTCAATTCTCACACCTCACTCTCACCACCTCATTCATGTTGGAACAATCGAAAAGTCTTCACGAGTCAATATTTCATATTTGGACCCCTCGAACCCAAGTTTTTTTATTTTTTTCTTAAAGGGATTATTTTGAACTAAGTTTTCAATTAATTTCATTTGATCTAATAAGAGTATTATAAGTCAAAATTTGTAAATTAAAAATTGTAACAAATATGCTACTCACCTGAGGGGGCTGTGCTGCGGCCGATGGTGCTCCTTGGGGAGGAAAAATCCCTATATGGGTAAAATAGGGGGCCATCACGGTCGCCACACCATCGGAGAGAGTCTGCATAAGGCACGAGTCTAACACCTGCATGAGGTGCAAGTCAATTGTCTATGCGAGTCGTGAGTCCATCTCCTTTTGAATGATCTCTCATATCTCGGCCGTAGCAGGGCCGGTACTCATAGTGAAGGCAATGGTCGAAGCATAGTAAGAACGTAACACCAGGGAGATGATATCACCTTTCTAGCATTCATGCTTTGGCCAAAATTGTTGGGTGTGTCAATAGGATCTAGAGGGGGGTTGAATAGATCCTCTAAGAAACAATGCCCAATTTAAAACTAATCCGATCACTTAACAAAGTGCGGAGTAATAGAACACTGATGTTCCCTAACAGGATGTGCTGAACCAGAATCTGGCAGTCCTTCACAAGAGATAATCACAGTACACAATGTAGAAGATGGCTTATGCCAAGCATGGATGGGACACTTAGTGGGTGTGTGTGATCAACTCAAAGTGTGCATGTGCAGTGTAAGAACATTTCAGAATGTGTGTAAATCTGAAGCACGCAAGTCTCTCATCTCTCTAGTCGTCTTGGAATAATCGACATGCTGATATGACTGGTATTTCAATTTTTGGACCCCCCAAACTCGAGTTCTTCAATTTTAAACTAACTTAATTTCTAAATGGGTGGTTTGAGTGCCGAGTGCCGAGCCCAAATCAGGAATCCAATTTAAATTCTGTGAATTCCCACACATTAGTCTCACCTCTCTAGTCATGTTAGAACAATCGACACGTCAATCAGACTGATTTTTAAGTTTTAGACTCTCGAGCTTGAGTTCTTCAATTTTAAATTAACTTAATTTCTAAATAGGTGGTTTGGGCGTCAAGCCCAAATTGAATCTGATTTAGATTCTGTTAGTTTTCACACCTCATTCTCACCTTAGAGATCGTGTTGGAATAATCAGCAAGCCTTCATAGACCGATATTTCATATTTTGGACTCTCGAGCCTGAGTTTTTTGGTTTTAAATTAACTTAATTCCTAAATAGGTGGTTTGAACGTTAAGTTCAAACCGAGAATCCGATTTAGATTACGTCCGTTCTGATACGTCACACTCACAGTTCCAATCGTGTTGGAACAATCAACACTCCTATCGGATAGATATTTCAGATTTTGAACCCCTCGAACTCGAGTTCTTTGGTTTTAAACTAACTTAATTCCTAAATGGGAGGTTTGAACGTCGAGCCCAAATTGGGAATCCGATTTGGATTTCGTAAGTTCTCACACTTCACTCTTACTACCCCAGTCATGTTGGAATAATTGACACTCCGATCGAACTGATATTTTAGATTTTAGACCCCCAACCCGAGTTTTTTAGTTTTAAACTAACTTAATTCCTAAATGGGTGGTTTGAACGTTGAGTCCAAACTGAGAATTCGATTTGAATTTTGTCAATTCTCACACCTCACTCTCACCACCTCATTCATGTTGGAACAATCGAAAAGTCTTCACGAGTCAATATTTCATATTTGGACCCCTCGAACCCAAGTTTTTTTAATTTTTTCTTAAAGGGATTATTTTGAACTAAGTTTTCAATTAATTTCATTTGATCTAATTGGAGTATTATAAGTCAAAATTTGTAAATTAAAAATTGTAACAAATATGCTACTCACCTGAGGGGGCTGTGCTGCGGCCGATGGTGTTCCTTGGGGAGGAAAAATCCCTATATGGGTAAAATAGGGGGCCATCACGGTCGCCACACCATCGGAGAGAGTCTGCATAAGCCACGAGTCTAACGCCTGCATGAGGTGCAAGTCAATTGTCTATGCGAGTCGTGAGTCCATCTCCTTTCGAATGATCTCTCATATCTCGACCGTAGCAGGGCTGGTACTCATAGTGAAGGCAATGGTCGAAGCATAGTAAGAACGTAACACCAGGGAGATGATATCACCTTTCTAGCATTCATGCTTTGGCCAAAATTGTTGGGTGTGTCAATAGGATCTAGAGGGGGGTTGAATAGATCCTCTAAGAAACAATGCCCAATTTAAAACTAATCCGATCACTTAACAAAATGCGGAGTAATAGAACACTGATGTTCCCTAACAGGATGTGCTGAACCAGAATCAGGCAGTCCTTCACAAGAGATAATCACAGTACACAATGTAGAAGGTGGCTTATGCCAAGCATGGATGGGACACTTAGTGGGTGTGTGTGATCAACTCAAAGTGTGCATGTGCAGTGTAAGAACATTTCAGAATGTGTGTAAATCTAAAGCACGCAAGTCCTTGTGAATGGGGATAGATGAAAGAGATCAAATGCACAGGCACAAATCACTGCACAAGGATTTTTAAGGTGGTTCAGTCAGCAAATCCGCAGACCTATGTCCACCCCTCACCAAACCCGGTGAAGCTTTACCACGTTGCAAATGCAGCAACGGGGACAAATCCCCTACAACAGTTGATACACAGCTTGACCGCTGATTCACAGCTTCCATACGAGGACATAATCCTCACCGCTAATTCATAGCTTCACTGCTGATTCACAGCTTTCCACTGATTCACAGCTTCCACACGGGGACGAGCCCCAAAGAAGGAAAACAAAACACGCTGCAAAGATGCAGCAAAACACGAGGACAACTCCCCACGGAGACACACGGTTGCACAGGAGCCAAAGACCACTATGGTCTCTAAAATAGAGCACCGGACACAAGCTGTCAATACAACACAACACACTGAAATACAGTTTTGGAGTTTTCAAAAGGAAAACATAAGACGAGATGAGATAAACCAAATGTAGCTTCAGAACAAAGTCTTGAAGCTGTAATGGCAGATCTGAAGACTGCTCTTCATGCTCAACCCACCCGCAAGGCTGTGTTCTCTCTAAAAGCTCAAGGCTCCTTGTACAAAGGATGACCAGAACAGAACGTAGAAAAAAAGGAGTCGACTCCCTAGGTCAACTCGTTCTTTTGAAACAAGTGCTTCTATGTAGAGTCTATGTAGAACAGACCCCAGACTGAATGGGTCGACTCCTCTGCCTGGTTGAGCCTTGTGGCTTAGGTGCTGGATGCTACTACTTATGCTGCTGCTGCTGCTGGCGTTGCTTGTTGTTGTTGTTGGCCTGCTGCTATGCTGTTGTTGTTGATGACTTTGCTAAAGCTGCTGACTGCTATTGCTCCATGCTATTGCTGCTGCTATTGTTGAGCTTACAAATTTAGTTGACTTGTTCTTAGCAGCATTTTGTCGAACACCTGATGTGCAGTGCTTGGTCGGCTAAATTTGCATTCTATTGATGGCTAGATGGCTTAATGACCGTTCCTCTGAATTTCAATGATTCTTCATCAGTTGCGTCCAATCCATGGCTTGACTGAGTCGACACTGCCTTCATATAACTTTTTGTTGTGTATGTGATTTTGATGATTACAAAATGACTTTGTCGCTTGGCCATGTGTTTGAATGGTTCTTCATGTTTTCATGTGCTTGAATCTCCTTATCCTCTTGCTATGAAGTTTGAAATTGATACATGCTTGTGGAGTTTCAGGAGTCTAACAGTTTTAGGATGTCAAGTTGAATATGAGCTTCATCATGATATCAATATATTTGATCGAGCTTCATTTCATATGAGTGAAAGAATTTCAAGAAGATGGATTGTGTGAAAATAGCTTGTTTGTGTTTTTTCATGGAAGCATGATAACTTCATACTTTTGTTTTTGACAATACAAGTTGGTGTGCATGGCTTGGTTGAAATGCTAACTTGATAGATTCTTATTTTGGAGTCAAATCCCACTCTTGAGATCATGACTTTTGGGAATGATTGTGTTCTAGTTTGAACTAGATGTTGAATTGTGCATTTTCATTCAAGAAATGCTTGTTATAAAAGAGAGAGCTATTTGAATTTTAAATCCATACTAATTTGATTTTTCTATGGTTTTGCAGGTTCGAACCATTAGAATTAATCATCCGGAATCAAGGGACTTTGATCACATTTATTCCATTGGGTTTTCATAGCTTAAAAGGGCTAAAAACTTCTTTTTCATAACCTTCGGCAGAGGGGTCGACCCCAGGGGTCGACCCCCCTGTGGGTTGGGCTGTCTGCTCAGCAAACAGAACTCCCAGTTGAAGGGGTCGACCTCCTCCAGACAGACTTCTGTCTGGGGCATTTTTCCTGCAGAAAATGTAGGGGTCGACCCCCAGGGTCGACCCTTTCCAACACGGGATTTTCGAAACCCTTCTAAACCCATTCTTTTGACCTTGAAACTTTACAAAACTACCCCCAATAAGTTCCTATACATATAAGGGTGTTTTAAAGACATTTTGGGAGAATCTTATGAGTCTTTTGGCCACTCTACTATATATATTAACATGAGCTCCGAATTTGCAAGGAATAACCCTAATGCTTGTTTGTTCTATCTTGTAGGTGAAGAAAAGGGGCAAAGCAACGAAGGAGCTCTTGAGGAAGGGTTTTCATATGCATCAAAGGTTTTTTGGAGCTCGTGATAGAAGAGAAAAAGGAGCGGATCAAGGAGAGGAGCAAGATAATGATGAGTTCGTGATCATCCGTCAATGAACCAAGGAGAACCATATCTTCTAGAGAAGGGGGAGTTCTATACATGATGGGTTTTTTACTTTTGGTCTTTCTAGCGTATCTTGGGCTTGAATGTATTCATTTGTGAATCTTTCATAAATTTCTGAACGATCTTTATGTGTGGGTGTTCGGAGAGTGGGCTCTCCGAGTGGTTGTGTTGACGCTTGTGCGTCGTATTGTGCGGTAGATATTCGAGTGTGGTTTGGGGTTTTTACCCCGCGTGTGTGTGGGGAGAAATCCCCATGTTTGCTGCATTCGCAGCGTGTGTGTTGGGGTTTTTTCCTCGTGTGTGTGTGGGGAGAAATCCCCGTGTTTGCTGCATTTGCAGCGTGTTGAGGAAGCCTCACCGGTTTGGTGAGGGGTGGATGTAGGGAGCCCATCGTGGTCCCGAACCACCTTAAAAATCATCGTGTCATTGTGAATGCCTGTGTGTTTATTCCATATCTTCTACCTCCATTCACAGGATGGTTTGATTATTGTGCTTCACATCAATCTTAGTTTCACTTACACACACCGTTTAGTTCAATTGGTCAATCTACCGTTTGAGTGATCATCTCATGTTAATCTGAATATACATCATCATATATTAAGCGTTTGTTAAGCTTCCGCTATGAGTAGGTTTGAGATAAAAAATGGACTTAAATTTTTATAGAGGGATCTATTCACCCCCCTCTAGATCTGTCATCCTGCACCACGGGACCCAACAATTGGTATCAGAGCAAGACTATGTTGTCCCTAGATCTAACGATCTACAGAGTGATCCCAGTGCATTCTACAATCATGAATTTTATTGTTGAACATTTTTCGATGAATTGCTTACCTATTTTTAATGGTTCTGATTTTACTTCATGGTTAGGTAAAATGTGTGGAATGATTAATTCTGTTAATCCTAATCTTTGGAAGTTGATTTATGATGGTCCTCACATATTACCTCTGGATGAGACCAAGTGGTCTAATCAAGATAAATTGAAGAACCATGAAAATGTCACTATCTTGAGTTTATGAAAGTCTTTGTGAATGCTAATATGTTTACATTTGTCTCATCTTGTAGGACGACAAAGGAGCTCATGGGCCATTTGATTAAAGCTCAAGAGAAGAAAGGACAAAAAGATCTCATGGCCGACGATGCTGATCAACACAATGATGAAAATGCTGAAGAGGTAAATTCTAATTCTGATGAAGATGAATTCTCATTTGAAGAACTCATTGATGCTTATGATGAACTGGAAAAGCAATATAAGAAAATCAAGTCAGAAAATAAAAAATTGAAAAAGAAAGTTGAAGACAATGTCTGTGACCCTTCTTGTGAAAAATGTAAATTACTAGAATCAAAAATTAAAAATCTAGAAAACGAAAATGAATCTCTTGAATCAAAAGTTGAATTATTTTCAGATGAGATTTCCTACATGAATGAAGAGCTTGAAATGGTTAGGAAATCTAATACACCATTTGAAATTGAAAATGATTGTCATGATTTGCTTGATCAGAGCAAACTCTTGTTGTCTAAGATTTCATTACTTGAAGAAAAAGAAAAATGTTTTAGAAACAAGTTAGATTCATTGTCTGATGATGAAAAATTATTTGAAAAGCTTCTCGATAGTGAAATTGATAGCAAGAGCATAATGACCGAAAATGAAGAACTTAAAAAAAAAATGGTGCCATGTTAATTCAAATTTCTTTACTTGAAGGCAGCTTGAAATGCTTTGAAAAATTTGAATAAGAAAATACGTTGTTGAAATCTGAAAATGAAAACTTGAAACAATTAAACAACGCCATGTCTGAAAAATTGCTTGTTCTGAAAAAAGGGAAATCAATTCTGGAAGTTGATGAATCTGAAAATATTCTTGCTTTAAAACAAGAGATAGAAAGCTTTAAGAGTGTTAATGAATTGCTGAATCAGAAAGTTAATTCCTGTGAAGATCGGATTGTTAGTTATGAACTTCATGTTTCATCTCTTGAAGCTAAAATGTCTGATTTGAATAATTCTCTGGCTAGATTTGTTAGTGGTGAAGAAAATTTAAACAAAATCTTGGGGACCAAGGTAAATTTCCAACGGGAAGGTCTAGGATATGAACCTAGTGAAAAGAAGGCCTTTGGTATGAAAACTTAAACATCATTTGTGCATGCTTCCTGTTATTCTAATGTGTCTTTTGTTAAGAAACCCAAGATTAAAACTCAGGCCCGACGTAGGATCAGGAAATCTGCCATGTGTTATTTTTATTGTGGTAGGGCCGGTCATGTTATGGATGATTGCTACATGTTGAAAAAGGATGATTTGAAAGCATGTCAAAATGAATTTATTTCCAAAAGAAGAAGTATTTCTTGTTTCAATTGTGGAAAGTATGGTCATATGATGCATGAATGTAATGTCATGAAAAAGGATAGCCTTCATGCATATAGAAATGAAACTATGTTTAGCAAATCAAGAAATTCTTCTGATCAGTGTCATTCATGTGGTAAGCTAGGACACCGTGTGTCACAGTGTTGGCAAGTAAATAAAAGAAAGAACTTTCATGTTAAAAATAATTACATTTTTGCCAACCCACAAAAATTCCATGCTTATCCTGTTAAGAAGAATGCAAGATCTTCTGTTAGTTGTCACTACTGTGGTGAATTTGGGCATACCATGCATGATTGTGCTTTAATGAATTTTGATGATATGCATGCCCAGATAATGTGGAAAGCACCTCCTAAAGGTGCAGCTGAATCCAAGGGACCCAAGAAGGCCTGGGTACCCAAAACTATCAAATGAGTTTTTGATGCAGGAATGCCTTGAGGCCAATGAAGGAATGTTGACAAATAAAGGTAGCTCAAGACAAAGGTAAGAAAATAAAAATTGCTTTTTATAGTCTGGCGTAGTTTTTGGTGTTCTTGTAATAGGTCTTGACTGTGAGAAATTTGGTCAGTTTTGATTGCCTTCTTGTATGAGACTGTTGTGGCCATTGAATGTCTTTTTAAGTGGAATCGCTTGTGTATGTGTGAAGTTATCTGAAATTTCAGGTATATTAAAAGGTGTTGCCAGAATGGTAGGTTAGGCCTATCAGAAAAGCATCACTTTGCGTGAGTTGGGTCTTCATACCAAAATCTCCGCCTCGTACTAGAACTCAGATAAATCGAATGTTTGGTTCTGAATGAATTTTTACTTGTCATTCAATGCTCATTTGTTTACTAAACCCCCGATGTCATATGGGAAAGCATTGTATTTTTTTGATTATCATCTCATGACTACATAGTATATAAAATGGTGACATGTGGAAGGGCAGGTCAAGCATGTCTGAAAGCTATCACCATGCGTGAGAATGTGCCTCCGCCTGGTACCATGAGTCTATCATCCATTGGTTGCATATGGCATCAAACTTGATTGTATTTTCTGAAATTCATGCATTTGATTAAGGGGGAGTTTTGCTAGCTGAAAATTTTGAGATTGATGCTATTCCACTCTCTTAGCATGATGATGTTATTCTGTGGCTGCACATTTTGAGGATTAAATTTGATCAATATTTTGTGGTCTTTACCAATGTGCTACTCATCTTTTTGGATCAAAATAAAAATATTTTCAAGGAAAAGTTCACATGTGATGATTTTGATGTCTTGAATGAATTTCTTGAATTCTCTTTTCAAAATAAAACTGTGTTCTCACATTTGAAAAAATTCAATTCATGCATTAGTTGCATTAGATGCATACAAAATTTTCATGTGAAATCTGAACTATTGCATTGTGCACCCACTCACATTCTGCATTGCATACTGCATATCTTTCTCACTGTGTGCTTGCATGTTAATATATGTTATAACCCCTTCCTTGAAAATTCTAAGACCTTATACTCCCTTGATAAATAATGTTGCATCTGAGTCTTAACTAGTGTGCTTCATGTCAAACACTCAGGGGGAGCTGCAATATCTTGTTTTGAGTTAAATTTTCTCCATACATGTTAAATCAAATTCACACACTTCATGCACTATAATGTGAAAATGAGTGTTATTCATAAGGATATAGGAATTTCTTTTCAACACTCTAGAGAAATTATACATGCTGCATGTATTTTGAAGAGGTAGTTAAGGAAAAAGTTGCCTGCCTCAATTGAAAAAGTTTTGTTGAAATGAAAGGTAGAGCAATACTTAGTCTCACTGAGTAAACTGGATGCACGTCACTTGAGACGTGATATGGTTCATTTCTGAAAGGTGTTGTACTGTAGTACCTCTGCTCAAAATGAGGTGAAATAGTTCAATATTCTGAGTAACAGGGGAGTCTGGCATGTGCTCCATGTGTCTCCTCGCGTAAAAAGGGATATTTTGAACCTGATCACTCTTAAAATTTTTTTCAGATTGTCTCTGTGCAAATGGTGAAAAATTCTTTGAGTTGAAAAAATGTGATGTGAAAATTAATGGGGTAGAGCGTAGCTTCCAATATATTGTTCTCTAAATTGAAGTGCAGTCTGTGTAATCTCTCATTGTGTTGATCTGAAAATATGTTAATCCATATGGCTAAAATTCATTCTCATGTTACTAACTCACACATTTGATAATTTGATTTGATATGTATTTTAAAAATTTGATTGACTGCATGATTGTTGTATGTCTTTTTCTATCTATTTGCACACTCTCCTAGGTGTGCACATGAGCATCCTGGTTTTACTGACTCACCTGCACTTTTCGTACACCTATCCCTTCACTTTAAATAAAACGGGGGAGCTATATTGTATGTATATATATTTATCTACTTGGAGGTCAATCATACTTGATCATTCTACTTGCACTGTGCATGTTCATATTGCCCATACTTGCATTTTAAACCTGTGCAATTAGTTCATGCATATTGTGCATATTTGGGATCTATAGCATCACACATGCATATTTTGATTTGCATCTTTTTGAACATATTGTGTATATGTTCTCTTAATAACCCCATTGTCTGTCATTTTTTGTCAATGACAAAGGGGGAGAAAGTAATGTTGGTTTTTGGTTTGCTGCTATCTTGTATTCCCCTTGTTGATCCCCATTTCTGATTATATCAAAGGGGGAGAGAGCATTAATGTATAACATTTTGTCATCATCAAAATGGGGGAGATTATTGTGTATGAGATTTTGATGATTACAAAATGACTTTGTCGCTTGGCCTTGTGCTTGAATGGTTCTTCATATTTTCATGTGCTTGAATCTCCTTATCCTCTTGCTATGAAGTTTGAAATTGATACATGCTTGTGGAGTTTCAGAAGTCTAACAATTTTGGGATGTCAAGTTGAATATGAGCCTCATCATGATATCAATATATTTGATTGAGCTTCATTTGATATGAGTGAAAGAATTTCTAGAAGATGGATTGTGTGAAAATAGCTTGTTTGTGTTTTTTCATGGAAGCATGATAACTTCATACTTTTGTTTTTGACAATACAAGTTGGTGTGTATGGCTTGGTTGAAATGCTAACTTGATAGATTCTTGTTTTGGACTCAAATCCCACTCTTGAGATCATGACTTTTGGGAATGATTGTGTTCTAGTTTGAACTAGATGTTAAATTGTGCATTTTCATTCAAGAAATGCTTGTTATAAAAGAGAGAGCTATTTTAATTTCAAATCCATACTAATTTGATTTTTTTTTATGGTTTTGCAGGTTCAAACAATTAGAATTAATCATCCGAAATCAAGGGACTTCGGTTACATTTATTCCATTGGGTTTTCATGGCTTAAAAGGGCTAAAAACTACTTTTTCATAACCTTCAGCAGAGGGGTCGACCCCTGGGGTTGTCCCCCCCTGTGGGCTGAGCTGTCTACTCAGCAGACAGAACTCCCAGCTGAAGGCGACCCCCTCCAGATAGACTTCTATTTGGGGCATTTTTCCTGCAGAAAATGCAGGGGTCGACCCTTTTCGGCACGGGATTTTTGAAACCCTTCTAAACCCATTATTTTGGCCTTGAAACTTTACCAAACTACACCTAATAAGTTCCTATACATATAAGGGTGTTTTTAAGACATTTTGGGAGGGTCTTATGAGTCTTTTGGCCACTCTACTATATATATTAACATGAGCTCCGAATTTGCAAGGAATAACCCTAATGCTTGTTTGTTCTATCTTGTAGGTGAAGAAAAGGGGCAAAGTAACGAAGGAGCTCTTGAGGAAGGGTTTTCATCTACATCAAAGGATTTTTGGAGCTCGTGATAGAAGAGAAAAAAGAGCGGATCGAGGAGAGGAGCAAGATAATGGTGAGTTCGTGATCATCCGTCAATGAACCAAGGAGAACCATATCTTCTAGAGAAGGGGGAGTTCTATACATGTTGGGTTTCTTGCTTTTGGTCTTTCTAGCATATCTTGGGCTTGAATGTATTCATTTGTGAATCTTTCATAAATTTCTGAACGATCTTTATGTGTGGGTGTTCGGAGAGTGGGCTCTCCGAGTGGTTGTGTTGACGCTTGTGCGTCGTATTGTGCGGTAGATATTCACGTGTGGTTTGGGGATTTTACCCCACGTGTGTGTGGCGAGAAATCCCCGTGTTTGCTGCATTCGCATCATATGTGCTGGGGTTTTTACCCCGTGTGTGTGGGGGGAGAAATCCTCGTGTTTGCTGCATTTGCAGCGTGTTGAGGAAGCCTCACCGGTTTGGTGAAAGGTGGATGTAGGGAGCCCGTCGTGGTCCCGAACCACCTTAAAAATCATCGTATCATTATGAATGTCTGTGTGTTTATTCCATATCTTCTACCTCCATTCACAGGATGGTTTGATTATTGTGCTTCACATCAATCTTAGTTTCACATACACACACCGTTTAGTTCAGTTGGTCAATCTACCGTTTGAGTGATCATCTCATGTTAATCTGAATATACACCATCATATATTAAGCGTTTGTTAAGCTTCCGCTGTGAGTAGGTTTGAGATAAAAATTGGACTTAAATTTTTATAGAGGGATCTATTCACCCCCCTCTAGATCCGTCTTCCTACACTACGGGACCCAACACCTTTGTTGTTGCTGCTGCTACTGCGTCGACGTTGTAGATAAACTATATACCCCGCCCTCAACACATGAACACATGCATATGAGCATGAAAACATGGACAAAGGAAAGGGTGATGAAAATATGAATGAACCGTGATCGCCACCCATGGATTAACAATAAGAAGAGATGCTACAAGAACATAAAACCTACTGCATACCTTGGGAAATAAGAAGAAAACTGCGGCCAAGGGTGACCGCTACAACATGATTGCCCGCAAGCAATAGGATGCGGGGAACTTGTGGAATCAGACCTCCTCGCCTTCCAGCCGGCTAGAAGAAGAGGGCCTCACGTTCTCTTGCTCTCCTGCAAATCAAGGACAAAGGAGAATAACCCATTAGAACTATGCATGTGTAGCATCTATCCTGAAGTGATAAAATAGTGTGAGAAAAGGGGGAAAACGCATCGGTGGGAGGTTTTTTAACCTCTGTGAAAGGGTGGAAAAGATAGGTGTGTGTATTGTGAATGCATGTATATGAAGAGCATGAATTAACATGCAGTATAACTGCAGGAATATGCCATGCAATTTGGCGAAAAGTGTAGCAAATAGGATTCTATGATGATTTGAGAAAAGAGGAAGGGAATAACTAAGAGAATAGACAACGAAAAAGAGCCCTTGAGCGTGAAAATTAAAGCCAATACTTCCCTCTACAGGTTGGGGTCGAAGAAATGAGGTGACGATGCAGCATGGCTTCGCCCCGAATCGAGAAAGAGCCCCCCGTCGCGCGTGTGAACTGGGCAGTTTATATAGAGGTTGTAGAAACCCTAGCCCAGATTTAAGAGATAATGACCCAAATATTGGATATTGCTTGATTATTCTGTGATATAATAGTGGGATAATGACCCCAGGACGGATAGAAATCGATCTAGGAGGGTATTATCATCGAAAATGGTGCCAACAAGGAGTCCCAAGCGCTCTCGGGCGAAGAAATCAGAGTTTAGAATGATCTGGGCTGTCACGCCCCGAACCGATAGCAGCGTGAAGCGATGCTCGGAACGTGACAGCGAAACAGTCATGATAATTAGAGCAGAAAATAAATAAACATAAATAATCAATATTCAACACATGGAGGCCATTAATTTGAGAAAAATATAATTTTATTTGATATTCAAAAATTTGAATACAATTTGACTCGATAAAAGAAATAAAGAAGGGAAAATAACAAGATCCACTATACTAACTAGACTCAAGAAATAAAAAGACTCGATCTCTAAGTTCCAGGTTCACTCGATCATGCTGGCCCGATCCCAATTGCAAGCGTTCCATCTGCCGCATTACCTGAAAAGGATGGAAATAAGGGGGGTGAGAGAAAGCTCAGTAGGAGTTATACTCTATCATCAGGCGAAGTTTAAGTAATTAATCATTTTCATGAATGTGTAAATAAAGTGAGAATTCAATAAAACAAGCGGTTAACCAACAAGGTCAGAAGATAATTGATAGATAAATGGAAAGGAACATTACAAATCGAGATAGCAAAACAAATAACTAGAATTTCACGTGAGTGACCACATGCCAAGTCAAGTTGAGTCAATACATCATGCACGATAATAAGTGAATGGCCATTTATCAAGTCAAGTCAAATCGAGTCATGCAAGCAAGCACTTCCTGCTTTCAAGCAAGTATATCAAGTATCACAAGAGTGTGGAATGTCGTAGACCCAACACGCTAGATAGTATCGGTGCCAAATGGCACACCTAGTCATTCACCTCCCCGGAGATCAAGTACTTTTCAGGTGCGCCTCCCAGGACCAGACTGGGCCCTTTAATGTGATTGCCTTGGCATTGATTTGTTTGGATCATAGATCCCACGAATCTAGACATCCACGAATATAAATGGCCAAGAGTTCCAAGATCAAGCTCATGTAATCAAGGTAGAATGAGTAAGAACATTAATTTTCTTGAGATTCCAACAACAAGCTCATTAATCGAGAGGAATTAGTCATTTAAAGAAATGACTCTTGAATGGATACATGTTGACAATAGACCTAATAATAGGTCAAAACTCAAGGTTCAATAGCCTAGTTAGGCTAGAGTAGCTCACACGTATCAAAACCATAAAATTCTTACTTTTTGGAAAACTGGAAAGTGAAACGGTCAGCAAAGGACCGCTCAGATAAGTACACGGTCTAATCAAGACCGTATGCAAAACATAAACGGTCTAAGCATGACCGCAAATGGCTAGCTGGGTCAAAGATCCAACCCAGAGCGAACGAGTATAAAACAGTTCAAGGTGGGCCGTGATCAAGACTAGACGGTCCTGACGGGGCCGCTTTAAGAGCTAAACGGTTTAACATCAACTGTGCACATTACAGAGTCCAAAGGACTAAAGTCGACGCTCAGCCGGTTAAACACGGTCACAGGAGGGCCGTTCAATAAATCGTGCAGTCATAACTAAACCGCGTAATGACAGAACGGTCTCTGAAGGGCCGCGATCAAACGGACAGTCCCGATTCCGGGATTAAGCAAAATACGCGATTCGATCGAGTCAAAAAGGGTCAGGCTTGTGGGTACAACCCGCCCGGCGTCCTAGTGGGAATCCCGGGCTCGCGAGGGCTTACGGAAGTCTCAGAATATGAATACCTAGTCCGGCGGAAGGAATATCCGATGGAGTGGCACTAAATGTCCAAGAATCTAATAGCTCACAATCAATAAAAAACTAGATATTCGGTCTAGCCGTCACCACCGGAGTGGCACGACCTTAAAATAGAACTAACAAGATAGCAAGATGATAATGGAATAATGAGAACCAACATTAGTTACTCTACTCATTTTCAATCATAAGATATCAAGAGTGATGATCGTAGAGGAAGTAATTATGAAGATCATTAATTCCATTTTCCTAGTTAACAGTATAATATTTAACCTGAAAGTCCTACCAGCGAGTTAAGTAACATGGATTAATGTTGGGTCCCGTAGTGCAGGAACACGGTTCTGGAGGGGGGGTGAATAGAACCCTCTACTAAAATTATGTCCAATTAAAACTATTTACTAGCTCACAACGGAATTAGCAAGATTAGCAAGAGTGAGGAATTTAAACTAATTGGAATGGACTTGATTCTCTCAATCTCACCGTACTCACTCAAACAGATAATTAGATATGAACAATAAAGCAAACCACCACACAAACCACAATGCAAGCCACAATGCACGAGGATTTTTAAGGTGGTTCGGGACCACGATGGGCTCCCTACGTCCACCCCTCACCAAACCGGTGAGGCTTCATTGCTGTATAAAACAGCCCGGGGATAAATCCCCCCACACACACGGAGCCAAGCTCCAACACACACACGTAGGGCGAAGCCTACACAATCACACGGGAGTAAACTTCCAACCACACACGAGGAACACACCCCAAGATATGTCCAAGCACACACGCGGATATGCTCCGCACAAAACGACGCACACGCGTCAACATAAACACTCGGAGAACCCTTTCTCCGAACCCCCACACAATATATCCTTTCAGAAATTTAAGAAGCAAAGACAAATAGATGCATTGATCCCTAAACAAACTCTAGAGACTGAATCAAAGAAGATAAAGCATGTATGAAGCTCCCCCTTCAAGAAAGACTCCGGCTCTTCTTGGCTCGTTGTCGGATGGCCGTGATTTCAGCGTCCTCGCATTCCTCTCTTCGAGACGCTTCTTTTCTTCTTCTACCACGAGCTTCAAATCTCCATGAAAGTAGATGAAAATCACCTTGCAAGAGCTCCACTTCCTTTTCCCCCTTTCCTTGCCCTACAAGATAGAAAGATAGCACATTAGGGTTCTTGTCTTCCAAAATCGGAGTTCACCTTCATATATATAGAGAACTGGATAAAAGACTCATATAACCCTCCTAAAATATGTTAGAAACATCCTAATAACATTAGAAACCATTGGGGGGTAGTTTGGTAAAGTTTAGATATGTTTTCATTGGGTTTCGGATGCTCCCGAGAATCCCCTGCCGGAATGGGTCGACCCCATGGGTCGACCCCTGGACAACCAGAGGGCGGGCAGATAAGAAATGGAAACTCAATTTCCAGGGGTCGACCCATGTCAGTATGGGTTTCAAAAACTTATCAAATCACTAAAAATACATGGGAAAATAAATGTTTAGATGTTACCAAAGTCCCATGATGATCAAACATGATTTCTTAACCTGAAACACATGATGAAACAAGCAGTTAGATCATAATCAAAGTTCATGAATCAAGCATCGACAATTTCAACTTGTTCACATAAAAATGCATCATACAACTCATTCAAACATGTGTTTGGCTTTCCATTTACAACCAACAAAAACACATTGCACCAAATGACAAGTGTTTGTTGTAATGAAATTGAATCTCTCAATTGTCCAAATACAAAGGTATGAAAGCTCAACCTCAACTATCTCCATTTCAAGCACACAAGGTGGTTAGTGTATTACCATGATCCACTTGATATGGGAGGGTATAAAAACCATCATTGGACCAATGGTTCTTTGAAGAATGGAGATAGAATTAACACAAATTCTGAATGGTGGACAACAAGATGACTTATTTAAGCATTCTCTTGAGTTCCATTTGATGTCCATCAAGACTCGATCCTGCAATGCAAGAAGATTAGCATACTTGCATTCAAATGAGCATAAAGACTCATTCACGTTAATGGCATTTAGAAGCATTGTTTTACAAATTCATTCTCATTCTAGAACATGACTCTATAGTAAGAGAACAAGTATGATTCAAGCATATGAGAACATGAAGTATCATTCAAGCACAAGGCCAATCAAGGCCAAGCAACAAAGTCATTTTGTAATCATCAAAATCACATGCACAACAATCTCCCCGATTTTTATGATGACAAAATATTATGCATTAATGCTCTCTCATATGAGCATAAAGACTCATTCATGTTAATGGGCAGAAGCATTATTTTACAAATTCATTCTCATTCTAGAACATGACTCCATAGTAAGAGAACATGTATGATTCAAGCACATGAGAACATGAAGTATCATTCAAGCACAAGGCCAAGTAAGGTCAAGCAACAAAGTCATTTTGTAATCATCAAAATAACATGCACAACAATCTCCCCTATTTTGATGATGACAAAATGTTATGTATTAATGCTCTCCCCCCCATTGACATAATCAGAAATGGGGATCAACATGGGGAGTTCACGATAGCATCAAAACCAAAACCAGCAAGCTTACTCCCCTTATGACAAAATGAGAACAGTCAAGCAAAAAATGATATTCATGAAATAAGCACAAAGTAACTACCTCTTCCCCTTTGTCATTGACAAAGAATTGACGAACAATTCAAAATATGCATGTGTGAATACTCTAAATGTCGAATATGCATGAACTAATTGCGCATGTTTGAAATGCAAGTTATGGGCAATATGAACATGCAGAATGCAAGTAGAATGATCAAGTATGATTGACTTCCAAGTAAGTAGATCTATATACATGCAATATAGCTCCCCCAATTTATTTATAGTGAGAGGATAGATGTACGAAAAGTGCAGGTGAGTTAATGAAACCAGTTTGCTCAAGTGTACACCTAGGGGATTGTGCAATCATATAGGAGAATGAAGCAAAAGCCAATGCAATCAATCAATTTTATGAATACATATTAAATCAAATTTCCATATGTGTAAGTGAATAACATGAAAATAGATTGTTACAATATGGATATTCAGATTTTAAGATCAACATATCGAGAGATTATACAAGCTACACTACAATCTGAGAACAACGTATTGGAGGCTACGCTCTACCTCAATATTTTTCACATCAAATTTTTCATTGATTTCACAAAGACAATCAGAATTTTTCTAAGAATGATTAGGTTCAAATAATTCTTTTTTACACGAGAAGACACATGGAGCTCATGCCAGACTCCCCGGTTACTCAGAATACTGAACCATTTCACTTCATTTTGAATAGAGATACTTTAGTACAACACCTTTCTTAAATGAACCACATCACGTCTCAGGTGACATGTGCCAATTTACTCAGTGAGACTAAACATTGCTCTGCCTTTCATTTCACATTCCTTTAACAAAGATAGGTAGGCAGCTTTTTCCTCAACTGCCTCTTCAACATACATGCAGCAGGTTTAATATTTCTAGAGTGTTGAAAAGAAATTCCTATATCCATATCTTTAACACTCATTTTCACATATTGTGCAAGAGGTGTGCGAATTTGATTTAGCATGTATATCGAAAACATTATGAGCACATAGCAATGCAACTCCCCTATCTAGATGCACTTATCAAATATTTACTCCCTCTGAGTGTATGACAAGAAACACACTTGTTAAGACTCAGATGCAACATTATTTATCAATGGAGTGTACGGTCTTAGAATTTACAAGGAAGGGGTTGTAGCCTATATTAACATGCAAGCACACAGTGGAAACATGCAAAATGCAAATGTAGAATGCACCATGAATGCAGAATTTTCGATTTTATTTGAATGTTTCAATGCCCCTAATGCATGAACTCTTATGCATGCAACCTATAACAACTTAAGAATGCAATGCAATATGTAAAAGCAAAATCCAAGAGTTTGATTTTCAGACTATCATGATAAATTGCACATGAAAGCATTCACATTCAAATGATAAACAACAAACATTCTCCATGACATGGCCTTCAGGAACAAGGGTGCAAAAATGATCAAAATCAAGCAATGCAACCTGATTATTTTCAAAAGTTGTTCAAAAATAGATTTTCAGAGATTTTTCCTTCGTAAAATAAGAAAGATTTTCGGATTCAAATTGAAAGCACATGTAAATTAAGGCAAATTGATTTCATTCAAAAAGACATGTTTCAACATTAGCCAAATAATTTAATTTCTGAATTTTGATATAAGGTGGAGGACATCGATCTAAGATCACCTCACACATAGTGATAGCTTCCTAACAGACTTGATCTGTCATTTCACATATCACCATTTGATATACCAAAAATTCATCCATTGAAGGCTTGTATGACTTGTGAGGAAATTTAATTCAAGCATCATATGAAAACTATAACAGAATAACATACCAAACATCAAAATCATCAAGTTTAATAATGAAAAGGTAAAGTTGGGTTTTACCTTATGAGTGTGCCTTGTTCCATTTTATTAGAACCCCTTTCATTCTTTATTTACCTCAAGGCACACCTTCATAACAATCGACTCATTTGTCGGATCTTGGCACCCAAACCTTCTTGGGTCCTTGGATGTTAGTAGCATCTCTTCCAAATGTTTTTTTTGACTTTTTCATTGTCACTATATCATCATCCTTCATGATCCTGCAATCCTCAATGACATGTCCATGGTTTCCACAATAAAAGCATTGAGGGATGGCATTTCTAGCAAATGATTTCTTTTAAGAGCAAAGGCATTTTCAAAAGTTTTCATCTCCTATTTCAAAAGATCTAGGTCTAACAAAATTAAACCTAGCATTCATTCTAGAAGCATGAAATTATTAGTTTTCAAAAACCAACATTCTTTCATAACATGCCCGTACTTCCCACAATGATAGCAACAAGGAGAAGTAGTTCTAACAAATGATTTATCATTATGAGCAAAAGTTTTTTCAAAGAACTTTCCCTTGTTAGATGAAAACCTTTGAGCACGAAAGGCATATTTGTCACTGAATTTTCTTTGAAGATCAAACTTAGCATTCATGGCACAATAATCATCATTTTGTTTCAGGAAGTAATTATCCATGACATGCCCAAGTTTATGACAATAGAAACAAGAAACATTTCTTTTTCTATTAAAAGTATTTTGTTCACTTTTATGCTTTGAAAAATAAATTTTCATCCTATGGCCTAGCTTACCACAATGAAGGCAAGAACCATTTCCTTTTGATTTGAAAACATGTTTATCTTTGCACTCATGTTTGTCATCTTCTTTCATGACAACACAATCATCCATCACATGTCCATTCAATCCACAATAGAAACATTCAACATTTAATTTCATTTTTCGCTCACCTTGAACTTTTTGAAATTGTTTTTCCATGGTGGGTTTTGTGTGAACATTTTTCTTTTTCTCAAAATATTTTTCAGAAATTTTTATTTGTGTAATAGGAGGAGGAGCTTTTGAAGTGCTAGGGATATCAGAAGCATGAACAAAAGAGATTTTTAGTTTTGATTCAAAAGACTTTTTGTTGATTGGAGAATATCCAAGACCCTCTTTTTGAAAGTTGACCTTAACACCTAGCATTTTGTCTAAGTTCTCCTTCCCTTTGACAAATTTAGACAATGATGCATTTAAGTGTATAATTTCAGATTCAAGGGATGTAATGTGCAATTCATAGCTAGCTATCTCCTGTTCACTGCAAACAATGCTCTCATTCAATACTCTATTTGCAGTTTTATAGCTCTCAATTTCTTGTTCTAGCACATGCACTTTTTCACATTCATCTTCATGCAATTTGACATTAACAGATTTTCATTTTTCAAGAACTAGCAGTCTTTCAGACATGGCGTTATTTAATTATTTCAACTTTTCATTTTCAGATTTCCACAACGCATTTTCTTTTTCACTTTTATCAAAACTGTTCAATCTACCTTCAAGCAAAGCATTCTCGATTAGTATGGCACCATTTTTCTTTTTAAATTCCTCATTTTCAAACATGATGCTCTTGCTATCAATTTCAGAATCAAGAAGTTTTTCAAGCATTTTATCATCGTCAGATAAGGAATCCAACTTATTTCTAAGATATTTTTCAGTTTCTTCAAGCAATGAAATCTTAGACAACAAGAGTTTGTTCTGATCAAGCAAATCATCGGAATCATTTTCAATTTCAAGAGCAGTATTAGATTTTCTGAACATTTCAAGCTCTTCATTCATACAAGACATTTCATCTGAAAATAATTCAACTTTGGATTCTAGAAGTTCATTATCATTTTCTAGATTTTCAATTTTTGATTCTAACTCAATGCATTTTTCACAGGAAACACTAGCATGCACATTCTCACTAGTTTTCTTTTTCAGATTTTTATTTTCAGATTTGATTTTCTTATATCGACTCGATAACTCCTCATAAGCATCAAGAAGTTCTTCAAATGACATTTCGTCTTCATCAGAGTCAGAGTTAGAATTTACCTCATTTAAAATTTCTTCACCATGAGCCATTAAGCATGGATCCATTACTTCTTCTTCATACTTCCGTGCCAATTCGTCCCAAAGGTCTCTTGCCGACCTACACAAGGGAATTTGTGAAAGTATATTAGACTCAATCACATTCAAGAGAAAATTCAATGCTCTAAGATTCATTACATTTTTCTTGACATGCATATCATCCCATTTGTTATGTTCAGTAGGAAGCTTGTATGGACCTTCACATATGACCTTCCAAACATTAGGCTCATGCAAACCAAGATAAACACACATAGCATTTCTCCAAGAAATATAATCATGACCATTAAAAATAGAAAGGCAATTCATAGAGATTTGATCAACAGAAAAATTCATGATTGACAATGCACTAGGATCACTCTGTAGATCGTTAGATCTAGGGACAACAAAGTCTCGCTCTGATACCAATTGTTGGGTCCCGTAGTGCAGGAACATGGTTCTAGAGGGGGGGTGAATAGAACCCTCTACTAAAATTATGTCCAATTAAAACTATTTACTAGCTCACAGCGGAATTAGCAAGATTAGCAAGAGTGAGGAATTTAAACTAATTGGAAAAGACTTGATTCTCTCAATCTCACCGTACTCACTCGAACAGATAATTAGATATGAACAATAAAGCAAACCACCACAACACAAACCACAATGCAAGCCACAATGCACGAGGATTTTTAAGGTGGTTCGGGACCACGATGGGCTCCCTACGTCCACCCCTCACCAAACCGGTGAGGCTTCACTGCTGTATAAAACAGCCCGATGATAAATCCCCACACACACACGGAGCCAAGCTCCAACACACACACATAGGGCGAAGTCTACACAATCACACGGGAGTAAACTCCCAACCACACACGGGGAACACACCCTAAGATATGTCCAAGCACACACGCGGATATGCTCCGCACAAAACGACGCACACGCGTCAACATAAACACTCTCCGAACCCTTTCTCCGAACCCCCACACAATATATCCTTTCAGAAATTTAAGAAGCAAAGATAAATAGATGCATTGATCCCCAAACAAACTCTAGAGACTGAATCAAAGAAGATAAAGCATGTATGAAGCTCCCCCTTCAAGAAAGACTCCGGCTCTTCTTGGCTCGTTGTCGGATGGCCGCGATTTCAGCGTCCTCGCGTTCCTCTCTTCGAGACGCTTCTTTTCTTCTTCTACCAAGAGCTTCAAATCTCCATGGAAGTAGATGAAAATCACCTTGCAAGAGCTCCACTTCCTTTTCCCCCTTTCCTTGCCCTACAAGATAGAAAGATAGCACATTAGGGTTCTTCTCTTCCAAAATCGGAGTTCACATTCATATATATAGAGAACTGGATAAAAGACTCATATAACCCTCCTAAAACATGTTAGAAACACCCTAATAACATTAGAAACCATTGGGGGGTAGTTTGGTAAAGTTTAGACATGTTTTCATTGGGTTTCGGATGCTCCCGAGAATCCCGTGCCGGAATGGGTCGACCCCATGGGTCGACCCCTGGATAACCAGAGGGCAGGCATATAAGAAATGGAAACTCAGTTTCCAGGGGTCGACCCCATGGGTCGACCCATGGATGTGTGGGTCGACCCCATGGGTCGACCCCTACACATTGGGTCACAAATTTGGTTCTGTCCGAACCAGAAGCTTCACGGGTCGACCCCAGGGGTCGACCCATGTCAGTATGGGTTTCAAAAACTTATCAAATCACTAAAAATACATGGGAAAATAAATGTTTAGATGTTACCAAAGTCCCATGATGATCAAACATGATTTCTTAACCTGAAACACATGATGAAACAAACGGTTAGATCATAATCAAAGTTCATGAATCAAGCATCAACAATTTCAACTTGTTCACATAAAAATGCATCATACAACCCATTCAAACATGTGTTTGGCTTTCCATTTACAACAAAAAAAAAACACATTCCACCAAATGACAAGTGTTTGTTGTAATGAAATTGAATCTCTCAATTGTCCAAATACAAAGGTATGAAAGCTCAACCTCAACTACCTCCATTTGAAGCACACAAGGTGGTTAGTGTATTACCATGATCCACTTGATATGGGAGGGTATAAAAACCATCCTTAGACCAATGGTTCTTTGAAGAATGGAGATAGAATTAACACAAGTTCTGAATGATGGACAACAAGATGACTTATTTAAGCATTCTCTTGAGTTCCATTTGATGTCCATCAAGACTCGATCCTGCAATGCAAGAAGATTAGCATACTTGCATTCAAATGAGCATAAAGACTCATTCATGTTGATGGCATTCAGAAGCATTGTTTTACAAATTCATTCTCATTCTAGAACATGACTCCATAGTAAGAGAACAAGTATGATTCAAGCATATGAGAACATGAAGTATCATTCAAGCACAAGGCCAAGCAAGGCCAAGCAACAAAGTCATTTTGTAATCATCAAAATTACATGCACAACAATCTCCCCCATTTTGATGATGACAAAATGTTATGCATTAATGTTCTCTCATATGAGCATAAAGACTCATTCATGTTGATGGCATTCAGAAGCATTTTTTTACAAATTCATTCTCATTTTAGAACATGACTCCATAGTAAGAGAACAAGTATGATTCAAGCACATGAGAACATGAAGTATCATTCAAGCACAAGGCCAAGTAAGGCCAAGCAACAAAGTCATTTTATAATTATCAAAATCACATGCACAACAATTAACAATACACACGCGTCTTAATCAAAAGAACTAAGTTACAGGACATCACAGGGTAGTGGTCTGGTAGATGGCCGTCACTGTTCCCAGACGGTCTGTCCAAGGCCACTTACAGAAATGAAAACGGTCTAAAAATGGACCGCCCAGTATCTCAGACGGTCAGAGGATAATCGCTAAGAACCAACGCAACTCCCCTTTTCTCTACTTAAAACCCACCGCCATAAAGCGATTTATCGGGCGACTGCTAGACTCATGAACGGTGTACTGGGAGACCGTTAAGCCCAGCGTAGCCCTAAAAAGAAGAAATGGTCGGTCGTTGGGCCTCTAGACCATACACGGTCAGGTACATGGCCGCCAATCCAGACCCCACGGTCTATCGAGGGGCCGTTCATGGCCAGGGGGTGTCAACGCCAAAACAAGATAAACTGTCAAGCCATGACCGCCGACTTCAGAATAGCGATCTATCGTGAGGCCGTTCAGTGCTGAGCGGTTCCTGTAGGAACGTTTCTACTAACCCGAGCCCCAAAACACGAAGAACATGACACCGGTATAATAAAGCATGAATTAAAACATGGATATTGCATAAAAATTGGGCGATTCATTATTAAAAGATAGATAACTTGAAAACGCACAACATAGCATGGCCAATTAAAAGATTGGACTTCAATTAGTCTATATAAATCAATGGAAATGACGAGAGTAGGAAACCCTAATTATATGTACTTCATAAAATCATGAATACGCAAGATATAGATGGCTAAAATTGGGCAAAATAGATTCAAACGAAAGGTGAGAATGCGATCTACATGTTCACATTGTTTAATTTGGTTAAGCCTGAGAGAAACCTACCGATTTAGAGGAAGAAAGGGAAGACGCGCTAAACCCTAATCCGCAAACACCCGACGCTCCTCGCCCAAATTCATCCTCGATCGGCCACCATAGGTCGTGCCGCCTGTTTGGAAAAATAAAAGGAGGTCTAGCGCTGCGAAAGCCCTCTATTTATAGGGTGAAGGGAGGGTTCTAGAGATCGAATTCGATCAAAAGTCCTAGTTGGGAAAACCGACGAAAAACTCGGAAGTTATCCAAATCTGCCGCCGCTGCCGCCAAAACTAAGGGTCTAGGGTTAGGGTTTCGAAGGGAAAACAAGCTCCTAGGGTTAACCTAACCATTGGGCCTGGTTTGGGCTCGATTGATTAAGAACTGGGCTCTAATTTGGTCGTTTAAGGTTGGTCTATTTAAAATAACGATTTTGGCTAAAAATTCCTTAATTCAAGCTAATAAAATTTTTATTAGGGGTCGGCCCAGTTGACAAGATTGTTTAACATTTCGTTCTCTATAAGAATATACTTTTTTCATATTTTTAGAAATTAGTCAAACTTTAGCCTACGGTTGAAATTCAATTAATTTAATATATATACATATAAAATGAAAATTTGATTATCTCTTGAAATATGAAATTTATTTTATGGTAATTGTAGAAAAATAATTATTCCTTTTTATTGATATAATTTGGCCACTTTCAAAATAAATAATATTATTTAATTAAGAGAAATCATTGAAGTCATTAAATAACAAGTAAATAGCTTTAATTCCAATATATATATTTTCAAAATTTTACTTTTATATTTTATTATTTAACCGGGGTGTTACATCCTCCCTCACTTCAAGGAATTTGATCCCCAAATTTATCAATCACCATTAACTGTTCAAAATAGCATGGTAATCATGCAATTAATGGAAAATAAAAGAATTTTAACTATAGTTAAAGATAAGGGAGAACGATACCTTATTAGAAATCAGTTCCAATTTGCTTGTGGAAGTAGCTTAGGGTAATTAGCCATTATATGATCTTTATTTTCCCAACAAAGACACGCTCCGCTCCTTCGCCAGCACTTCTTGATTAGATGACCAAATTTGTGATAGTGGAAACATTTCATTTACGAAAGGTTATGTCTTTTCTTTTTATTACTTCGAATCTTTTTACAATGGACTCGCCACCTTCTAGCGAAATCGAACCTTAGCTTACTTGTGGACTCCTTCGCTTTCATTTTAAAAGGACCTTAGATACCTACAAAAAAAATTATAAAGTTAAGAGATTTTTATTACCTTACGCGTCGCGCTGCGAAATCTGATACATATTTTATTACTTAACCCGAAGCACTATCCATTCTCCCCAGGTGACAAGAAGGGATGACAAGGATTACACGACCTATCACTTAGGGTAACCTATACTTACAGACAAGAACCTAGGACTCAACAACCGAGGCTCTGATACCACTTCTGTCAAGTCCTGAACCGATAGCAGCGGGAAGCGATGCTCGGAACGTGGCAGCGAAATAGTCATGATAATTAGAGTAGAAAATAAATAAACACAAATAATCAATATTCAACACATGGAGGCCATTAATTTGAGAAAAATGTAATTTTATTTGATATTCAAAAATTTGAATACAATTTGACTCGATAAAAGAAATAAAGAAGGGAAAATAACAAGATCCACTATACTAACTAGACTCAAGAAATAAAAAGACTCGGTCTCTAAGTTCTAGGTTCACTCGATCACGCTGGCCCGATCCCAATTGCAAGCGTTCCATCTACCGCATTACCTGAAAAGGATGGAAATAAGGGGGGTGAGCGAAAGCTCAGTAGAAATTATACTCTATCATCAGGCGAAGTTTAAGTAATTAATCAGTTTCATGAATGTGTAAATAAAGCGAGAATTCGATAAAACAAGCGGTTAACCAACAAGGTCAGAAGATAATTGATAGATAAATGGAAAGGAACATTGCAAATCGAGATAGCAAAACAAATAACCAGAATTTTTCGTGAGTGGCCACATGCCAAGTCAAGTCGAGTCAATACATCATGAACGATAATAAGTGAATGGCCATTTATCAAGTCAAGTCAAGTCAAGTCGAGTCATGCAAGCAAGCACTTCCTGCTTTCAAGCAAGTATAGCAAGTATCACAAGAGTGTGGAATGTCGTAGACCCAACACGCTAGATAGTACCGGTGTCAAATGCCACACCTAGTCATTCACCTCCACAGGGATCAAGTACTTTTCGGGTGCGCCTCCCAGGACTAGACTGGGCCCTTTAATGTGATTGCCTTGGCATTGAATTTTTTGGATCATAGATCCCACAAATCTAGACATCCACGAATACAAATGGCCAAGAGTTCCAAGATCAAGCTCATGTAATCAAGGTAGAATGTGTAAGAATGTAGCAACCCTGATAAAATATTAATAACAATAAAGATTTTAAATAAATCAAATAAATAGATAAATAAAACAATATAAAATAACGCCTCAGATAAAGGCGCTATTCAAATTAGAAACGCCTCTAGATAAGGCGTTATTTAATAAGTGACGCCCTGACCACACGGCGTCAAATTCCAACGTCAAAAAGGGCAAGGCCAAGAAACGCCCCTATCTTGGGCGTGTTTTAAAATAAGGAACGCCCTGATACAAGGCGCTTCTTAAGAAACGACCTGAACCAGGTCGTCAATTCAAGAATCGACGCCCTGACCAAAGTCGTTAATTCCATTCGTGAACCGTTCGACCCAGAAGCTTATCCAGGGAAGGATTATGTTAATCTAGTAAGTATCTACTAGAGTAAGGACTCTATATTGGAAGCATTACTTCCACTAGAACACTAACTCCAATAGGATTCCCAAAATCCCTATAAATAACCTACTGATCGAACCTTAAACGCTATTTGGCGTTTGGAAAACTACAAGGTACGTAGTAGCAGTTCATATAGTTTCTCTTTGCTTCGGTTACATGAAGAACTAATAGTTCTTCATCCTCTTTTCCTCTTACAGGTTAAGGACGCAGCAGTATAAGTGAAGAACAAGGTAACGTTCTTCTACTATCTCCTCTGTTCCGATAAGTGAAGAAATTAATATATGTTTCTTCTTCTCCTCTTATAGGAACTGCAGCAAATTGGTGAACCGAAGAACAAGGGTTCTTCAGCAAAAACCTTCTCTTCCTCCTACTGTGGATATTCGTTGCTGTTAAAGCAACAGAACTTCTATTCTCATAGCCTTCACGATTCAAATTTCAAGTCTTCGATCAAGGTAGGATTTTCTCAAGTCACTGTAGCCCAAATAAAATAATTTAAGATATATGTATATTAGCACGACATGCATCCGGTTTATTATAGTTTTAATACGTTTTCTGTAATATTTTGAAAGAGACGCCCCTGTCAAGGGCGCTATTTTACAAGACACGACCCTGACAAGGTCGTCAATTCTAGATTTGACGCCCTGAACACAAGCGTTAATTCCATGAAATTACCTAAAATTAATAATCGTTCACGGTTTAAAAATTCATTTTATATGGAATATCAAAACTAATATACTGCATGACTCTACCTGTGAATTCCTGCCAATTTTCCTGTCATGATGATATGATTGTTATCCTGAAATTTATTTCTTCCTGTTCATGATAATTTCTAAAATTTCTTGAATTCACGGCCTAGACAAGGTCGTTTTCCATGTGTTAACGCCCCATCACAGGGCGTGAATTGAAAAGTAACGCCCCTTCATAGGGCGCGTTTCTGTTAAAAGCCCGAACAATATATTCTGTAAAAAATAAGAATTAATGATTAACGCCCCTGCCAAGGGCGCGTTTTTGATAATTTCTGAAAATAAGTATGTTCTGTAAAATATTGTAAATAAAAAGACGCCTGCTACTGTAGTCGTCTCATTGCAAAGAAACGCCCCTGTCCAGGGCGCGTTTTAGATAAATTTCTGAATTATTGAAAATTCTGCCAAAATGGAAACATATGTAAACGCCCCTCTGTTAGGCGTTAATTACTTGAGAAACGACTTTACCTAAGTCGTTATTTTCTGTAAACTGATATTTTTATCCTGATTCTGTTAACCGTTGGTTTCATATGTTATATAATATATATATCGGCAATATTCTCCATTCCGTGAGTATAGTCCCACGTTTCACGATTGTTTTATCGATCACACTCAATTCTCATTGACATACAAGCTCTCCATTGGACATTCCGTTCCTTTGGACTAGCGAGTTAGTCATAGAGACCTCCGTAAGACTCCTCGTAGCCTTGGATTCCCTCAAGGCCGACTGAGCTGGTTGTACCCTAAAAACCCATTACACCATTGATGCCATATCACTCTAAAGAAACATGGTATACCGGCCCTTATGATTATACAAAGAGTATATCATAAGAAATTCTTAATGGGATGATGATATCATGCCATATCATGTCATTCTTGTAAACCTCAATTCTATGATAAGAATGAGGGTATCTTACCTTTGATATACTGTTCATGTGGACCTCAATTCTATATAAAGAATGTCCATATTGATTTGTCATGGTACCCAAGTTAAGGGAACCTAATTCTACCTAGTTTTATCGTTAATCGTGATTATACCGTTATTATCGCCAATCTATGTCCTTTGTCATATTTTGGACTCTATTCTGTCAAAGTTGTCGTACGTGTCTACAAGCTTGATTATTGAAATTCTATATTGGCTATATAAACAAGAGTGGATGTCAAAATACATGATAAATGCCTGCGCATATAGGGCCCGATCTGGTCCTGGGAGGAGCACCCGAAAGTACTTGTGCCCATGGGAGTTAAAATGATAAGGTATCTGGCATTATACCGAGTACTTGACTTGCTTGATTAGACATTCCACACATATCTTGTACTTGAATCGTACTTGACTTGACATGAAATGCGTGGCCCGAAAAAGGGTAATTTACTTGCTTGATACATGATAGCCAAAGTTCTTGACATGACTTGTTATATGTACTTGCTTGAATATCTCAAATGTCTTGTTATCTTATTGAAAGTTCATGATTTGTCCATCTTAATTCCTTGATATTACATTCTCTCTATCTTATCGTTTTATGCGAGCATGCATAGCTTTATTGCATTCATGAAAAAATGTAATCACTTAAACCCCTTGCTAGTACTTGAGATATAATTTCCTACTGAGCGTTCGCTCATTCCGTTTGTCCCTTTTTACTTTTCAGGTAAGTCCGACGACGATGAAAGTCAATCGGATGGGGAAGGTCAAGAGTGAAAGAGCTAGAGCTTTTCCAAGTGTCATCTAGTCTTTTTCCTATTTTCTTGAGTCAACTATGTACTTTTCCTTTTTATTAAACAGAGTATTGGATTTGTAATAGTCTATTACCAAATAAAGGATTGGGTTATCTTGCTATTTTTTGCGCATCTCTGTCTTTGTGTCGAATACACGACCAGTCTGATTGACATGATTGATATAAACTCGTCACGCGTCTCCGGGTATCTTCCGCGCTCGGGGCGTGACAGTTTCTGTGGTATCAGAGCCTAAGGTATTCAATTCCTAGGAAAAACCCAAGTCCAAGGATAAGTCGAACGTTTAACCAAGTGAGATTGGGTAGAACCAAGGGTTAAGAGTCAATGAGTCTTTTAATAAGATCACAGTGATATAATACTAATATAGTTATTGTAATTGTAGGATAATGGCTGCCGAACGTGCTCAATGGCGCAACATGCAGCGTACCCTTCAAGGAATGACTCAAGTGCTACAACAGGTAGCACAGGGTGATGCTCCATGAGCTGGAAGCTTACACCAAGCCTTTAAAAGCATGAATCCCCCGAAGTTCATGGGATCGACTGATCCGGACGATGCCGAGCATTGGGTTCGGGAAACCGAACGCATATTCCGTGTCATGCAATGCACGGATCAGGACAAAGTTTTATTAGCTACTTTCCAGTTAGAAAAGGATGCTAGATGCTGGTGGGAGTCTATTGAAGCAGCCATCGATCCTACTCAAGTAACATGGGAAGAATTTGTGGAATACTTCAATGCTAAATATTTCTCGGACCGAGTCCATGAAAAGAAGGCTGCAGAATTCGCTGCATTAAAGCAACGATCTTTATCATTAGCAGATTATGAAGCTCAGTTCTCCAGGTTGTCTAGATATGCTAAGCATCTTATTAGCACGGAGAAGATGAAAGCCCGTAGATTTCTTAATGGGCTTAGGCCCCACTATATTACTCAACTGGCGCCTATGGACATCCAAGTTTATTCTGAAATAGTGCGCCGAGCTCAATTACTTGAAGATGCCACGGAACTATCTGATAGGATCCGTGGAAAAGACAAGAAGGAGCAAGTCACAGGTTCGGGTTCTTTCAAACCCAACTTTAAGAAGAGGCCCAATAATGGAGGTTCATCCTCTCAAGATTCCAAGTTCAAGAAATCCAAGCCCTTCTCTATCACCACTACACCTTCAAATGTAGTATGCAAGCATTGTGACAAGGCTGGTCACAAGACAGAAGAATGCTGGAGGAAATTAGGAGCTTGTCTCCGTTGTGGGAGTCGCGAACATCGGATTCCCGAGTGTCCATTAATGAATGACCAAGCCGGTGATGGTAAACGCCCGGTGACAAAGAACGCTCGACTTCATGCAATAAAGGAGACCGAGCAAGAAGAAGGTGGACTGGTAGAAGGTACATTAACATTTTGTTCCAAAAGTGCTTATGTCTTATTTGATACAGGTGCATCGCATTCCATTATTTCTAAGAAGTTTGCCGACCCGTTACCGTTAGAACCAGAATGGATAAAAATAGTTTTAACTACTCCTCTTGGAAGTGAAAATGATATTACTCACCACTACCAAAACTGTGAGGTAATGGTTCAAGGTAGGAATTTGCCTATAGATCTCATATGCCTCGATCTAAAGGAGTATGATGTTATACTAGGAGCGGACTGGTTATCCAAATACCAGGCAACGGTTGATTGCCGCAATAGCCAAATTACTTTCAAAGATATTCCAGAATTAGTCTTTACTCGCCCCAAGAGTCGGAGCAATTCCCCTCTTATTTCGGCTCTCCGAGCTAGCAAGCTCGTCAGGAAAGGATGTGTATCCTTCCTTGCATTTGTCACAGTTAAGGAAACAAAGGACACTAAGATAGAAGACATTCCGGTAGTGCAAGAATTTCCAGACGTATTTCCGGAAGATTTGCCGGGATTACCCCCTCAAAGGGATGTGGCCTTCACCATTGACTTAGTCCCTGGTGCTGGTCCTGTTTCAAAGGCACCCTATAGAATGTCCCCTGCGGAACTCAAAGAGTTGAAGGAGCAGTTGATGGAACTAATTCGAAAAGGGTTTATTAGACCAAGTACTTCCCCGTGGGGAGCACCAGTCTTGTTCGTAAAGAAGAAAGATGGATCCATGAGATTGTGCATCGACTATCGACAGTTGAATCATCTCACTATCAAGAACAAGTATCCACTGCCGAGAATCGATGAATTATTTGATCAGATTTCAGGATCCAAATATTTTTCCAAGATTGATCTCAGGTCGGAATATCATCAGTTAAGGATCAAGGATGATGACATTCATAAGACTGCATTCAGAAGCAGGTATGGCCATTACGAATTTGTTGTTATGCCTTTTGGACTAACAAATACCCCTGCTGCCTTTATGCAGTTAATGAATAGCATATTCAGGCCTTACTTGGATCAATTCATAGTAGTCTTCATTGATGATATATTGATATATTCCAAGACTAAGGAAGAACATGAAGAGCATTTGAGGATTGCATTGCAAGTCTTGAGGACAAATCAATTATATGCAAAACTCAGCAAATGTGAATTCTGGCTTGAAGAAGTGACTTTCCTCGGACATGTGATATCCAAGGATGGTCTATCTGTTGATCCATCAAAGATTGAAGCTGTTAGAAACTAGGAAAAACCAACCAATGCTAGCGAGATCAGAAGTTTCTTAGGTCTTGCAGGATATTATCGGCGATTCATCAAAGACTTCTCCAAGATCGCCGTGCCCCTTACAAGGTTAACTCGCAAGGAGATCCGTTATGAATGGAGTGAGGAATGTGAAAGAAGCTTCCAAACTCTCAAAGATCATCTCACTACAGCTCTGGTGTTAGCTCTACCAATAGAAGGAGAGAAATTCGAGGTCTACACAGATGCTTCTGGCATTGGCCTCGGATGTGTCCTAATGCAACAAGGAAAGGTCATAGCATACTCTTCACGTCAACTGAAGAAGCATGAGGAGAATTACCCCGTCCATGACTTAGAACTGGCCGCGGTGGTATTTGCCCTAAAGATATGGAGACACTACTTATATGGAGTGCAGTTTACTGTATACTCCGATCACAAAAGTCTCAAATATCTATTTTCACAAAAGGAGCTAAACATGAGACAAAGACGCTGGCTAGAATATCTCAAGGACTTCGACTTCAATATACAATACCATCCCGGAAAGGGTAATTATGTTGCTGATGCCCTTAGTCGAAAGCCGAGAGCAATGATAGCCAATTGTATGATACAAGAATGGAGGTTGCTAGAACAATTCTCCGAGCTCAATATAAGCTTGGACGAGGAAGTCAAATTTGTCACATTATCTCATGTAAGCATACAATCAGATTTATTATCTGAGATACAAGCACTTCAGGATGATGATCCTATATTGGTAGAAATTAAAGGCAGATTAGAAGGACAATCTGATTTTCAACTAACTTCTGATGGAAGATTATTATTCAAAGGTAGAACTTGTATACCCGACTGTCCAGAATTAAAGAAGAAGATCTTAGATGAAGCTCACCGATCAAGGTACACTATTCATCCAGGATCAACCAAAATGTATCAAGATGTAAAGAGGAACTTTTGGTGGCCTAATATGAAAAGAGAAATAGCAGACTATGTATATCGCTGTCTCACATGCCAACAAGTCAAGGCGGAACACCAAAAGCCTGCTGGTAAACTACATCCTCTAGATATTCCTAAGTGGAAGTGGGAGGATATTGGTATGGATTTCATCATGGGTCTATCTAAATCAAAAGGAGGACACGATGGAATCTGGGTTATCATTGACCGATTAACTAAATCGGCGCATTTCTTGCCAATAAAAAGCCGATGGTCAATTGATGTGCTAGCTGCACTATACATCAAGGAAGTAGTCAGGTTACATGGAATTCCTGTCTCGATCGTGTCTGACAGAGATCCCCGTTTCACTTCTCATTTTTGGAAGGGATTACAACATTCGTTGGGAACAAGGCTCAACTTTAGTACTGCTTTTCACCCACAAACGGATGGTCAGACCGAGAGAGCTAATCAAGTTGTTGAGGATATGCTAAGAGCTTGCATCGTTGACTTTGGTGGAAGCTGGAATGAACATTTGCCACTAGTGGAATTTGCATATAATAATAGCTACCAAGCTAGTATCCAAATGGCACCTTTCGAAGCTTTATATGGAAGGAGTTGTCGATCACCCTTATGCTGGAACGAAGTTGGAGAGAAACAACTATTAGGTCCAGACATGGTAAGGGATACAACTGAAAAGATACAAGTAATCAGAGAAAGATTACAAGTTGCTCAGACAAGGCAAAAGGCTTATGCTGACACAAGAAGGAGAGATCTTGAATTCCAAATCAGATAAGGCGTTATTTAATAAGTGACGCCCTGACCACACGGCGTCAAATTCCAACGTCAAAAAGGGCAAGGCCAAGAAACGCCCCTATCTTGGGCGTGTTTTAAAATAAGGAACGCCCTGATACAAGGCGCTTCTTAAGAAACGACCTGAACCAGGTCGTCAATTCAAGAATCGACGCCTTGACCAAAGTCGTTAATTCCATTCGTGAACCGTTCGACCCAGGAGCTTATCCAGGGAAGGATTATGTTAATTTGGTAAGTATCTACTAGGGTAAGGACTCTATATTGGAAGCATTACTTCCACTAGAACACTAACTCCAATAGGATTCCCAAAATCCCTATAAATAACCTACTGATTGAACCTTAAACGCTATTTGGCGTTTGGAAAACTACAAGGTACGTAGTAGCAGTTCATATAGTTTCTCTTTGCTTCGGTTACATGAAGAACTAATAGTTCTTCATCCTCTTTTCCTCTTACAGGTTAAGGACGAAGCAGTATAAGTGAAGAACAAGGTAACGTTCTTCTACTATCTCCTCTGTTCCGATAAGTGAAGAAATTAATATATGTTTCTTCTTCTCCTCTTATAGGAACTGCAGCAAATTGGTGAACCGAAGAACAAGGGTTCTTTAGCAAAAACCTTCTCTTCCTCCTACTGTGGATATTCGTTGCTGTTAAAGCAACAAAACTTCTATTCTCATAGCCTTCACGATTCAAATTTCAAGTCTTCGATCAAGGTAGGATTTTCTCAAGTCACTGTAGCCCAAATAAAATAATTTAAGATATATGTATATTAGCATGACATGCATCCGGTTTATTATAGTTTTAATGCGTTTTCTGCAATATTTTGAATGAGACGCCCCTGTCAAGGGCGCTATTTTACAAGACACGACCCTGACAAGGTCGTCAATTCTAGATTTGACGCCCTGAACACAGGCGTTAATTCCATGAAATTACCTGAAATTAATAATCGTTCACGGTTTAAAAATTCATTTTATATGGAATATCAAAACTAATATACTGCATGACTCTACCTGTGAATTCATGTCAATTTTCCTGTCATGATGATATGATTGTTATCCTGAAATTTATTTCTTCCTGTTCATGATAATTTCTGAAATTTCTTGAATTCACGGCCTAGACAAGGTCGTTTTCCATGTGTTAACGCCCCATCACAGGGCGTGAATTGAAAAGTAACGCCCCTTCATAGGGCGCGTTTCTGTTAAAAGCCCGAACAATATATTCTGTAAAAAATAAGAATTAATGATTAACGCCCCTGCCAAGGGCGCGTTTTTGATAATTTATGAAAATAAGTATGTTCTGTAAAATATTGTAAATAAAAAGACGCCTGCTACTGTAGTCGTCTCATTGCAAAGAAACGCCCCTGTCCAGGGCGCGTTTTAGATAAATTTCTGAATTATTGAAAATTCTGCCAAAATGGAAACATATGTAAACGCCCCTCTGTTAGGCGTTAATTACTTGAGAAACGACTTTACCTAAGTCGTTATTTTCTGTAAACTGATATTTTTATCCTGATTCTGTTAACCGTTGGTTTCATATGTTATATAATATATATATCGGCAATATTCTCCATTCCGTGAGTATAGTCCCACGTTTCGCGATTGTTTTATCGATCACACTCAATTCTCATTGACATACAAGCTCTCCATTGGACATTCCGTTCCTTTGGACTAGCGAGTTAGTCATAGAGACCTCCGTAAGACTCCTCGTAGCCTTGGATTCCCTCAAGGCCGACTGAGCTGGTTGTACCCTAAAAACCCATTACACCATTGATGCCATGTCACTCTAAAGAAACATGGTATACCGGCCCTTATGATTATACAAAGAGTATATCATAAGAAATTCTTAATGGGATGATGATATCATGCCATATCATGTCATTCTTGTAAACCTCAATTCTATGATAAGAATGAGGGTATCTTACCTTTGATATACTGTTCATGTGGACCTCAATTCTATATAAAGAATGTCCATATTAATTTGTCATGGTACCCAAGTTAAGGGAACCTAATTCTACCTAGTTTTATCGTTAATCATGATTATACCGTTATTATCGCCAATCTATGTCCTTTGTCATATTTTGGACTCTATTCTATCAAAGTTGTCGTACGTGTCTACAAGCTTGATTATTGAAATTCTATATTGGCTATATAAACAAGAGTGGATGTCAAAATACATGATAAATGCCTGCGCATATAGGGCCCGATCTGGTCCTGGGAGGAGCACCCGAAAGTACTTGTGCCCATGGGAGTTAAAATGATAAGGTATCTGGCATTATACCGAGTACTTGAGTTGCTTGATTGGACATTCCACACATATCTTGTACTTGAATCGTACTTGACTTGACATGAAATGCGTGGCCCGAAAAAGGGTAATTTACTTGCTTGATACATGATAGCCAAAGTTCTTGACATGACTTGTTATATGTACTTGCTTGAATATCTCAAATGTCTTGTTATCTTATTGAAAGTTCATGATTTGTCTATCTTAATTCCTTGATATTACATTCTCTCTATCTTGTCATTTTATGCGAGCATGCATAGCTTTATTGCATTCATGAAAAATGTAATCACTTAAACCCCTTGCTAGTACTTGAGATATAATTTCCTACTGAGCGTTCACTCATTCCGTTTGCCCCTTTTTAATTTTCAGGTAAGTCCGACGACGATGGAAGTCAATCGGATGGGGAAGGTCAAGACTGTTTCCTACTGAGCGTTCGCTCATTCCGTTTGTCCCTTTTTACTTTTCAGGTAAGTCCGACGACGATGGAAGTCAATCGGATGGGGAAGGTCAAGAGTGAAAGAGTTAGAGCTTTTTCAAGTGTCATCTAGTCTTTTTCCTATTTTCTTGAGTCAACTATGTACTTTTCCTTTTTATTAAACAGAGTATTGGATTTGTAATAGTCTATTACCAAATAAAGGATTGGGTTATCTTGCTATTTTTGCGCATATCTGTCTTTGTGTCGAATACACGACCACTCTGATTGACATGATTGATATAAACTCGTCACGCATCTCCGGGTATCTTCCGCGCTCGGGGCGTGACAAAGAACATTGATTTTCTTGAGATTCCAACAACAAGCTCATTAATCGAGAGAAATTAGTCATTTAAAGAAATGACTCTTGAATGGATACATGTTGACAATAGACCTAATAATCGGTCAAAACTCAAGGTTCAATAGCCTAGTTAGGCTAGAGTAGCTCACACGTATCAAAACCATGAAATTCTTAATTTTTGGAAAACTGGAAAGTGAAACGGTCAGCAAAGGACCGCTCAGATAAGTACACGGTCTAATCAAGACCATATGCAAAACATAAACGGTCTAAGTAGGACCGCAAAAAGGCTAGCTGGGTCAAAGATCCAACCCAGAGCGAACGAGTATAAAATGGTCCAAGGTGGGCCGTGATCAGGACTAGACGGTCCTAACGGGGCCGCTTTAAGAGTTAAACGGTTTAACATCAACCGTGCACATTACAGAGTCCAAAGGACTAAAGTCGATGCTCAATCGGTTAAACACGGTCACAGGAGGGCCGTTCAATAAATCGGACGGTCATAACTGAACTGCGTAATGACAGAACGGTCTCCGAAGGGCCGCGATCAAACGAACAGTCCCGATTCCGGGATTAAGAAAAATACGCGATTCGATCGAGTCAAAAAGGGTCAGGCTTGTGGGTACAACCCGCCTGGCATCCTTGTGTGAATCCCAGGCTCGCGTGGGCTTACGGAGGTCTCGGAACATGAACACCTAGTCCGGCGGAAGGAATATCCGATGGAGAGGCACTCAATGTCCAAGAATCTAATAGCTTACAATCAACGGAAAACTAGATATTCGGTCCAGCCGTCACCACCGGAGTGGCACGACCTTAAAACAGAACTAACAAGATAGCAAGATGATAATGGAATAATGAGAACCAACATTAGTTCCTCTACTCATTTTCAATCATAAGATATCAAGAGTGATGATCGTAGAGGAAGTAATTATGAAGATCATTAATTTCATTTTCCTAGTTAACAATGTAATATTTAACATGAAAGTCCTACCAGTGAGTTAAGTAACATGGATTAACAATACACACACGTCTTAATCAAAAGAACTAAGTTACATGACATCACAGGGTAGTGGTCTGGTAGATGGCCGTCACTATTCCCTGACGGTCTGTCCAAGGCCACTTACAGAAATGAAAACGGTCTAAAAATGGACCGCCCAGTATCTCAGACGGTCAGAGGATAACCGTTAAGAACCAGCGCAACCCCCCTTTTCTCCACTTAAAACCCACCGCCATAAAGCAATTTATCGGGTGACCGCTAGACTCATAAACGGTGTACTGGGAGACCGTTAAGCCCAGCGTAGCCCTAAAAAGAAGAAACGATCGGTCGTTGGGCCGCTGGACCATACACGGTCAGGTACAGGGCCGCCAATCCAGACCCCACGGTCTATCGAGGGGCTGTTCTTGGCCATGGGGTGTCAACGCCAAAACAAGATAAACGGTCAAGCCACGACCGCCAACTTCTGAATAGCGGTCTATCGTGAGGCCGTTCAGTGCTGAGCAGTTCCTGTAAGAACGTTTCTACTAACCCAAGCCCCAAAACACGAAGGACATGACACCGGTATAATAAAGCATGAATTAAAACATGGATATGGCATAAAAATTGGGCGATTCACTATTAAAAGATAGATAGCTTGAAAACGCACAACATAGCATGGCCAATTAAAAGATTGGACTTCGATTAGTCTATATAAATCAATGGAAATGACGAGAGTAAGAAACCCTAATTATATGTACTTCATAAAATCATGAATACGCAAGATATAGATGGCTAAAATTGGGCAAAATAGATTCAAATGAAAGGTGAGAATGCGATCTACATGTTCACATTTTTTAATTTGGTTAAGCCTGAGACAAACCTACCGATTTGGAGGAAGAAATGGAAGACGCGCTAAACCCTAATCCGCGAACACCCGACGCTCCTCGCCCAAATTCGTCCTCGATCGGCCACCAAAGGTCATGTCGCCTGTTTGAAAAAATAAAAGGAGGTCTAGCGCTGCGAAAGTCCTCTATTTATAGGGTGAAAGGAGGGTTCTAGAGATCGAATTCGATCAAAAGTCATAGTTGGGAAAACCGACAAAAAACTCGAAAGTTATCCAAATCCACCGCCGCCGCTGCCAAAACTAAGGGTCTAGGGTTAGGGTTTTGAAGGGAAAACGAGCTCCTAGGGTTAACCTAACCATTGGGCCTGGTTTGGGCTCGATTGATTAAGAATTGGGCTCTAACTTGGTCGTTTAAGGTTGGTCTATTAAAAACAACGATTTTGGCTAAAAGTTCCTTAATTCAAGCTAATAAAATTTTTATTAGGGGTCGGCCCAGTTGACAATATTGTTTAACATTTCGTTCTCTATAAGAATATAATTTTGCCATATTTTTAGAAATTAGTCCAACTTTAGCCTACAGTTGAAATTCAATTAATTTAATCTATATACATATAAAATGAAAAATTTGATTATCTCTTGAAATATGAAATTTATTTTATGGTAATTGTAAAAAAATAATTTTTCCTTTTTATTGATATAATTTGACCACTTTAAAAATAAATAATATTCTTTAAGAGAAATCTTTGAAGTCATTAAATAGCAAGTAAATAGCTTTAATTCTAATATATATTTTCAAAATTTTACTTTTATATTTTATTATTTAATCAGGATGTTACATGGGCTCTGCAATAAGAACGCGGTCAGTCGCTCGACCGCGACCTCATGGACGCGGTCATGGGAAAACTGCGACTATCCAGGGTCATCAGTGGGTCAAGGGACAGAGCCGTCGGGCCGACAGACGCCCAGGAAAACTCCTGAGAACGCTATCTTGGGGATACTGCGACCTCATGGTCACGATCTCCTTAGGACCACGACCAGCCCTTTTAAAAAAAAAGTTCACGAAGTCACGGTCTCATAGGAGACCGCGACCTCATTGGAGACCGCGACTAGGGGTCAACGCGGGTGTCTTCCTGTAGAACTTTCAACCGCCCGATCTGCACGGTATGGGCCCGAAAGTGGGGGGATTGAAGTAGAATGCCTCTAAAGCTCAATGGGCTCAAAAAATGATCAAGAAATGAGCTCGAAATATGCTCAAGAATGGTTCCAAAATAATGGATAATTCGGGACATCACAAGAGATGAATAAGAGAAGTAACTCAACTTGTAGGCTGAAAACGGGTGTCAACAGACGCCAAGGCTTCATTGCGCTGATGCCAAGGCTTCATTGTTCAAGGGTGCGTCAACTCCATAAGTATGTTGCATCGACGCAAGCTTCATGTGGCCTTGTTGCATGCTATTGCTGGAATGCCAGTTGGGTCGACACACTTAGTGAGGTGAGTTGACACATTCTTGTAAAGTGCTCTTTGAGCAGTTTCCTAAGCTCAACCCTGTGTCGACGCATCAAAAGGATGGTGTCGACGCAGTCTTGCAATAAGCTCCTGAAGCTTGACGCCAGTCGCCTAGTCAGTCGACCGAGCTGCTGAGTCTGTTGACTGAAACTCGCATCAGTCGATTGAATTTTGCTATTCTCTGTCGATGTGTCTGCTAGGCTAGTGAATATCAGTCGACTTGCTTGCCTTTCAGTCGACTGATTTTACATTAAGTCGACTGTGTTTGCCTTCTTTTTGTCAATTTCTTTTCTAATCTGTCAGCTTGACAAGAACTCATTTACTCACGTCATAAGGGGAATAAAAGTCATTCAAAATGTTATGAATTTAGGATTTTAAGGGCAAAATGAAATCTTTACACATGAGAGTACTTTGTGAAGAATAAAGCATGGCAGCATGAAAATCATTAACACATGTAATTAATCATAGTTGGATCATGATTAAATGCACAATAATGAATCATCGTTGGACATCATCAAAACCATCAAAATCATGCATAAATCACACATGCACAACAAAAATCGTACAACTGGCCTTTATTTGGTTGGCTGGCTACCGCCATCCACTCCTCAGCATCTATGTCATGATATTGCGTGGGGTCATCCTCGTACTTCTGCTCCACCTCTCTCTCATATGCCTCTTTCAAGCTGAATCAAAAATTCCTAAATTTTGGATTAGTCATTCATATTTGAAATAAAAAAACTTGTATATGTAGATAAACTTACCATCATGTGTTGGGATCTGTTTGTGACGTATTCGCCCATCGCCCTCCTCTTATGGGTGCAATCGAACACTTCCCAATACGTTGGGGCATGCTTGAGCTTCATTTCTTGTTTTAAAAATCAAAGAAAAGAATTGAGTTAGAAATTAGATATGGGTGAAATATGAGAAAATCAAAAATAATTTGAAATTGTTACTTACTAATCTCTATCTATGGGTCCCTTAATTAATGGACCCACTCGTATGCAAGTTCGCCTCTAACAATTTGCCTCAGTTTGCTGCCGAGGTGGAGGCCTTCTGTTGCCACCCCTCTTAGGCCCATTGATGATAGAATTGGTGCGAAATGTCCGGCCTCAAGATATGGGGTGTGTGATCCTTGTAGCAGCTGATGTCTACTATCCCCGCTACCTTCTTCGTCGTTGTTCGGGGGTTGTACATTCACTAGGAGAATCTATTTCTTGTGGTGTGCTTGTAGACTATCCTAGCTCCCGCCACATCCTAGGGGCTCCTGAAGCGATAGACCCACTACAAAAAAAGTTTATGTTAATTAAGCTAGTACATTAAAATCAATAGTTTGGAAATAATTAATTTAAATGATTAAATTGCATATCTTGAACTCGTTGAACATTGATTTCCGAACCTCGATCGGGTCGAGGATGTGGTGGATGGCAGCCTAGATGATCTTTTGAGTTACCGAGTCAGTCTTAAATCGCCTACGTCCTACAATTAAAAATGTTATAATTGGAGATAATTACATAATTGATGGATAGATAATGAGGATAATTCATGAAATATACTTATAAGTGCTCGGCTTCCTCAATGTAGATCACCTCATGGCGGTCATTGACCTCCCCCTCATGTGCGTTACCTACGTCATATGCCGGAATTGTAGGCATAAGCAATGAGACTGAATTAGTATGACATTAGAATTGAAGATAGTTAATCAAAATTGTTATACTTAATGAATCATACCTATTGGTAGCGGTGGCAAGGGTACTGCAATCAAAAGACATTCAATTAGTATGATATTAAAATTTAATAAAAAACTATTGAATTAAAATGGGACTGAATCAAAAGGTACTTGTATGGGTAGATGGTGATATTGGTGGTAGAGGCGGTGTCCCCTGCCCAACTGGTGTAGGGGCACTCGACGAACTCAGGGCTGTAAGAATTGAATGACATAAGCGGACATATCATCAAAACACATATAGCTAGAAACTTGAATAGAGATACTTGTCGTTGGAGGCGGTGGCAGTGTGCCCTACACGGCTGGTGCAAGGGCACTCGAAGAACCCGAGGATGTAAAAATCGAATGACATAAGTAGGCATATTATCAATACACATATAGCTTGAAACTAGAATACACATACTTGCCCCTAGAGGCGGTGGAAAGGAGGAGGAACTAGAGCCCCTTTAATGGCCCCCTCCCCTCCCACTTACGGTGGAAGACCCTAAACTATAAGAAGAAGGGCAAAAAACTTATCTACATAATGAAATGTGATTTTGGTACTTATTGAACATAAGGTTCAATCTTAAGACAATTAAGAAGAATGAAGATCTCTACGGCTTCCAACTCTTTATCTTCGAGTGTACGAGCTGAAGAATGTCCGAACACAACCTAGATACTTAAATATAGAGAGCTATTCAGATGCAATAGGCTTTTCCTTATCATCATTAAAAGGAGATCGAGTACGATGAGTTCGTATCTCAGGTTCAAAATACATCAAATAAAAGTTTGATTTTTCTTCTAAAATATATGTCTTACAAATTGAACTCTTTGCTCTCACTTTATTGCAAACCTTCATTTTCAAATCATGCATGCACCTATGACAAAAGTTCAAATAAAAATCACATACATATTATACAAATGTTCGATGTAATAAAGAAAAACTTACAATAAATATACCTCTTAAATGGATACATCCGTCGAAACATAACTAACCCACCAATTTTAACCTCATAAGACAAATGGATAATTGAATGCTTTATCGAATCGAAAAATACTGGAGGAAATATTTTCTCTAATTTGCAAACCGTTGTCACCACATTTTCCATCCAATCAAAGAATATAGGAGGAAATATCTTCTCTAATTTGCAAACCGGTGTCACCGCATTCTCTTCGATAGTTTGCACATCCTGAACCCTATGTTTTGATGCACATAAAATTCTCGAGAACTGATTTAACTATGTCAAAGATTCCCATATAGGCTTTTCCAACAAGTCACAGAAAACAATGGGCACCAACCTTTATGTGAACACATGATAGTCATGGCTTTTCATTCCATACTTTTTTTCTCTCATCAACATTCACACAACAGGCAATGTTGGATATGTATCCATATAAAATATCAAATATTTAAGTCACTGACACACTTCCTTGATTTGTCCTGACCAAAGTACGTAAGTTGCTTTAGGTTTAATAATTTTTTCATTCCATTCTGCCGCTCTAGCTTTAGACGTTTATAAAGTAATTTCAATTTTCCGCATGCTTAGGTATTGTCTTTTGTTTTGCCTTCTATGTCCATCACAATGTTAAACATATTATCAAAGCTATTCTTCTCAACATGCATGGCATTCAAGTTGTGACGTACAAGAAGAGTTGATCAGTGATGTAATTCATAGAATATGTTTTTCTTCACCCAGTTGTGGTCTTTTCCAAATTCAATATATTTTTGTGTGGTGTCAAACGACTGAGCTACATTTGGCAAGTGTTGCACCCATGCTGCTATTGATCGACCAGTCAATGGAGTTATTAGGTCATCCAATTTAATTATGCTCTTTTGGAATGTGTCTTTTTACCTTCGAAAAAGATGGTGACTTCGTAGAAACTGCCGGTTACAATCAAACCAACATGATTTCCTATCATACTTTAGTAGAAATGATTGGGTATCCTCCATACAATAGGGGAATGCCAACTTCCTATGTGTGCTCTAGTCAGAGAACATTTTATATGCAAGGAAGTCACTTATCGTCCACATCAGTGCAATCTTCATGATGAAAATTTATTTTCTAGATGCATCATAAGTAACAGCACTGTTGGTCTATAACATTTTCAGCTCATCGATCAACGGTCTAATGTATATGTCTAAGTTTTTCTCGAGAGATTTTGGACTAGAAATCACTAAGAATAAAAAATATTCTCTCACTTCATGCATATGCTTGGTGGAAGATTATATGGTGTCACAAAGGCTGGCCAATAAGAATAAGGAGCCGATGAATCTCCAAATAGATTGAACTCATCAGCACATAAACCAAGTTTAACATTTCGTGACTCCATTAAGAAGGTAGGATGAGCACGGTTGAAGTGATTGCAAGCTTCAACATTTGTAGGATGATTGATTATGCCCTCGTTCCGATGACCTATTTCTATGTGACATCTATCTTTGATGACATATACATCTGTTGAAGTTTGGATGCGAGAGGAAAGTGTTGCAATGTCTTATAAGGTACATCTTTTTACTTTGAATTTATTACTCTCTTAGGTTTGTACCGAGGATGACCACAAATGGAACAAGTTGTCTTCTCTGCATCCTCTTTGTAATATAACATACAATAATTAGGGTGTACATCTATTTTCACATATCCAAACTCTAACTCATTGATTGTAACGCCCCCAGATTTTTGGATCTTATTTTTCTAGAGTTTGGATTTATTTTTTGTGGACAAATTAAATTTTAAATGTCAAAATTTGGATTCCGTTCAAATCACTACTTTTTAGAATTTTTTCGTGGGTGTTTAGCCTTATATGCAAGAGGATAAAGCATATCTACAATTTTGATTTTTCTGGGGTTTTGGAGAAATCCCAAAACTTTTCTTTTTCCTATTAAATGCGACCTCGCAACTCTCTCTCCTCATTCTTCCTTCCGCTTTCGACCAGGAGACCGCTCACCCTCCTCTCCGGCTGTAGACGACGAGCGCGCGGGGGAGCCCGATTGACGACGGCGGCGGGATAGGCAAGCGTGGGGGAGGTGGTTCGTGTATGCGCGTGTGGGATTGTGTTATCTCACGCGTGGGTTCAAGATTCGGCAAGTTCCGATGTGGTTTGGGGGTGCCATTCGAGGTCTGAGGCTTCGCTGAGGTCGGGGGATGGATCCCTAACTCCCCTCTCACATTTCCCTTCCGATCGGTGATGATTTCGGTGAGATAGTGAGGTGCATTGTGTTTTTTGAAGAAAATGCCAAGTTTGAGAATGTGAGCTCGATTCGGTCTAGTTCTTCGCGATTTCTAGGCTAGATCGGCCTTATCGGAAGCCATCCTCGTCAGGGACGAGTTTCCCATGTGTTTTTGGGGTTCCTGCTAATAATGGGGGCAAGACGGGCTTGGGATGACCTTCCGACTGAGTTCGGGGGGGGGGGGGGATCCCTGCTCAAGAGGCTGCCAAGTCGGTTGCCATCTCTGCCCAACAGGGTGGCCAGAGGGTTGGCCACTTGAGAGGGCTGGGCAGCCACTAGGGTGGCCGCCCAGGAGCTTCTTCTCTAGGTGGCCAGAGCCCTGGCCGCCCAGGCCTCTGGGGTGGCCGCCCAGAGGGGTAGCCCTGTGACTAGGTAATGTACACAAAACTCGTCGTTAAAAGCCATCCCACAATTTCAAAAATAACCGCACTCACTCACTAAAAATATGTAAAATCTAAGTAGAGTGGTAAGAACGGGTCGATCTCACAGAGAGGAATATTTCTTTTAAACAAGTTGGAAAATCCTTATATTTGAGAAATCTGAAATTTGAGTGAGTTTTATGAAAAGGAAAATAAGATTGCATGAAAACAAACTATTTAAAGAATATGAGAGGGTTAAAGAAGAGAATTTGGAAGGAGATAGAGAGAGAACTAGAAAAACACAATTATAAAAGATGAATGTTTATTGCTAAGGAAAGATTACAACTCTATGAAAATTAAAAATTACAACTTGAGTAAACTAAGGGGAAAAGGAAGAAATAGAGCCAAGAAATTTGAAGAATAGCACTGCTGTCTCTTTGCCGAGCCTTTGAGGAAGATCACCCCGCCTTGGAAGTAGACGTCACCTTATGAGCACCAAACGAAGAATCTCCGCCTTGGGATGGGTGAAGAAAATAGAGGAGGGAAAGATAGATAGAAGATGAGGAATGGAGTTAAAAATAGTAAAACATAGCTAAAAATAAAGCAAGAGAAAAATCGAAATAGCTTTAAAACCAGAGAGACTTAGAAGATGTGATAGAAGAGAAAGTTGTAGATCTAGATGAGAGGAAGAAGTTTGATGTTTGATGAAGAGTGTAGAGGGAGAAAACGTGAGGAAGATGGTGAAAACTGAGGAAGAACAGGGTGGTGTCTGCGCAGATGAACATTAAATCAAAAAAAATTGAACTTTGAAAACGAGATTATAACTTGAAAACTAAAAAGAATTGGAGGAAGAGGAAGAATAAGAAAATATTGATATAGGAAAAATGAAGAACTTTTATGAAGAGACTAAGATGAAAAGAAGAGCAGAAGGGGAAGAAAACTTGAGAAGAACAAAGTGCAGAGCCGCGGATGAACAGTACAAATGCATGATAGAACGTTGAAAAATTTGAAATAACTTAAAAATGAGAGAGAATTAGAAGAAGCGAAAGAAGAAGAAATTATAGAGCACTTAAAAACAAAGAAGTTTGTAGAAGAAAAAAAGAGGAGAAGAGGATTAGAAGGGGGAGGAAAAGGTCAACCTAAACTAGGGGAAGAAAGAAGGATATGATTCTAAGCTAAGAAGAAAAAGAAAAAGAAGAAAAATCCTTTCCCCCTCTTGACAAAGGGTATTTATAGAGAAACTAGGTCAAATGGAGGGTGGAGATCACATTTAATGAAGATGGATGGCTGGGTTTAGAGGAGATTAGGGTTTAGATGAAGAGAGAAAATGGGCTCCCCTTGGCTTTCCTAATAAGGAGGAGATCTCCTCCTAGTTTCTCTCCAAGAAATTCTCTCCAAGATAATTCAATAAAATCCTTTCCTTTATCACCTTTCACACCAAAAAAGGAATGGCGGCTGTTCCTTTGACTTGGTCAAGGAGGGAGGGGCGTCCTAGGGCATCCCTTGCCCTGATCTTGTGACGCTTTTGCCCATGGCCCTTCTAGTAATTACCTTGGACGTCCTGCACACACACAATTTGGATTAAGCCCATTAAGAATTATTGCTTTATGCACAAAAATCATAAATGCTTACAATTATGCAATGAAAAATTAATTCTCATGACCTTCAACCACTTTTCATTGAATAATTAACCACAAATTAAGTTAATTTGCGTGAACGGCTTGATTAATGCAAGGTTGAGATTAACTGTAAAGTTTGCATAATTGGCTAATTATGTGCATATGAAATAATATATGTGATGTGAATTATCATAAAGAAATGAGCACTCATCACACCCCCAACTTACTCATTGCTAGTCCCTTAGCAATGCAAACAAATTAAAATTTAGGACTAACAAGAGTTTGTAAAGTTCATACTTTCATATCTAGCTCTTCCTTTACAGAATCAACCAAAGATTAGGAATCCGGAATCATTAATACATACTAGCCTTAGATTTGAAAATTTAAGGTACATGATCAAGAATTCAAATCAAAGTTCAATAGCACTTGTGCACGTGTAAATATCAAATCCATAGTAAAGACAATTGCATCACTCATTTACTATTCAGAATAAGTGCCTTTCAACCCTACACCTCTTAATCAGAGTATTAAGTATACTAGCTTTTTATCTGTCTTATTTATTTGTCCCCTTTGGGATATTTTATTCCACACATGATGCTGCGCTACCCTTCATTGTTTAACATGAACCTTGGCTCTTGCCTTAGGAGAAGCATGCCCAGTTACACAGATCAAGGTTCCCTTTTTCGTTTGACGCGAACCTCAACACTTGTTAGGTGAAGTAGTCCCGGTTACTAAATTGGGGGTATTTTTCACGGTGTTTTTTTTTTCAACAATGTGCTTTTGCACTTATTTGATAGAACTTGGCAGAAAGCTTTTTCGAAATAACTCTTCCTCAAGAAGTGCAGAGTATCAGACAACATATCTAAAATAGCAGAAGACTTATCCTACTTGTTTCATTAGCATGCAATGTGATTTTTTTTCTTTTGAAGTGCTAACGGACTTTAAAGAGATTCTTACATCAGTTTTCCATGGCTAGATTGAATAAATTTTTCATCATCCTTCTCCCTAGTCTTTTCTATTCCAGAATCATTTTCAATTCAAGCATAAATCAAGAAAACTTAATTGGAGATTTCATCTTTTTTTTTTCAATTTTGTGCAGAAATGCAGGACAACCAATAAATGTAGAACATTAAGCAAGAACTCATGTCAGGTTGTACTATATGTATCATGAAAATTTTTCCGCTCCCCCCAACTTGAATGACATTATCCTTAATGGCATATGCAATAGAAAGCAATAGAACAATGTAACAAGTAATGCTGCTGAGTAGGAAAGAGACAACCTGATATGCGGGGTGAAACCTTGTTTGAGATGGTGGCGATCGCTTCCTCACCTTGGCTCGTACCTAACCACTGAAAAACACACTAAAATAAAATATTAACAAAAAACCTTGGGTTGCCTCTCAGAAGCGCTAAGTTTTCCGTCTTCAGCCAGACGGATGCATAGAAGGTGCAAGTTCTATAACCATAGAGTTGAGTTAAGAATGAGCCACCACGTTATCTTATCTGCTTTCAATTTCCAGCATTTGTGCCATGAGAAGACAAGATTTTGCATGTACATACACGGGCTGAAAGTAATTTGGTTCCACTCATTCTTGATTTGAACACTAGGAGCATAAGTGAACCAATTCTCTTCCTTGGGGGGCATATGCAAATCAAAGGCCATTAACCTAGTAAGATCTGGGTGGAACCTTTGCCCAATATCTACCCACTGGTCTCCTTATCCTGTATCTACCCACTTGATTACCCATTTATTGGCTACTTCCTCCATGTCAGCTTGTTCATGTGTCGGTGGCTTTTGAATAAGATTGGTATTACTTAAACTATGATGCATGCCTGCCGACGAACTAATATCTTTCGAATCAGCCACACTCCCCTTAATGATAGCCTCTGGTGCATGAAGAGCACTAATCAACTGGTCTTCTTGATGGGGAGTCAAATCAAAGGTGAAAATAACTGGCATATCCCCTTCAGGCCCTAGAATCACATAATGAAGAGACTCAACGTTTAGGGGAATCAAATTGGCAGGAAGCATAAGCCCAGAATCAGGGGTCAGATCAAATGTGAAATTCTCTAATAAGACCCCTTCATCAAATTCATCAATCGAATGAAGATTATTAAACAACTTATCCAATAATATGGTGGGTAGATTAAATGTAAACTTTTCTAACCAAGCCCCATCATCATATTCTTCAAAAAGAGGAGGATATTTAGAATTCGTCTCTATTAAATCATCAAGATTATTAATCACAAAGCAATCCTCCTCTTCATGTATATCTTTAAATGAGTTATCCGGACCACTATTCTTCATGATGATACTCTCAGCCTCAAAACATTCATAGAATGGGGTGATGATATCAAGATAATCATCATTATTCTTCAATCCACCCCCTAATGCCTCTCCTTCCTTCATCATGGTGTTGCTAGTGCACTCCCCCTCACTCTCACTATTGACATCTTGAGCCAAAATGACAGGCATAAGATCATCATCATCATCATTCATGTGTTGAGGAGGTTGGTGTACTATTGAAGAAGGGTCATGGTAAGTAAACTGAGAATACACAATCTGAGGTTATGAGTAGTGGCCTAGGGAATCTCCCCTAGAATTGATATTGTTGTTGAAGTTAAGGTGAGATGAGTTGGGCTGAGGTTGATTACACCTGAGTTGATCATGGACTTTTTGGGGTGAAAGTTTAGATGAATGGACTTGAATTGTTTGATCCATCCAAGGGAAATTTGGGTGATTGCTCCAGCAAGGATTATAATCATCAGAGAAGGTATCATACTCGAGCTGAGAGAACCCTAGGGCATATTGGAATTGAGCTTGGTTGACTGATGAGAGTCGGGCTATAGTAGGACACTCACTCACATGGTGAGTAAGACTGGCACAGAAATCACATGTTTCCTTAGAAGTTTGGATTGGACTTTCATATAGACTTGATGAAGGTTGGACAATGACATTATCATCTATCTTAGAGTCAAGCCCTACCCATTTTTCTATCTCACGATGTCTAGCCTACTGTTGACATTGAAAAAGTGTACAAGTAAAGAGAACAAAAGATGCTATGAGTCACTAACCGGGGCTCTAAAGATTGATGAAATCTGCAGCTCTGATGATACTCTCTAAAGTCCTAGAACTGTGATGGAAGCTGAGATCTGTTACAAACAACATCCTGTCCGACTGAGGCCTTCCCGACGAAGCTGTTGTCCAGAGCGATTGTCTTTTAACGATCGGTCTGCTTAAATCTGGTTTAAATTCTGAGCAATCATTAGCCTGCTGATGAGATCTCCGAAATATCACAATATCTGGTAAAATGGGCTTCATATCATGGGCCTAGCAACGTGATGATAAAAGGGTCACTAACACTGCTAAAGGCTAGTGGAAGAGATGAAGGCTTCGAAGTTCAACAAAGTGGAAATTGGGCCAAAGCCCATGTATACATCAGAGGGGTGCCGAGTGGATAGTGGGCCAAACCCACACGTCGATAGCATCACCGCCCGGGGTGCGTCGAGATGAATACGCTCCGGGAGCAGCAGGCACCGGGAGGGCTTCACCCCTCTTATGCGCGCCGATAGAGGAAGTCCATTCCCTCCATATATAACCCAAGTCTTTGAAAGAAAAAAAAAGAAAAAGATCCGGAGACATAGCAGCCAGTGGAAAAGAAGAGAGACTGAGTGCCCGCTGAAAAGGATCTGAAAGAAAATAGAAAGAGCAAGAAAGGGGTGAGCGAAGGAGACTCAAGGTGGGAGTTTGTCTGTCAAGTGCCCTCAGGGGCTACATTTTCCCCTCCCCATCCTTTATTCTAGCATTTTCCTATAGTTTACTTCTGAGTACTGTTCTCTGTTGATGTTAAGCGTCGGTGCAGTCTGACAAATATTCAAGAGTCGTTAGTCTATATGTGTAATCATATAGTCTTATTCCTTTCTATGCCGAATATGTGCGTTCTACTGAATGAAATGAAATAATAGATTATGGAGTTCTCTCTCTCTCTCTCTCCGTCTCCCAGAAGACTATTATATTCAATAGCTGTTGTGTACAAATTTTGATTCTGCTGTGTATGCACACCTCTTAGATTGTGTGGATTCATTTCTATTACCAAGTCGTTGTTTTCCCAACCTCACAATTGCGGTGAGAGCCTGAGACAGTCCATCTCATGGCTTCCCATTCGTGAAATAGTGAGGGATACAATCGAATCACAGTCCACGTGATTCAGTAAATAGCCGGCTCCTAGTGGTGCTCTAGTGTGAAGTTCTTCGCATCCTCGGGATGATATGTTCCAAAATCAGTCTCAGGGCTCTCTAGCTTCTCAAAACCCTTAAATAGAGCTTCGAAAAAACCCCCAAAAATCCCCAGCCTTAAAGCCCCAAATCCTCAGGTCTCCTGCATCGGCGCCTTCACTAGCCTCCCGGCATGGTGCCCTCTCGGCGCTGGTTCTGCACCGAGTGGCAGCCACGCCGATGACCGCTCGTGCCGACCGCCTCTCCGCCAGCTTTTCCAGGCCGATGCCCCCCATGCTAAAGCCGTCGCGCCGACTCCCACCGAGCCGAGTCGCCACCGCGCCGACACCCTCCACAGCCGACCTCCATGCCCATTAATTCCCTTATCCAGCAACTGCTGATGAACCTTGAAGCCCAGCGCTCCAAGCCCTATTATCCTTCATTTAGAACCCTTATTATCCTTGGGAGGAGTAATAGTCCTTCACTCAAATCCATGAGAGCTAGATTAATAGGGTTTACCCCTACATTCTATCGAGTATTATGCTTATTTTCTAACCGTACTGGCCTATGGAGTTCTGCCACTACATGTTCTCCTATGGTCCCTTTAAGGGGATATCAATAAATACCACGATGAGTGGACACCATCCCGCTGTATTCCGATCCTCTTGGATCTCGGGCTACGCCCATCTTTCTCTTTGGCTTCCATCTCGGCACTCCGTGGATGGATGTCCTATATTCCCCGGGACATGGTCCGAAATATGGGGAGATGCTGTCCGAATGAATTCTGATCTCCATCATGTTACCTTATCCCCAAGCCCCTTGGGATCTAGAGAGTCCTGCCTCTGCACGGTCTCTGTTGACTCCCTCTTGGGAATAATAATATTAAATGCCTCGGCGGGTGAATACTGTCTCAGTTTAGTCCCACCTCGTGGTATCCGGACATTGATATGTTCCGATCTTTTATGGACTCCATCCCGCCTCTGTGTGGACGGTTTCCTATTCCTGCTTGGCATGATCCAAGACAAGGGGGCATGCTACCGGAATCATTCCGTGTTTTACGTGAATAAAAAAAACAATAAATGAGCATGTAATGCCGCAAGCGTTCCAATAATATAAATTCTGTTATTCTGCTTATGCTTGCCTATTTTCATGAAGAACGATGTGTCTATCTCTGCAGCATTCACGAGATGATCAAATAAACCTAAAGTCATCCCCGCCTGTGCTCCCAGTATATCAAATAGTGTGTGATTGAAGGTCGGGCCATGCCCGATTGGAAGCCATCACTATGCGTAAGGATGATTCTCAGACCTAAGTTCTCCGCCTCGTACTGGGAATCATGCTAATAAATCATAATAAACCGCCAATCGCATGATCATGTGCATGCATCTTATATCCAGCAAGTAAATGAGCACGACAATCTTATCTTATTTTGCCCCTGGGGTCCCTTCTACTTTGGGGATTAATCAAGGGTATTCTTTCATCTGGAAGGATGTAATTAACGTCATAGCCTTTATGGTATGACTGGCTTTCAGTCCCGACTCGAATCCCACAATCGACTGACTAAGTCATATCGAGTGCACAATGAATTGTCACCTCAGTGACTGGCATGCCTAATAAACTAACTAATAAATAAATAAATCACCCAAATAATCCAAATAAATAAATAAAATAAATCGACTCCACAAAGCTGGCACGCCCGGTGGGACCAAGTTTCCCTTCATCTTTTCACCAAAGTAGGAGGCCTGGCGGCCTCCCCAAAAGTTCTGACTGTGTGCTGATCTCATTTGCAGACATTCAAATGGAGACTGGACCGATTTCTCTCAAGTTCGGCCATCAAGTCATCGACAACCACAATCGTGATGGGTACCTGGTGGTGCCGACGATGTTCGGGTCCCTGCCACCGGTGGTGGGCTTCTCGAACTGCTTGGGGGCTTGCATTCGTCGACCTGCTCCAGGTCGATGGTAAAGCTGAGAAGACCGCTGTGGTAGAAGCCGTGAAGATTCTAGAGAGGAAGAAGTCACAAAAGATGGTTGTCTCATACATCGTTGTTCCATGCTATGTCCACCATGTGGATAGAAGGACCACTGTTCCTGCTGCTGCTGGCTGGAGAAGGAAGAATTACCGAAGAGACTAGACTGCTACACCCCGAGGACGCCTGTCAACTTCGGGGAAGTCCATGCTGGTTGGAGGAATGTGGGTATACCTCAATGGTCGCCCAGCTGAAGCAATACCTGACCGCGTCATTTCGACGGTCCCTACCAACAACAAGTTTCAAGTGCTGGCCACCAGGAGGGCCAACATGGAGAGAGAAGAAAAGAAGCCCCTGGCACCTAAGTCGACGAAATTCAAGCAGATCTGGGTACCCAAGAAAGTTCGGGGCTCGGCACCAACCCCTGAGAAGGAAGAAGTTGCTATTATGCGCCCTAGGAGAGGGGGTAGGAAAGTTCAGCTAAGGAAAGAAGAAGAAGTAGAGGAAGTCCTCCCAATGGCTGCTCCCCATATGTCGAGGGCCTGCACTAGACAAGCAGATGTGTTCCGGTATCCCCGGGGGATGTACCAAGTTGCCCAGATGACAAGGCTGGCTTATCAGCCGAAGCCACAGGAGCTACTGATGCCTCAAGCTGAACCCTAGAGGCATAGTCGTGAAGAAGTGGACAGGGTAGTCCAAGACTACTTCCACTGCCTGGGGAACTCATCCCTAGGGCGGCAAAGATTGCTCCGCGCCATGGGCGCCGAAGAAGAAGAAAGAGATAATAAAGAAAAGACAATGTCAGAAGTCTCATGCTCGGACTCCAATGAAGTCAAAGATGGCCGAAGGGCCGGATGTTCAAAGGATGCCCCACAGAGGGGAGAATAAAAAGGAAGAGTATCTGTGTTTGATCGGTTGACCTTCCCTGGCCACGCCCGAAGAAGAGTTTGGAGGCAAAAAGGAAAAATGCAGATTTTTGCCTGTAACATGGCAGGAATTACTGGGGGGTATGATGCTTTGCCCGATCGGCCTGAAGAGATCATCAAGTTGGCTCAAAGGCCCGGACCCAAAACAAGGCGGGGCCAGGTAGCAAGTGAGAAGCTTGCAGCACCTGATGATTTGCCAAAGATCACTACCTTGACTGTAAATGTGGTTACTTCAGAAGAAGAGGATGTGTCGCTAATGATCCCAGCTGAAGGTACATCTAGCCAAATGACAGAAGAGATGCCTATGACTGCAGCTCTGGACCCAACCATCTTAAAGATGTTCAGAAGATACCGGCAAGAGATTGAGTCTCTTAAAAGGTAATTAAATGAGAAGAATGAACAAACTCTTATCTCCAAGCATGCTAAACCAGCAAAAGAGATCTCCAGTTCTGCGGAGGTGGTAATACCTGCCGTCTCCCACCAAGCAAGTCACGGGAAAGCCCCATGTTAGCCCTTCCCGCAGCAGCCGACAGTGCAGCCTTCGGCGCTTCAAGTGCAACCCTCTCTGCCAGGAGTGCAGTCGGGTCTACATGCCACTGTCGTGACAACTCCCTTTACACAACAACATGCACACTTCTACCCAGAGCCTGTTGATCCTACTATGGTGAATAAGCTGATGGTTGAAAGGATGATAGAAATGAAGTTGTCCGAGAGGGCTGATGGTGATTGTGGAGCTTTTGATGTCTACCAGGTGGCGTACCCTCCACAATACGTTGCAAGGAGACTACCCCCAGGCATTAACAAGCCACCAAAGTTTGAGAAATTCAATGGGCAGGGATCCCCAAGGGAACATATTGCTTATTATACAACAGTCATGGGAAACTTGGCTGCTGATGAGGCTTATCTGCTAAAGTTCTTCGGCCCGTCCCTCACGGGCTTGGCCTTTGAGTGGTATTCCAGCCTACCAGCCGAGTCTGTAGCTAATTGGCCTGATATGCAGTGAAAGTTCTGAGAAAGGTTCCATGTCACAGAAAGGGAAATTACAGTGGTAGAATTATACTATACCCGACAAAGGCAAGATGAAACGGCCCTGGATTATATTAAAAGATGGAGAAACCTGGCCATGAGGTGCAGGCGACCTCCGTATCAAGAAGATGCTGTTCAAATATGTAAGCAAAACCTCAGGAGGGAAGTGCTTGAAAAGATGATTGGAGCAGATATGATGGGGACATCAACGTCAGCCCGCTCACATTGTGTTCGCATTTACGTCCTTTTATATTTGTATGTATACCCTTATGATATATGGGTACACAATTGTAGGTCTTAGTGGGTTTATTTGTAAAAGGCCATTGGATTTCTTTGCAAAAGTGCATGTAGGCCCTGCAGGGGCCCCCTCCCTCCTCCTTATTGGTCCACTTAGACTCCCGGGCCCAAGGGGGCTGGTCCATGGTCCAACCTTGGACTTGGACCTAGATTTAAATAAAGAAGACAATTCAAATTTGTCTTCTTAAAGGGGGGGGGGGGGGGGGGCGAACCATATAGTTTATTAGGCCTTTAATGTGTTGTTCAAAGTTGTTCAAACCACATCCCAGCCCTTCAAGCCCCAGCCCTTGATCCAAGGGTCTAGAATAGATTAGACACCTAGCATATATAGTGTTGTATTTTCATGAGAAAAGTAATGAAAAAATCAGAATTTTGTTGCAAGGCTTGAAGCTTGGTGCGCCCCTCTCTCTTCCCCTGCTGTTCTTCCATCCCCAACCCCAGATCTAGAGTGTATCTATCTCCCTTCATCCCTTCTCAACCTCCGGTGATCGTCTGTGCCGCCGCCGCTGCCGTTCGTGCCGCCGTGGAATCGTCATCAAGTTTCTATCCTGCTGGACAGAGGTGTAGTTCGTGAATTCCTGAAGCCGGCCACGAGTTCAGATCGATTTGAAAATTTGAGGGTTGGTTCCTATCTTCTAGCCCCTTCTCCACAAAAAAAATTAGGTTCAAAATCCACCGTTTCATATTTTTACCTTTTCGTTCATCTCTCAATCTCAGATCTGTTCTGTCAGTGTCTACAGTGACAGTAGCCCTGAGTTCTCCACCTCCGACCATCATTTTGATTTATCCAAACCCTCCCAATTTTACTGGGAGTTCTGTCCATCACCCTATACCTCCAAATATTTTCTTAATTTCTTATCATCCTTCTAGCTATTTTTAGAAATTCGTGTTCTTCCTCTGATATAGTGTTTTTAGTCAGATCCCAGATCCGACCACCCTCCACTTCAAAAATCAGAACTAATCACCACCACCTCCAAATCCAAATCCCAAAATAGTCATGGTTTCCTTGTTCAATTTCCTACAACCTTGCTGAAGAACACATCTTCAAATTCGGACATCTATTTCACGGTCAAAGGCAATCAATAGGGAAGTTGTCTACAGATTTGAGTCTTCGGTTACTGTACAACAGCAGCATATAAAATTCGCCAACACAAAGTACAAATCTGGTGAATTTTTCTGAAGGCCACTAGATTGTAGTACTTCGAAGCAAATTTCCAACGGCTCTGATCTCGTTGCATTCCGACACCGGTGCTGATCGCAGCGTCCGTTCTCGCCGGAGCGCGCGCTGAAATACAGAACCGACAGATTTCCGATCGGTTTTCCGACCAGTGCCGAACGGAGCCGCCCGGCCTCCGGCCGGCCAACCAGCGTGCCGCCAGCCCGGAGAGCCCGTCTCCAAGTGTCTCCACTACAGCGGTACCACCGGGTCCCACACGGCCCCTCCGGACAGCACGTGGGCCCCACGGTCGTGAACACGCGTGTAGCGGAATCAACACCCGAAGCTGCCCGTCAACCCGAATTCGGTCCTCCCGGGCCCATTTGTATAGCCCTTTACCTCCCTGCGTGGAGTGGGCATGTTCCCATTGCTGTAATTATTGTGTGTTAAGTTTCCCGGGAGTACGAGTTTTCGGCCGGGTCCGTCTTCCCCACGCCGAGTGCGTGGAGGTATCGCATTCACTCCCTTACTTGGCATTTTGCTTAATTTTCATATATACTTGCTTATGCCACTGCTAGAGAGCATGATAGGGTAATTAGCTCGCTTTCTATTTATATCACTGCTGCTGCGAGAGAGAGCGTTACCGTCCCGTGGCCCGATCCGGGCACAAGTGAGAGCCGACCACCCTAGCTCACAGCCGGTTTCTCAACCGCGCACATCCGACGCTTCCCTCGTTAAGGGGCAGTCACGAGCTTGTCATGTCCGTGGTCTCGTCCCGCATCAATTTGGTATCAGAGCGAGTTTGAGTCTAGGGTGTCAAAAAAAAAAGAGTGTCATTTACAACGAGTCATTAGTCGGTTTAAGTCGAGTCTAGGATCATCATTGTTTTAAAACAAAAAAAAAAGGTATCTTTTGCATCGCATCCCAATAACCCGGTATATCAAAAGGTGTTGTCCGAACGTTAGGCTACGCCTATCGGGAAGGCCGCACACTTGTGCGAGTGACCTTCGGGTCGATTATCTCCGCCGCGTACCGTGTTTTGGTTAAGTCTAGGTGCATCATTTTGCATTAGTGTGTTTTGCTTTAGTCGGCGTCTTCTAGTCGGTGTGTTTGCATGCCCACTCGTCGGGGTACTCAGTACTCACCCCTACCACCACCTATGGCCAACCCACGGGATACCTCGGGAGACTTCCACTCCCTACAAGAGGCGATGATGGCCATTATGACTAGGTTGGACCAATCCGATGCTAACTTTCAGACTTTCTCCGATAATATGGATGGTCGCCTTAGAGCCATGGAGGGGCGCTTGGAGACCTCCGACAGGTTGGTCCAAGACCTCGTTGGGCGGTTAGATAGGATGTCACACGGGGACCCTCCAGGGGCAGCCCAAGGCCCACCCGCACCTCCTCCCGCGGTGGCCCAAGTCCAACCCGCTCCCATGGCCCAAGTCCAGGCCGCTCCCGCGGCCCAAAACCAGCCACCACAGGCTCCTCCACCCGCCCTTCCTCGGGTTCCCCAACTACCGCACCGTGACCTTGGTCTCGAGGACTATGGTTCCGACAATGCCTATGAGGGATATGGTCAACACCGTCGTGGTTTTCATCCACAACGAGATGAGGATGATGATAGGGTCCTTAAGACTGTGCGAGCGGACCCTCCCGCTTTTTACGGGTCTTTGGATCCGAAAGTCTACCTAGATTGGGAGTTCGGCATGGACCGTTACTTTGAGTGGTATGATATGTCGGAGCGTCGAAGGGTCCGATTCGCCACCATGAAACTCATGGGGCAGGCACAAACCTATTGGAAGAATGTGGAGAGCCTGCTACTTCAGCGGTTAGAACTCCCGATCGACACATGGGCCGAGATGAAGAATAAACTTCGGCAAAAGTACCTTCCTCCCACATACCGCCAACGACTCATCGATAGATGGCAAAGTCTTAGCCAGGGAGACCGGTCCGTCTCCGAATACATCGCGGAGTTTGATGAGTACTTTCTACGATGTGGTGTCACAGAGGAGGGTACCATGCCCGTGTCCCGTTTTCGACGTGGTTTGCGGCCACACTACCAGTATGAGCTTTTCCGCCGCAATGCCAAGACGTTGGAAGAGGCATACCAGGTTGCTCTCGAGATGGAGCAATTTGAGGGAGAGTTCAAGTCTAGCCATCGGTTGGGCCCCACCCCTCTCCGTAGTGCCGAGCCCCGTCACTCCATAGGCCCACATCAGCGGCCTCCCATGGCTCGACCTCAGGAGTCCACCCGTCAGGAGCACTTCGCTCCACAGCCTCGTCCTCCTCCACCCCGGGATCTATTTCCACCCCAACCACCGGCACCCGTTGCCAGTTCCCCGGCTCCTATAGCCCGTCCTCTGGCACTGGCACCCCCTCCACTATTGTCCAAAGCACCTACATCTTCCCCATTACTGCCTACACCCCCTACCCGACGGGATGATAAGGGTAAGGCCCCTTTTATAGGAGAGAGTAGTTGGTCGAGAGTGCAGTGTTTCCACTGTCATGGGTTTGGCCACATTGCCAGCGAGTGTCCCGCTCGCACCACCCTAGCCTTAGGTGTTGGAGGATCCGTACCTCCCGAGCCTGAGTGTGTTGATTACGAGGCCGATGAGGCACTAGCCGAGGAGTACTATGCCTTGGGAGGGGAAGAGTAGGACGGCTCTCCTGCCGCCCAGGATGCAGCCACCTAGTGGGCTTGATGCTACCACCTTCGTCTAGAGTCATGCATAAGTCGGTGTGTTTTCCTTGTGTGGTTTGTTTTGAGTGGTGTGTTTTGAGTCGATTGTTTGTGTGGTTTGCATACGTGTGTTAGTGCATGGTGAGTCTGCATGTGTCTTGTGCAAGCTCGTTGTCGTTCTCTTATGAGTAAGAGGTGATTGGACTCACTTGATGAGTATGGGATCGGTTCTACTTCTATACCCGGATCAGTCATCTATAGGGACTCAGCGGTGATTCCTAGTGAGTCTTCGAGCTGCTTCCTTCCTTTTTGAGAGTGCCCCTTCGGAGTGACCACCTTTAGCCCATAGCAGTTCGCATATCGAGTATATATGGAATGAGCAGGTGACGATCGCTTGGAGTGGAGCATACCCGCGCTACTTGGCACGGTGACGGATCCGCCGGAGTACCGGAGCAGCCATACCCTTACTCGACGGGGTCGAGTTCCTCCCACCCGGGGAGAATTGATGGGGACATCAACGTCAGCCCGCTCACATTGTGTTCGCATTTACGTCCTTTTATATTTGTATGTATACCCTTGTGATATATGGGTACACAATTGTAGGTCTTAGTGGGTTTATTTGCAAAAGACCATTGGGTTTCTTTGCAAAAGTGCATGTAGGCCCTGCAGGGGCCCCCTCCCTCCTCTTTATTGGTCCACTTGGACTCCCGGGCCCAAGGGGGCTGGTCCATGGTCCAACCTTGGACTTGGACCTAGATTTAAATAAAGAAGACAATTCAAATTTGTCTTCTTAAAGGGGGGGGGGGGGGGCGAACCATATAGTTTATTAGGCTTTTAATGTGTTGTTCAAAGTTGTTCAAACCACATCCCAGCCCTTCAAGCCCCAGCCCTTGATCCAAGGGTCTAGAATAGATTAGACACCTAGCATATATAATGTTGTATTTTCATGAGAAAAGTAATGAAAAAAAATCAGAATTTTGTTGCAAGGCTTGAAGCTTGGTGCGCCCCTCTCTCTTCCCCTACTGTTCTTCCATCCCAAACCCCAGATCTAGAGTGTATCTATCTCCCTTCATCCCCTCTCAACCTCCGGTGATCGTCTGTGCCGCCGCCGCCGCCGTTCGTGCCGCCTTCGAGCCGCCGTGGAATCGTCATCAAGTTTCTGTCCTGCTGGACAGAGGTGTAGTTCGTGAATTCCTGAAGCCGGTCACGAGTTCAGATCGATTTGAAATTTTGAGGGTTGGTTCCTATCTTCTAGCCCCTTCTCCACAAAAAACATTAGGTTCAAAATCCACCGTTTCATATTTTTACCTTTTCGTTCATCTCTCAATCTCAGATCTGTTCTATCAGTGTCTACAGTGACAGTAGCCCTGAGTTCTCCACCTCCGACCATCATTTTGATTTATCCAAACCCTCCCAATTTTACTGGGAGTTCTGTCCATCACCCTATACCTCCACAAATTTTCTTAATTCCTTATCATCCTTCTAGCTATTTTTAGAAATTTGTGTTCTTCCTCTGATACAGTGTTTTTAGTCAGATCCCAGATCCGACCACCCTCCACTTCAAAAATCATAACTAATGACCACCACCTCCAAATCCAAATCCAAAAATAGTCATGGTTTCCTTGTTCAATTTCCTACAATCTTGCTGAAGAACATATCTTCAAATTCGGACATCTACTTCACGGTCAAAGGCAATCAATAGGGAAGTTGTCTGCAGATCTGAGTCTTCAGTTACTGTACAATAGCAGCATATAAAATTCGCCAACATAAAGTACAAATCTGGTGAATTTTTCTGAAGGCCACTAGATTGTAGTACTTCGAAGCAGCTTTTCAACGGCTCTGATCTCGTCGCATTCCGACACCGGTGCTGATCGCCGCATCCGTTCTCGCCGGAGCGCGCGCTGAAATACAGAACCGGCAGATTTCTGATCGGTTTTCCGACCAGTGCCGAACGGAGCCGCCCGGCGTCCGGCCGGCCAACCAGCATGCCGCCAGCCCGGGGAGCGCGTCTCCAAGTGTCTCCACTACAGCGGTACCACCGGGTCCCACACGGCCCCTCCGGATAGCACGTGGGCCCCACGGTCGTGAACACGCGTGTAGCCGAATCAACACCCGAAGCTACCCGTCAACCCGAATTCGGTCCTCCCGGGCCCATTTGTATAGCCCTTTACCTCCCTGCGTGGAGTGGGCATGTTCCCATTGCTGTAATTATTGTGTGTTAAGTTTCCCGGGAGTACGAGTTTTCGGCCGGGTCCGTCTTCCCCACGCCGAGTGCGTGGAGGTATCGCATTCGCTCCCTTACTTGGCATTTTGCTTAATTTTCATATATACTTGCTTATGCCACTGCTAGAGAGCATGATAGGATAATTAGCTCGCTTTCTATTTATATCACCGCTGCTGCGAGAGAGAGCGTTACCGTCCCGTGGCCTGATCCGGGCACAAGTGAGAGCCGACCACCCTAGCTCACAGCCGGTTTCTCAACCGCGCACATCCGACGCTTCCCTCGTTAAGGGGCAGTCACGAGCTTGTCGTGTCCGTGGTCTCGTCCCGCATCAAGATATCAGGACATTCGACCGTTTGAACAGTGTGGTGGCAGAGGTTGAAACCTTCCTGTCCAAACGTCCTGCAATCAACATTCCTGTTGTTCAGAAAGGGAAAGATGTTGAACGACGATTAGCGCCAATGGAAGCAAACACTATTGATTTCAATACCTTTGACCGGCAAACTAAAAAGGCCAAAGTAGCAGTTGCCCCTCCGCCAGTGGGGGCAATGGAAAAGAAAGAAGGTGTCTCTTTGAGGAACAAAATGAAGAAGTTATATTCGTTTCCCAAAGAAAAGACACGGGCATTATTTGACTGGGCATATAAATACAACAAGATAGCATTGCCTGAGCCAAAGAGACCCGATGATGCAACAAAGAAGGACGATCCTCTATTCTGCCGATACCACCGGGCACTAGGACTTGCCATTGAAAACTGTTATGTCTTCAAGGATGTCATGGAAAGCATGATTAAGAAAGGCGAGTTACAAATATGAGAGCACCAGGTGGATCCTCCACGCCCTTATGAGCCCCCAGTAATGAGGCAGGCTGTCAATATGATTTCTCTATACTAGAAATTACTCGGAGAGGCTGTTGAAACTTGCATACAACATACATATGAAGCCTGCTTTCTTACCCCCATCAAGGATCAGGTGGGATGGCAGACAGTACCAGCCAAGACTAAGAGACGGCCATCAGTCTTTGAAGTGTCGGGGGCCTCTATCCGGGGTGTCACTCTGAAGCAAGCCCCGCCTGCAATAAACCCTGTGTGGCACACTACAGAGTCACCACCAGTTATCCGAATATTCACTCACAATCGGAGGAAGCAGACTCCGCTGCCAGTTCATGAGAAGATAAGCCCTGAGGTGAAATGCTTGCAGCAATACATTAACCAGCTGGATGAATATGAACAACCCGAGCTAAACCAATATTGGTGAAAGATCATGTTCTCTGGGAATAGCTGGAGGAATTAATCATCAAAGAGTCGTTAGAAAAAGGGCAAGAAGAAGCTGGAGCTGACCTCTTCTAGGGGCACAAGCCGGATGAGTCAAGATGCCGGAAGAAGAATAAACCAAGAAACAAGAAGAAAACAGTCACATTGCAGTGTAATACTCTAAGCACATTTCACCCTGCAAGGGGAAGAAGATGAAGGGGAGCCTTCCACTCCATCACTAGAAGCAAATCAAGCCGAGGCTTCAACCTCGATGCTTGCTACCCGCTCTGGGAGAAGATGGGGGCATCTACCTCCGGCCAACCACAATATTATCTTCAGGGGTGAGTAGCCCTATCAGATACCAGAGCTAGAAGTCCGGGGCATTGAAATCCCTCCCCCATCAGGCCTCTGTGCAAGAGCAAAAGGGGGTAATGAAACCCTGTCATTCCTTGAATTCCTGTCCATTCTGGAGGGCAAACATCCGGCTCCGAATGCTACTGCTGAAGATAGAAATCCCCAGCAACCACCTGCCACGATGTTCAAAGAGAAAGATGAAGCGAACATCAACCTTCCCTAAATACCAGAGATAACTTCCCCGGCGGAGACTCCCCAACGGTCCCCTCAGGAGAAGGAAGCAAGAGAAGGGCAAGCCATGCTGCAAGCACCCCATGAGCCTCCAAGACCCTGCTGGGTGGAAGATATGCGACTGTCCAATCTCCGAGTGGGCAGCTGAATTATGAAGATGCTGAAGAAGCTCCCTACAAGTTTTTCTATATGGGAAATCCTTTCCTTGAGCGAAGAAGCTATCCAAGCTATTATTGATGCTCTACAGTCGCCAGCTCAGTATGAAGCACTCTTGATAGAGGTTAACTCCGGGCCAGCTGTTACATTCACGGAGGATGACATGCTAATTTTTGACCCCAATCATAACATGCCTCTGTATAAATGGGGGCATCTCAACTGTCAGCCATTAAGCCGAATTCTGATAGATTCGGGAGCTACTGTGAACATCCTACCCTACCGCATCTATCAAAAGTATTATTTTGATATGCACCTCACCAAAGTGAAGGACATAAGGATTGCTGGCATCAATCAGAAATGTGAAACCCCGCTCGGAGTGGCAGAGTTCAACCTCACATTGGGCGATTTTACCACCACGGTGCAATTCTATGTTATAAATTCTAATACTACATACAAAGCCTTACTGGGACGGCCCTGGCTACATATATACCAGATAGTGCCTTCTACACCGCACCAGCGTATCAAGTACTACCACAATGGCAAAGAAGAGAGGGTGTTTGCAGATTTGCATCCCTTTGAAGTATACGAGTGATGCACCATTCTATGCGGAAGCCCCCCAAGGGGCGCGGAAGAAAGAACTCCCTGCAAGTCAGAAGAAAGCAATGTCAAAAGCAGACGAATGGTCCCCTCCGCCACCCCCGGGTTATGTGGAACAACAGGAGGTCGTCCGCGTCTCTCAGACTGGGGACTTTGCTAGAACTGCACCACCAGCTGCTTACCCTATCAAAGCAGAAGATGATGTGAAGGAAAAGCTCAAGCTCGTTAAGATCCCGCCTGGACTGTTCAAACCCATTCCGAGCTTGGAATGCCAGACAGTGCAACCACTGAAGACTATGGAGGTTCCCTGTTTCGGTGAACCCCCTATGATATTCTACCCTGGAGAACCTGTCGATAAGGATGATGAAGACTGCGTAATCCCGGAGAAGGCAACCAACAGGATGGTGCCAATATCGAGTCTAGATTACACTGCCCAACGGGTCTCCCAGATGTTTACCAAAATGCAAATGCCCTTGCTGTAGCCTGTCGGCCAGAAGAAGGCATTCCAGAAGCTCTGGGATCCGCCCAACAACAATAAAGAATTACTGAAGATCACTCGGCACCCAGGGCTAGGCTACACCCTGCAAGAGTATTATGAGACAGAGGTAGATGTTATCTCCACCTACTTCATCCATGAAGACCCTTTCAAGGTGGATTAGGATTATTACCCACCATATGGCGATGAAGCAACACACCACCCCGAAAGTAGTGCTGAAACCTATGACAATTATAAGGGCACAGGGGGACAAGATGAAGTCGCTCTATGCCAATGCTAGAAGGAGCTCCTTCCCAAGGAGGATCTATTCCAGACTGAAGTCAGATTTGACAGGGGGACACCTGATGAAGATCAAGATTCTGAGGAAGAAAAAAAGCACATGGAATTTGAACACATACTGGAGGAGATCCAGGCCATGCAGGACCTGGCAGATCCGGCAAAAGAATTTCCACCTGTGGACCCTCAGGGGGCAGAAGGTCATATATCAGAAACATAAGATGAGACATCAAGATAGCAAAGCGGAGCTGACCGAAACTCGGTGGAGGGTTCAATATGTCAACAATGGAACAAAGAAATTGAGAGACAAGTTCCTCTAACCCTAGAGAGCCAATCTGAAGAAAACCAACAATCACTGGCAGACTTCAAAGACCTAATGTCGACTTATACATCACTCGAGGAGCCGGAAGTCCTCGAGGCTGAAGAAGATTATATTAATGGAGGCTTTATAAACCTCGAAGAAGCTCCACTAGAGGTCGAGGATGGCAGTCAGGCTACCGTTGATGAGCTGATCAAAGTAAACCTAGGAAGTGAGGAAGATCCAAGACCCACCTTTCTCAGTGCACTGTTGTCAGCAGAAGAGCAGGAGCAGTATACACAATTTCTGAAAGAGTTCCGGGATTGTTTTGCCTGGACCTACAATGAGATGCCAGGGTTGAACCCCCATGTAGCACACCATCTGCTATCAATTGATCCAAAAGTAGAGCCTGTAAAGCAGCCCCCAGGCAGATGCGGCCCGAGCTGATTAATCAAATTAATGGAGAAGTCGACAAGCTCATTGATGTGGGGTTCATCGAAGAAAATCAATACACAACCAGGCTAGCAAATATAGTGCCCGTGAAGAAGAAAAATGGGCAAATAAGAATATGTGTTGATTTTCGAGACCTCAACAAAGCATGTCCGAAAGATGACTTCCCTGTGCCAATCACTGAGGTGATGATAGACGCCACCACAGGCCATGAAGCCCTCTCATTTATGGATGGATCATCCGGATATATCCAGATTTGGATCGCTGAGCATGATAGGATCCATACGGCATTCCGCACCCCAAAGGGGATATTCCATTACAAAAGGATGCCGTTCGGCCTCAAGAATGCCGGTGTTACATATCAAAGAGCCATGATGAAGATACTCAATGACTTGCTCTACAAGAAGGTGGAGTGCTACATTGATGATCTGGTGGTGAAGACCAAGAGAAAGGAAGACCATCTGCGAGATTTGAGGGTAGTGTTTCAAAGACTACGCCAGTATGAGCTAAAAATGAACCCCATGAAATGCGCCTTCGGTGTGTCTAGCAGGAAATTCCTTGGATTCATTGTCCGACACAGAGGCGTTGAAATTGATCCATTCAAGATTAATGCTATTCAAGAACTCCCTCCTCCGAAGAGTCTGTCAGAGTTGCGGTCCTTGCAAGGTCGACTGGCATATATTCGCCGATTTATTTCAAATCTGTTGGGTCGATGTCACCCTTTCCACAAGCTCATGATGAAAGATATGCCGTTCTTTTGGGATGAAGAATGCCAGGCAGCTTTTGAGAAGTTGAAAGAATATCTGAAGACCCCTCCGGTGTTGGGAGCATCGATTAAAGGAAGACCCCTGATTCTTTACATAGCAGCTAGTCACTATTCCTTGGGGGCAATGCTAGCTCAAGTGAATGAAGAAGGTAAAGAGCAAGCCCTTTACTACCACATCAGAAGGTTAGTAAGGACTAAAGAAAAATACACTTTTATAAAGAAGACTTGTCTGTGTTGTGTATGTGATTTTGATGATTACAAAATGACTCTGTTGCTTGGCCTTGTGCGTGAATGGTTACTCATGTCTTCATGTGTATGAAGTATGTAATGATTGTGGAAATGATTACAAACTGTTTGATTACAAACTGTTTCTTTTGGGATATCATCATGTGAATGCATCTGTGACTCTTTGAGGTTCATACGTGCTTTGAGGTTAGCACATTACATATACATTCCATCTACACTTGGTGCGGTTGCTCTATCTTCAATGTGAAAGGCCTTTGTGAAAAGTACACTCGAGCATCATGTCCTATTGAGCCTCATGTACATCATGTCATATTGAGCCTCATATCATGAATGTGTACTTTGGTAATGCTAAATGAATGGAGGGAATGATATGTGGTTTGATGAGTTTGAATGATGGTTCCTTGTCCTTCGGATCATATGGCTTAAATGGTTGGTGAAATGGCTTGTAGGAGAATTGGGTTGAAATTGGGATCTTGAGATTCGGTTTAATATCAACTTGCTTATGAGTTCATTGCCATATAGTGTAGGGTAATATTGCTTCACGGTAAGAAGTTATATTGGAATCCATGGTGAGACTCTTCTAATCTTGAACTGGAAAATTGAGTTCTCTAATGCCTTGATACTGATCTATCATGGGAATGCTCATATGCCTCATGCTAATGATTTCGCAATCACATTTCATGACTTTTGGGTCTCGGTCTCAAAACTAGCTTCATATGTTAATGCATGACCCATATATTTCGATCTTGATCTAACCTCTTGTTTTATCTTGTTTTTCAGGATGCAAAATCATTGTTGATCTTCATGGGATCATGGTAATATTTAATTAATTGTTTCCCTTTGGTTTGATGGAGGTTTAGTTGTTTTTCAAACTCAAACTGTCTTACAGTCTTCACCATTTTCAATCCAACCGTTGGATCTCCCCTCTAAAAATTATATGTTGTAGCTCTGGGAGTCCTCTTTCCAACGCCTCCAGTCTTGCTTCGATCGGAGTTCGGAGCTAGGAGAATTAATTTCTGTCGCTGAAGCGCACAGAGCTGTTTTTTGTGTAATCTGCCTGAAAGGGTCGACCCCTGGGGTCGACCCCTTTAACCAAGAACTTGTTTTTAGTTCTGTTTGGTTTCTGGCAGTGCGAGGGTCGACCCCTGTAAAACAGAACACAAAAAGTGTTCTGTTTGGCTTCTGATTGCCTGAGGGTCGACCCCAAGGGTCGACCCATTCCGGTCGGACCTCGAGCCGCACTTTTGATTGCCGTTTTCTTGCTCCGAAAGTCCAACCAATCAATTCCAAATGCCCTATACATCTCCCTAATTCGTGGATCTGGTCCCTAGGCTGTTCCTTGACCATTCTAAACACTTATATACAACTCTTGGGTTGTAAACCCTAAGGGAGAGGATGCTAGATCTGAAAATTATTTTCTTCTAACCCTTGTGTGTGCAGGTTCGGAGTTGAAGCTCCCAAGCCCTCTTCCACCTTGCTCTGAAGCTGAAATTGAAGGGAAGAAGCTTGAATCAAGGCCCAAGATCATATACAATTGAAGGCAGCATTTGAAATCAAGATCCAACCTCTGTTCGTGTTGCATCTCTTCAAAATTGCTTCAAGAACGTTCTTCATCCTGTAGAAGCATTTCATGAGGGAGTAATCTTGATCTTTCACTTCTATATCTTTTGTTTGAGATTGTTCAAGGTTTTGAATGGGCATCTAAGATGTGTAATAATCATTTACATGTTCTTTGTTCATTCTCTCTTGCATATATATATGAGCTACAATCTTTGTGATACAACATCTCTAATGCTCATGTATTCTTTTGTATAGGTGAAGAAGAGGGGAATCTCTAAACCATTCAAGTCTATATTCTTGTTTGAGATTAGCTTAAAGATTGAACTCATTATGTCTATTTACTCTTTCAGGTGAAGAGAGGAGATTGGAATAAGGAAAAGAGAAGCGGCTAGAGGAGAGGAAGAAGATGATGTCAAGATTATGATCATCCATCAACGAGCAAGGAGAATCAGATTTTGATGAAGAAGGGGGAGCCTTATACTTGATGCATTCTTCTAGTTTACATCTATAGAATTTGTGTGGAAGGTCATAGCATATATTTGTGATTGTTACATATACATTTGACAGAATATTTTGTGTGGGTGTTCGGAGAAAGGGGTCTCCGAGTGTGTGTGTGGTCTTATGTGTGTCGATTTGTGCAGAGTATATCCGTGTGTGTTGTTGGGAGTTTTCTCCCATGTGGTTGTGTAGGCATTGCCCTACGTGTGTGTGGACGGAGCTGTATCTCCGTGTAAGGTATATTGTTCGGGGTGTGTTCCCCTGTGTGTGTGTATGTGTGTGTGTGCTGCTGTGGCAGCAAGTTGAGGCAAGGCCTCGTGTGTGTGTTTTGCTGTGAAAGCAGCGTGTGTGTGTTGGGGTTCGTCCCCGTGTTGCTACATTTTGTAGCGTGTAGTAAAGACTCACCGGTTTGGTGAGGGGTGGACGTAGGGAACCTGTCGTGGTCCCGAACCACCTTAAAAATGCCCATGTCCTGTGGTTTGATTCTTGTGATTGTGTGTTCACTATCATATCTGTTTGTGCTATCGTGTGAGCTTGGTGAGATTGAGTGAATCAAGTTTAAACTTGTTTAGATTAATTTCCTCAATCTTATCAATCTGGTAAATTCCGCTGTGTGCTAGTTTGTGTTTTTAATTGGACATAGTTTTTAGCAGTAGGATCTATTCACCCCCCCTCTAGATCCGTGTTCCTGCATTACGGGACCCAACAATTGGTATCAGAGCGAGGCTCTGTTATCCCTAGATCTTGCGATCTACAGAGTGATCCCAGTGCATTCAACAATCATGAATTTTTCTACTGAACATATATCAATGAACTGTTTGCCAATCTTCACTGGTTTGAATTTTAATTCATGGCTAGGTAAGTTGTGTATGGTGATCAATTCTATTAATCCTAGTCTTTGGAAATTGATTTGTCATGGTCCACACATATTACATCTAGATGAGACCAAGTGGTCTAATCAGGATAAAATGATGCATCATGATAATGTTACTGCTTTGAGTTTATTGAAAGCTTCTATAAGTAGTAACAAGTATCCATTTGCATCTTCTTGTAGGACGGCGAAAGAGCTAATGGATCGGCTGATCAAAGTTCAAGAGAAGGAAAGACAAAAATGTCTCATGGCCGATGATACAGATCAACAAAGTGACAAAGATGCAGAAGAGGTAAATTCAGATTCTGAAGAATTTACTCTTGAAGATCTTGTTGATGCTTATGATGAGTTGACAAAATAATATAAGAAAGTCAAGTCGGAAAATAGAAAACTGAAAAAGAAATATGAAAACATGCTCCATGAAAATGGTTCTTATGATAAGTGTTCTGAGCTTGATAAGTTGAATGAACTTTTAGAGCATGATGTTGAATGTCACAAAGAAACTATTGCCTGTTTGAGAAATGAGAATGTTGCCCTCAAGAATAAAATCAATCAATTGGAGAAAACTGAAAAAGATCTAAGAAACAAAATAGAATCAAACTCAATTGATCAGGATATTTGCAATAAATTGATTATGAATGATAAACTTGTAAATGAAAATGAAGAACTCAAAAAGGAGAACAGTGCAATGCTAATTCAGATCTCCCTGCTTGAAAGTAGATTGAAAAATCTTGAAAAAATTGAAAAAGGGAAATCTGTGATTGTTGATGAATCTGACAAGATGCTTGTGTTAGAACAAAAGATGGAAAGCTACCAAACCATCAATGCTCAATTGAATGAAAAAGTCATTTCTTGTGAAAATGAGATCATTTCCTATGAATTGCACATTTCATCATTTGAAAAAGAAATTCTTGATCTGAATACTTCTTTGTGTAAGTTTGTGAATGGGGAAGAAAATCTGAACAAGATATTGGAGACTAAGGTGAATTTCCAAAAAGAGGGGCTGGGCTATAATCCTGTGAACAAAATGAACTTTGAAAATAAAGTCTACACATCATTTGTCCATAGTTCTAATATAGCCAGCACATCAAATGGGTCTCCAAATCAATCTATTCCTCAAACAACAAAGCAATCAAATGAAAGTATGAAAAAGAAACAAAACTTGCATAAAAAGGCTAAAAGTGTTGTTGGTGTCACGATGAATGCCAAGAAAAATCATGTTGCACACACACATGCATCCACAAAGAAAATCTCATATTTTTATTGTGGTGAACTTGGTTATATGATACATGATTACTTTTTGATGAAATCTGAAGATCTAGAAGCATGCAAGAAAATGAATGGCTTCACAAAGCCAAGAAAGCTTTTGAACACAAAAAGAACTCTTGATAACTCTCATGCTCATGAAAGAAGACCATTTGAGAGATTTGATACATTGAACTGTTTTCATTGTGGAAGGTTTGGTCACATGATGAACAATTGCTTTGGTTTGAAAAATGAGAACATCTCTTCAAACCCACAAAAATTTCATGCTCATTCTTACAAGAAAAATCTGAAGTCTTTTGGTTGTTGTCATTATTGTGGTGAGTTTGGGCATACCATGTATGATTGCTCTTTAATGCATTTTGATGATATGCATGTCCAAAAACTGTGGAAGGCACCCTCTAGAGGTGTAACTAACCATCCGGAACCCAAGAAGGTTTGAGTACCCAAAACAACCAAATGAGAACTTTGTTGCAGGATTGCCTTGAGGCCAAGGGGAAGGCTCTAAGTCGACTTGGCCAGTTCTGGTGTGATGCCTTGGTGAACTTGGGCTTGTCCCTGAGTTGATACTTGAAGCTCATCATTCATACTTGCAGCTCATAAGAGATTGTCTTGTGGAAGAAAAACATTGAAATTAGTTTTCTCACTTGTATTGAATTGAGATTGACATGAATTGAGCTCTTTACAGTGCAGGTTTGATAATAACCATCAACCTTTGAAATCATGGAGAGAAAGAAAGGAACTCAAGAGGACTTCAATGCAAGATTTGATCTGCTTCCATTTCTTTTGGCTAATATCATTCTATTTCTTACAGGAGAGAAAGAAAGAAGCTTAAGAAGACTTCAATGCCAAAGTTGTTCTACTTCCATTGAGATTAGGAGCATGTTGATGAAGATTACACAAGCAAAATAAAGCAAAGAATTTGAAGATGTCAATGAAGGTAAATGTGAGAAAATAAAGTGTTTGGCTGAAGTTCTATAGTCTTGATGCTAATGCTATCTCTTGACAGACAGTGATTTTAAAATCTTGAATACTCTTTGGTTGCTCTTGACCATGTGGAAAATGAATGTTTGGCTAAATGGTATTGAAACATCTGAGTAGTATATATGAGAGTGTAGCCATTGAATGCCTTTTGCTAAACCCCCGATGTCATATGGGAATGCATTGTATTTTTCTGATCATCATTTCAATGATTACATGGTATATAAAATGGTGACATGTGGAAGGGCAGGTCAAGCCTGTCTGAAAGTAATCACCATGCGTGAGAATATGCCTCTGCCCGGTACCATAAATCATTTATGCATATGGCATCCAACTTAAATGAATTTTCTGAAATCATACATTGATTATGGGGGAGTTTTACATGATGAAAATTTTGAAAATGATGTTGTTCCATTCTCTCAGCATGATGATGTTGTTCTGTGGCTGAACTTTTTGAGGACTGAAGTTGATCAATGTTCCATGATCTTTACCAATGTGCCACTCATCTTTTTGGTTAAAAGCACAACTGTTTTCAAGAAAAGTTCACATGTGATGGTTTTGATGCTCTGAATAAATTTTTTGAATTCTCTTTTCAGAATAAAGTGGTGTCCTCACATTTTAACATTTGATAATGCGTGTCATGCATTAGTTGCATTAGGTGCATATAGAGTGTCATGTGAAATTTGGAATCGTGCATCACATTGCATATTTACAAATCACTCTCTACATATCATTCACATAGTGCTTTTGGAAGATGAAGCTCATCGTGTGTCTTGTTGCATAGTTGGCATTTCTAGCATGCATATAGTGCATATTTTGAAATGCATCATCTTGAACATTTCATGTTGCATAAATGCCAAAAAGAATACTTCCAACATTGGTCATCATATCTGTGGAGCCAACATTTCAAGTATTGAAATTGCATACCTTTTCATTTTACATTGCATATGCATATCTTCATTGTATGCTTGCATGTTATTATATGCTATTCAACCCCTTCCTTTGAAACTTCTAAGACCGAATACTCCATTGTTAAATAATGTTGCATCTGAGTCTTAACAAGTGTGCTTCATGTCAAACTCTCAGGGGGAGCATTTCATGCTTATTGCATTTACATAGGGGGAGCTACACTATCCTGTTTTAAGTTAAATTTTCTCCATACATGTTAAATCAAATTCGTACACTTCATGCACTTTAATGTGAAATTGAGTGTTATTCATAAGGATATAGGAATTTCATTTCAACACTCTAAAGTAATTCAACTTGCTGCATGGATGATAAGAGACAGTCGAGGAAAAAGCTACCTGCCTCCACATACAAAAGATGGCTGAAATGAAAGGCAGAGTAATGCTAAGTCTCACTGAGTAAACTAGGCACATGTCACCTGAGACGTGATGTGGTTCATTTTTGAAAAGTGTTGACTAAAGTATCTCTGTTCAAATGAGGTGACAAGATTCAGTACTCTGAGTAACCGGGGATTCTGGCATGAGCTCCATGTGTCTCCTCGCGTAAAAAGGAATTATTTTGAACCTGATCCTTCTTAGAAAAATTCAGATTGTCAGTATGAAAATTTCTGATGATATATTTGATTGAGGTAGAGCGAAGCCTCCAATACGCTGTTCTCTAGATTGAAATGTAGTTTGTACACTTACTATTGTGTTTACTTGAAAATCTGGTTATCCATATGACTAAACTTCATTCTCATGTTACTCACTTGCACATGGTAATTTGATTTGATATGTATTCTGAAAATTTGATTAATTGCAATGACCTGCTGTACGTCTTCTCCTATTTATATGCATAATCCTCTAAGTGTAAACATGAGCATTCTGAACTTAATGACTCACTTGTACTTTTCCTACACCTATCCCCTCACTGTATATCAATTGGTATCACTTATTGTGAAGGAGTTATGTTGCATGTATCTATAGATATCTGCTTGATTACATTGTATGCAATTCATGTCTCATCATTTTCATACATCATGCTTCATGCATTTCACAAGAAAACTAAAAATCAAAAATTTAAAAATCAAAAACAGTCATCTAATGTGTCAATGTCAATGGGGGAGCTTTGCATGTGATCTTATCTGCTTAACTCATCAGATCTTGCATGAGTCAATACCTTTCTATTGGTGTTTGAGTGCTTATTTGCTGGCTCATCATTGTTCATGCCATACACCATTTCCAATTGCTGCAACTCATGTGCATTTGCATATCGTTTTGTCATCTTGCATGACCACATTATCCACATTTGCATTTCCACTTTCCACAATTGGTATCAGACACTTGGTATAAGAGTTTCATTTCAACAATTAGTTTCCAATAGCTCTACAATAAGTTCATGCATAATTGTACACATTGGTTCTCTTCATAATCTGGTTGTCCATGGGTTCCTGCCCTTCTGGATTTTCCATCATGATCCCCATTTCTGATTATGTCAAAGGGGGAGAGAGCATTATAGCATAATATTTTATCATCATCAAAATGGGAGAGATTGTTGTGTATGTGATTTTGATGATTACAAAATGACTCTGTTGCTTGGCCTTGTGCGTGAATGGTTACTCATGTCTTCATGTGTATGAAGTATGTAATGATTGTGGAAATGATTACAAACTGTTTAATTACAAACTGTTTCTTTTGAGATATCATCATGTGAATGCATCTGTGACTCTTTGAGGTTCATACATGCTTTGAGGTTAGCACATTACATATACATTCCATCTACACTTGGTGCGGTTGCTCTATCTTCAATGTGAAAGGCCTTTGTGAAAAGCACACTCGAGCATCATGTCCTATTGAGCCTCATGTACATCATGTCATATTGAGCCTCATATCATGAATGTGTACTTTGGTAATGCTAAATGAATGGAGGGAATGATATGTGGTTTGATGAGTTTGAATGATGGTTCCTTGTCCTTCGGATCATATGGCTTAAATGGTTGGTGAAATGGCTTGTAGGAGAATTGGGTTGAAATTGGGATCTTGAGATTCGGTTTAATATCAACTTGCTTATGAGTTCATTGCCATATAGTGCAGGGTAATATTGCTTCAAGGTAAGAAGTTATATTGGAATCCATGGTGAGACTCTTCTAATCTTGAACTGGAAAATTGAGTTCTTTAATGCCTTGATACTGATCTATCATGGGAATGCTCATATGCCTCACGCTAATGATTTCGCAATCACATTTCATGACTTTTGGGTCTCGGTCTCAAAACTAGCTTCATATGTTAATGCATGACCCATATATTTTGATCTTGATCTAACCTCTTGGTTTATCATGTTTTTCAGGATGCAAAATCATTATTGATCTTCATGGGATCATGGTAACATTTAATCAATTGTTTCCCTTTGGTTTGATGGAGGTTTAGTTATTTTTCAAACTCAAACTGTCTTATAGTCTTCACCATTTTCAATCCAACCGTTGGATCTCCCCTCTAAAAATTATATGTTGTAGCTCTGGGAGTCCTCTTTTCAACGCCTCCAGTCTTGCTTCGATCGGAGTTCGGAGCTAGGAGAATTAATTCCTGTCGCCGAAGCGCGCAGAGATATTTTTTGTGTAATCTGCCTGAAAGGGTCGACCCCTGGGGTCGACCCCTTTAACCCAGAACTTATTTTTAGTTTTGTTTGGTTTCTGGCAGTGCGATGGTCGAGCCCTGGGGTCGACCCCTGTAAAACAGAACACAAAAAGTGTTCTGTTTGGCTTCTGATTGCCCGAGGGTCGACCCCAAGGGTCGACCCATTCCGGTCGGACCTCGAGCCGCACTTTTTGATCGCCGTTTTCTTGCTCCGAAATTCCAACCAATCAATTCCAAATGCCCTATACATCTCCCTAATTCGTGGATCTGGTCCCTAGGCTGTTTCTTGACCATTCTAAACACTTATATACAACTCTTGCGTTGTAAACCCTAAGCGAGAGGATGCTAGATCTGAAAATTGTTTTCTTCCAACCTTTGTGTGTGCAGGTTCGGAGTTGAAGCTCCCAAGCCCTATTCCACCTTGCTCTGAAGCTGAAATTGAAGGGAAGAAGCTTGAATCAAGGCCCAGGATCATATACAACTGAAGGTAGCATCTGAAATCAAGATCCAACCTCTGTTCGTGTTGCATCTCTTCAAAATTGCTTCAAGAACGTTCTTCATCTTGTAGAAGCATTTCATGAGGGAGTAAACTTGATCTTTCACTTCTATATCTTTTGTTTGAGATTGTTCAAGATTTTGAATGGGCATCTAAGATGTGTAATAATCATTTACATGTTCTTTGTTCACTCTCTCTTGCATATATATATGAGCTACAATCTTTGTGATACAACATCTCTAATGCTCATGTATTCTTTTGTATAGGTGAAGAAGAGGGGAATCTCTAAACCATTCAAGTCTATATTCTTATTTGAGATTAGCTTAAAGATTGAACTCATTATGTCTATTTACTCTTTCAAGTGAAGAGAGGAGATTGGAATAAGGAAAAGAGAAGCGGCTGGAGGAGAGGAAGAAGATGATGTCAAGATTATGATCATCCATCAACGAGCAAGGAGAATCAGATTTTGATGAAGAAGGGGGAGCCTTATACTTGATGCATTCTTCTAGTTTACATCTATAGAATTTGTGTGGAAGGTCATAGCATATATTTGTGATTGTTACATATACATTTGACAGAATATTTTGTGTGGGTGTTCGGAGAAAGGGGGTCTCCGAGTGTGTGTGTGGTCTTATGTGTGTCGATTTGCGCGGAGTATATCCGTGTGTGTTGTTGGGAGTTTTCTCCCGTGTGGTTGTGTAGGCTTTGCCCTACGTGTGTGTGGACGGAGCTGTATCTCCGTGTAAGGTATATTGTTTGGGGTGTGTTCCCCTGTGTGTGTGTGCTGCTGTGGCAGCAGGTTGAGGCAAGGCCTCGTGTGTGTGTTTTGCTATGAAAGCAGCATGTGTGTGTTGGGGTTCGTCCCCATGTTGCTACATTTTGTAGCGTGTAGTGAAGCCTCACCGGTTTGGTGAGGGGTGGACGTAGGGAATCCGTCGTGGTCCCGAACCACCTTAAAAATTCCCGTGTCCTGTGGTTTGATTCTTGTGATTGTGTGTTCACTATCATATCTGTTTGTGCTATCGTGTGAGCTCGGCGAGATTGAGTGAATCAAGTTTAAACTTGTTTAGATTAATTTCCTCAATCCTATCAATCTGGTAAATTCCGCTGTGTGCTAGTTTGTGTTTTTAATTGGACATAGTTTTTAGCAGTAGGATCTATTCACCCCCCCCTCTAGATCCGTGTTCCTGCACTACGGGACCCAACAGTCTGGCGCTGGTCTTCACTGTCAAGAAGCTACGACATTACATGCTGTCCCATGAAATCAGATTGATATTTGGAGCGGACCTGCTCAAGTACATATTATCCTAGCCAGCACTCAAAGGACGACTCGGCAAATGGGCCGTGATCCTAATGGAATTTGAAATTTCATATGTGCCTCAAAGAGCCATAAAAGGTGAAGCCATAGCCGACTTCTTTGCAGCGCACCTTGCACTAGAAGATACTCCATTAGGAACTGAACTCCCTGATGATGAAACACTAGAGGCATGTCAAGCTCAGTCGGTGATGTGAGACCTCTACTTTGATGGGGCATCAAGAACAGAAACCACCTCAGTCGGACAGGTCAAAGCCGAGCAGGAGCCGGCATTGTCCTGAAGTCACCTTAAGGGGAAGTGGTATACAGTTCATGCTCAATAAACAAGCCATGCACCAATAATGAGGCTAAGTATGAAGCTCTGATAATCGGACTACAGATCGCTCTCAGCATGGGAATCCAGATGCCCCAAGTGTTTGGCGACTCCATGCTGATAATAAAACAAATGCAAGGAGAGTTTGAGGTGCGAAAGCCAGAACTAAGCCCTTACTGTCAAAAAGCACTGTGCCTTATGGTGAACTTCCACCATATGAAGCTCAATCATGTGAGCCGGTGGCATAATGCCCAGGTTGATGCTCTGGCAAAATTGGCCAGTTCACTAGCAGTCCCACCAGATGAAACACTCAACATTGTTGTGATAAATCGACGACAAGTTCCCAGTATGCTAGAATCATGTCCCAAAGAATGTGAGGCCAATATAGCCGAAGAAGCACAAGAGCCCGATTGGAGGCAACATCTTATGCAGTGGTTCCTCCACCAACAGCTACCCAAAAGCAAAGAGGAAAGAATGAAGCTCCTTAGGACCAAGGATTCCTATGAGTTCCGAAGCGGAACACTGTTCCGAATCATGGCAGACACCCGCAAAAAGATTCTGCTCCGCTGCCTATCCACAAAGGATGCCTGGCAAGTGATGAAAGAGATACATGCCCGAACAGTCGGTGCACACCAAGCTGGACCGAAAATGAAAATTGAAGTCAAGAAACTAGGTTATTATTGGCCTACTATGTTTGAAGACTACTATCAATTTGAAAAAACATGTCAGAAATGCCAGGAGCATGCTGCTGTGCCCAGAAGGCCACCTGCACCCCTACACCCGACAGTTCCTAGTTGGCCTTTTGCTCAATGGGGAACCGATGTGGTTGGAACTCTTCCAACAGCCTCAGCCGGACACAAGTATATCTTGGCTATAACAGATTACTTCTCCAGATGGACAGAAGCTATAGCACTCAGAGAGGTGACTGGTGAGCTGGTCGCCAGATTCATCAAACAGAATATTATTTCTCGATTTGGTGTTCCCAACCGATTAACTTATGACAACGGAAGCCACTTCAAAAATCAGAAAATATATCGGCTCGCCGAGAAGTATAAAATTGATTGGAGGACCTCCACCCCCTACAATCCGCAAGCAAACGGATTGGCTGAAGCATTTAATAAAACCCTATGCACGCTCCTTGCCAAGACTATCAGCTCCCACAAGAAGGACTGGGGGGAAAAGATGTATGAAGCGTTGTGGGCATACCGTACTGTCTACAAGACCCCTACGGGTTGTTCACCCTTCTTGCTTGTATTCGGCTCCGAGGCGGTGGTCCCCATAGAGCTAGAAGTTCCATCACTCAGAGTCGCCATTCAATACAGATTAGCCCGCGATGAACAAACAAATGCTGAAAGAAGACTTGAAGAATTGACTGAGCTGGAAGGAAAACGCCTTCAGGCACAGAAGAACATCCAGGCATACCAAGCCCGCATGGCAAATGCCTTCAACAAGCTCGTCAAAGGACGAGAATTCAAGAAAGGTGACCTGGTCATGGTCAAGAAGAAAGAAGTCATGGCTTCCAACCCAAAGGGCAAGCAGGCTGCAAACTGGTTGGGTCCATATGTGGTCCAAAGGGTCTATAAAGGCGGAGCCTACGTGGTTGTCAACCATCGGGGGGAAGTTCAGTTCCCGCTGCTCAACGGGAAGCATATGAAGCTCTATCTTGCTGTTGAGGGAGCGGCGAATGATTGAATAAATAACCTCAACATAAAAATGATAGTAATGAGGGCTCTGAAGAATGATGATGACGAGAAGGATGGTCACCCCTTCCTGCATGTTGACATCAATCCGAACCTTCCGTCTGGATAGATGATGAAACCTTACTCTCCTTTACGTTGGTGTAAACCCCACATCACTGATAAAAACGTATGTACATTCTCAGCGAACGGCTTCGGGCCTAAGCCTCTTTCATGTTGTCATCAATTCGGACCTTCCGTCTGGATAGATGATGAAACCTTATCTCCTTTGTGTTAGTGTAAACCCTACATCAACGATAAAACATATGTACATTCTCGACGAATGGCTTTGGGCCTAAGCCTCCTTCATGTTGACATCAATTCGGACCTTCCGTCCGGATAGATGATAAAACCTTATCTCCTTTGCGTTGGTGTAAACCCCACATCAACGATAAAACGTATGTACATTCTCGACGAACGGCTTCGGGCCTAAGCCTCCTTCATGTTGACATCAATTCGGACCTTCCGTCCGGATAGATGATGAAACCTTATCTCCTTTGCGTTGGTGTAAACCCCATATCAACGATAAAATGTATGTACATTCTCGACGAACCGCTTCGGGCCTAAGCCTCCTTCATGTTGACATCAATCCGGACCTTCCGTCCGGGTAGATGATGAAACCTTATCTCCTTTGCGTTGGTGTAAACCCCACATCAACGATAAAACACATGCACATTTTCGGTGAATGGCTTCACGCCCGAGCCACCGCATACCAACATCAATTTGGACCTTCCATCTGGATAGATGATGAGGCCATATCTCCCTTGCGTTGATGTTAATCCTTGCATCAACGATAAACGCCTTTACATGTTCAAAAGGCAACATGCAACTTCAAATGTTACAAAAAAAAAGAAGAGAGAAGAAAAGAAAAATATGGGGCTTAAAATAGAGGTGCCCCGCCATACTTGTTCAGACATCCTGAACAAGGGCAAAAAGGGCTATAACCTAGCTGCGGCGAAAACTCAAAAGGACACTGCAGGCAAAATCGGGTATCCCGCCACGTGAAAATCCGAAAGGGCATGTGGGCAAAAGCAAGAGGAGACTGACTCCGGTGAAAATTTGAAAGGGCGCTTTGGGTCAGTAATGTGGTTACAAAAAAAGAAATGTGTGTGAAATACATGCTATACCTCATTGGCGACACTTCCATCAGTTGTCCCACCGATGATAAAGCCTTATGTCGGTCCTAAGACATCATCGCCTGGATCGATGCTAAAACCTATCCGGAATGGACCTTTCGTCTATTCTGACGAAACTTATCCATTTGCTGCCATCCCATGTCCCACTGACGATGAAACCTTCTGTCGGTCACAAGGCATCATCGCCTGGATTGATAATGAAACCTATCCAGAATAGACCTTCCGTCTATTCTGATGAAACTTATCAATTTTCTTGTGTCGACATAAACCCAATGTTGATGATGAAACCTTCTATCGGTCACAAGGCATCATCGTCTGGATCGATAATGAAACCTATCCAGAATAGACCTTTCATCTTTTCTGATGAAACTTATCAATTTCCTTGCGTTGGCATAAACCCAATGTTGATGATGAAACCTTCTATCGGTCACAAGGCATCATCGCCTGGATCGATAATGAAACCTATCCAGAATAGACCTTCCGTCTATTTTGAGGAAACTTATCAATTTTCTTGCATCGGCATAAACCCAATGCTGATGATGAAATCTTCTGTCGGTCACAAGGCATCATTGCCTGGATCGATAATGAAACCTATCCAGAATAGACCTTCCGTCTATTCTGATGAAACTTATCAATTTCCTTGCGTCGGCATAAACCCAATGCTGATGATAAAACCTTCTGTCGGTCGCAAGGCATCATCGCCTGGATCGATAATGAAACATATCTGGAGTAGACCTTCCGTCTATTCTGATGAAACATATCCATTTTCTTGCATCAGCATAAACCCAATGCTGATGATGAAGTTTTCTATCGGTCGCAAGGCATCATCGCCTAGATCGATAATAAAACCTATCCGGAATAGGCCCTCTGTCTAGCCTGATGAAACTTATCCATTGTTCTGCCATCCAATGTCCCACCGATGATGAAACTTTCCGTCGATCGTAAGGCATCATCGCCTGGATCGATGCTAAAACCTATCCAGAATAGACCTTCCGTCTATTTTGATGAAACAAATTTATTTTCTTGCATCGGCATAAACCCAATGCTGATGATGAAACTTTCTGTCAATCCTAAGGCATCATCGCCTGGACCAATGTTAGAACCTATCCGGGATAGACCTTCCATCTATTCTGATGAAACCTATCCATTTTCTTGCATCGGCATAAACCCAATGCCAACGATGAAGCTTTCGTTGATCATATGGCCCAGTGCCTAGATCGATGCCAAAAAAAACCTATTTGAGATAGACCTTCTGTCTATTTCGATAAGACCTATGAACCCTTCATCCGCACATCAGTAAACATTCCTACATACGGCACCTTTGGTCGATGAAACATATACTTATGCTTATGTTCCGGTTTAGAGACTCTTGAAATCTTGTCACGCGGTGGAGCGATTCCCCCATCCTTTCCTTGAAAGAGTGGGCGCTCTCCTGCGATACATATACGGGTGAATTTTTTTTACAAGAGTCACCAAACCATTACAAAATAAAGATGTGAAGATGAGCACCGAAGATATTAAAGGAAAGATAATTTTTCATTACAAAAAGGGGATAAAGACAATTGGGGCCCTTCAGGGGGATGGATTACAAAAGGAGGATCGGATAAGATCACCGGAAGATATCCTCAAAGTCAAGAAGCCCGACATGTGGAGCCGCTCCCAGTTCACAAAATTAAACTTCCTCCTCCTGAATACGAGTCATCTCTATCTACAAAGATGCCACTCGACCTTCCAGCAATGCGGTCTCCTCAATACCCTGGGCCTCTGTTGACTCCAACAATGGTATCTTAGCTTCAACGTCATTCAACTCTGCTCGAAGCTCCTCCCGTCGGCTACGCTAGAATTGTGCGCAAGCGGCTGAAGGTTCAACTTGGGCTCTATTCCTTGGGAGATCAGAGTTCACTGATGCCAGCTCTGTCTGACAATCGGCCTTCTGTAATTTAAGGGCCGTCAGCCAGTCGTTCATTGTCCGCTCGAGAAAGTCTCGGCGATTCACAAACTTTAGCAAAAATAGCACCCGCTGGGTCCATATCTCTAAAGGACAGCCTAGTGCCTGTAGACCAACTGTCAGCTGCTCAGCCACTTCCTTCAATTGAAGATAAGACAGTGTCGGCTTAGATTCTACTACCGGAGTAGCATCTCCAAATGCTGCCAGACAAAATCCTCTGATGATGAAAAGCCAAGGGAGGCTACTGGCGTCACATTAAAGTGACTTCACCGTCTATGGAGGCCCATAAGTCAGTATCTAGCTCTAAAGAAGAAGATGAAATTGCCACCAAGGCTGATGGAGCAGGCACCTCAACAATCTGATCATGTTCCACCGGGCTCTTTAAAGATCTCTCTTCCACGAGTGTTGGAGGCGGCAGAGGCCCCGACTCTATTACTTGCACAAATGGAGATGTAAGATCAGGCGCAATGGTCATTACTGTTGAGTAGTGGATGGCAGATCTAGAGGGGAGGGGTGAATAGATCTACCCCTCTTTTCGTAGAACACCCCTCTTTAACGCTAGATAAAAAGAATCGCAGTGGAATATAACTAGCTAAACGAATGACACAATGATTTGCTTAGCAAGATGAAAAAGCAATGTAGAAATTTAAACTTAGCATGCATCTAACACAAAGCAATCGCACAAGCAAACCACAACACAAAGGATTTTAAGGTGGTTCGGACTGAATCCCCAGCCCTACGTCCACCCCTCACCAAATCCGGTGAGGCTCCACTAGTGCAACGCACTGAACCGCAAATCGGAAAGACCTCCGATTGCCTTCCTACTAACCACTGTTGGATTTTTGTGACTTCCCTAGTGTTTTGATGATGAGCATCACTATGTTAAATATTATCATTTTAATCAGACATCTTGAGTAATGTTATGCATTTGAAATTTCCATGATTAACAGGAAAACTGCCATGAGTTAATACCTTGCATGACCGTAATGTTCCCTTCATACTCCGTGTTGTCCTTTTGTACGTCATCTTGTTCCAATTATATTTGTTGGTTGTCTTCGTGTCGTTATTTGTTCCATCGCGTGCTGTACACTGCAGTACCTCGTGCTGCTTTCTGTGCCACTTCGTGTCGTTCCATCTGTGTCACCCCTTTTGTCTTCGAGTCTCTTGTTCTGGCCAAGTCTATACAGCCTCATCTTTACCTTCGTTTCAAGCCAAAGTCTACACATTGACTTAGCGTCATGCATCAGTCTTCAAAGTCCATACAATGCACTGTAGCATGTTCGAAGCTAAGTCCATACATTGGTTTAAGCTTCCAAGTCTGTACATTGGCCTTCAAGCTTTCCAAGTCTATTCATTGGCAGCTGAACTTTGAAGTCTATACATTGGTCTTCACTTCAAGTATGTACAGCCATTGTCTTGCCAAAGTATATACGTTGTGAACCCTCAAGTCTGTACAGACTTTGCCTTGTTCAAGTCTATACATCGTCCAGTTCTTTGGCAAGTCTATACCTTGTTTCAGTCCATGTTGTTTTCGTGTCGTTTTCATCTTCGAGTTGGTTTCAGTCCATGTTGTTTTCGTGTTGTTTTCATCTTTGAGTCGTTCGTACGTTCGAGCAACTTAGTACTCGAGTTGTTTTCATGTGTATTCAAGTCTTTTTAGTATAGTGTCGTTTCACCTCGTGCCGTTCTCTTTGCTGATTGTTATGTCGTGTTGTTTTTGTATTCGTGTCTTCGTATTATTCTTGTGTTTATGTCCTCGTGTTGTTTCTTTCTATCTTCGTCCAGGTTCCTTCTGATCGTGTGTCTGTCTACCGTTTCACTCCGTGAGACTTCCTTTTCACCTCGTGCTATTCTCTTCTGACTTCGTGTCATTTTCTTTGTAGTGTTAAGCTTTATTATTGTGTATCTCGTGTCGTTCTCTTCGTAGTGTTTGTTTTGTTACAGTGATACTTCGTGTCTTTCTCTTTGTAGTGTTAGCCTTATTAGTATGTATCTCGTGTCATTTTCTTTGTAGTGTTAAGCTTTATTATTATGTATCTCGTGTCGTTCTCTTCGTAGTGTTTATTTTGTTACAGTGATACTTCGTGTCGTTCTCTTTGTAGTGTTAGCCTTATTAGTATGTATCTCGTGTCGTTCTCTTTTTACCTCGTGCTGTTTTCATCTGACCTCGTGTCATTCTCTCCTTGTCTCGTACTGCAATAATCTTGTGTATCTCGTGTCGTTCTCAGTAAAGTGCATCTCGTATTGCTACCACATACCTCATGCAGTTTTAGTTCTTGTGGCCCTCAGTGTTAATGGTTTTTATCTCCTTGCAGGTCCGAGGAAGAACATTCACCGGTGTCTGGGCTGCACGTGATCCAATGCTAAAGGAACCAATGCTATAAAGGCACGTGGCAAGAAGGTTCTGGATGAAGTGTGGGAGGCACACGCATTCTGCACCTCATCCACCTGCTGCTACTGCTATATATTGAAGCCTTCGTCCACATATGAAGGTTGATCGAAAGGAAAAAGCAAAAAGCAGAAGTGCAGAGAGTTCGATCCAGAAAAAGAAGAGAAGAAATTTGAGTGAGAGCAGAAGAGAAAGAGCCTCCCTGAGAAACTAGAGTGTTCCAGTTGAGAGAGAAGAGAGAGCAGGAGAGTGATCAGAAGATGGGTTTTGACTTACGGATCAAATCCGAAGTCTACTGCTCAGTTTGAGCTACATTGTTTCCAGTTTCTGAACTTTGAATTATTTCTTTCTTATTTTCGTTTCTTATATGTTTTCCATTCTTGATTGGGAGTTCTCTGTGTTACCTCCTGGTGTTCAGGGGAAGAGAGAGACATGTTCTCTCTAGTTTACTTGCAACAGAGGTTGCAGTAGTGTTCCCTCTCGTAGAAGAGGTGTTCCCTCTGGGAGTCAGAGGAAGAGAGACCTTAGTCTCAGGTTCTAGTGACTGTAGATCACTAGTGGTCCCTCCGGTTGGAGGAAGTGGAAATTGTTTTCCTGGTTTCTTGGGACTTGACGTCCTTAGGGTTCACTCCGGGTGTGGAGGAAGAGGGGAGGATGTTCCCCTGGTGAAGCTGTGAATCAGCAGTTGTCGCAGACTGAGTCTGCTTTGCTAGCAGTGCTAGTGGAATCCTCACTTCGATTTGAAGTGAGGGGTGGACGTAGGCAGACTGGAGATCTGGCCGAACCACCTTAAAAACCTCTGTGCCCTTGTGTGATTGTCTGTGGTGGTTCTTGTGGTGTGCCTTCTATCTACTCGAGTTATTGTTCGCACTGCGGTTTTTGTGGGTTCATATGCGAGATTGCTTGTTTTAAGTGAATCACTCTTCAGTAATTTTTAATCGGTTGAAAACAGTGATCTATTCATCCCCTCCCCTTCTAGATCACTTCATATTTCTCGTATCACTTGGTATCAGAGCGGGTATTTCCCAATATGTGGTCCAACGGCCAGGGAAACGGATCTGCTGGTCCTCGCAGCTACATTACTGAAGGGCAGTCAATCACCCGTCCCCCTTTCTTCGATGGTAATAACTATTTCTTTTGGAAGAACAGGATGGAAGTCTTTATCAGGACTCAAAGTCACAAGCTCTGGAGAGTAATTACAGATGGTCCGTACCAACTTCCATAGAACGAAGACATATGGACAGAGGAACAGGTTAAACTCTCCGCACTGAATTGGACGGCTCTTAGCATCATACAGTGCGCCGTCCACCCAGAAGAGTACTTGAGGATTTCAGCGTGCAAGACTGCAAAGAAAATGTGGGATGAATTGCAATTAATTTATGAGGGCACATCTCAAGTGAAAGCTACCAAGATCAATATGCTTACAACTCAGTATGAGTTGTTTAAGATGAAGCCAGAGGAGTCGATCACAGAAATGTATGCTAGATTGTCTGTGATCATCAATAGTCTGAGAGGATTTGGAAAGGAGATTCAGCAAGAAGACATTGTCAGGAAGATCCTTAGGTCCCTAACTCCCATCTGGGATACTAAGGTGACCGTCATAGAGGAATCAAGAGATTTATCCACCATGTCAGTAACCCAGCTGATTGGGTCTCTCATGACCCACGAAATGAACTTCAGACAAGGGAATGATGGACATGACAGAAAGGGAAAGAATGTTGCTATGAAGGTCTCACGACATACTAAGAAGAGCAGCAGCAGCAGCAACAGTGGTGGTAGCAGCGAAGACTCTGACGGATTCTCAGACCTGGACAAGAGCGAGCAGGCCATGCTCACCAGGCAATTCAGAAAGTTCCTGAGGACTAAAGGGAAATTCTACAGGAGAAAGAGATTGAATGCTGCAAGGAAGTCTCCTGAACGAGAACTTGAGAAGAACCGGTTTGTTAAGAAGGTTACATGCTACCATTGTCAGAAACCTGGTCACATGAAAAGTGAATGTCCAGAGCTGCAAGCTAAGGCTCCCGGATACCAGAAGAAGATGGTGCACAAGAAGAAGAAAGCCATGCTGTGCACATGGAGCGACGAGGAGGAGGATCCAGAAGCCACCTCGTCCAGTGAAGATGAAGAGAAGACTTGCCTCATGGCCAACCATGAGGAAGAGGTAACGAACTTATTTGAGAATTTTACTTTGGATGATTGGGAGGACGCTTATGGCGACCTGTTAGTTAAATATAATTTTCTAACCAAGGAGCACAGAATGCTTAAACGAAAGTTTCACTCTGTTTCTGAGGAACACTCTATTGCTGTTACGGACAACATGAAAACCAAGGAGATGGCCATTGAGCTAGATCAGGCTAGAAGTGAGATCGAGAAGTTTAGAATGGAAAGAGAAAAAAATTTAGCTAGGATGAATGAGCTAAAGAGTAAAACTGAAGAGAGTAAAAAGGAGTTTAGACTGATTGCAGAAAAATATGAGGCGGTTAGAAAAGTTAATCAAGAACTCCTAGACCAATGTAATGAACTTCAGAAGGAGATTGAGGATAAAGGAAAAATACTAGAAAAATTTACAGAGGGGAGAAACAATCTGGATGTCCTTCTGGGGTCGAGGGTAAACTTCAACAGGGAGGGATTAGGATATAATCCCACAAGTAAAAAACCCTTTGAATTCAAAACTGTCACGTTCTGCCCCACCAAGGGCAAAGAAACACTGGAAACCCCATCTAGTTCCAAATCTGTCTCTACATTGAAGGTTTCGACCAGCAAATCTATTCAATCCACTGGTCAGCAGACTAAGTCAGGAAATCCTGAGACTAGAATTGTTCCTATGCAACAGGTGTGGAACAAGGGTTTTCACACGACCATTCCTATTGATGTCACTAGAAAGGTGAACAGTTTCGCTAAGAAAATTCAGCATGATAGTTATCAAGGAAAGCATGCGAACATGCATCACCTTCAGCACAATTTTCATTTGAATAAAAATGGCTACATGAATTATGCTCAGCACACACGTGTTTCCTCTAAGAGGCCAACCAACAATTTCTCTGCTCGGAAACAGCATAATTTTAATAGGAATAGGCTCATTCAACACCCACTGAGAAATGCCAAGAAGGAAGAATCAATCTACATGAAATCTCTGAAAAGAACAGTAAAATAAATGTGGGTTCCTAAGTGTGATTTGGATAAATTGAAAACTATCTTTGGACCCAATTTGAATTGGGTCCCACATTACTTTGTCTGAACTTTCACAGGTTAGCCTGGCAGCCGAGCATAACAAGTGGTATCTTGACAGCGGCTGTAGCAGGCACATGACAGGAGACCGGTCCAAATTTAGCAAACTGAAAATGAAGTTTGGGGGCCTGGTCAAATTCGGTGAAAATAACATAGGAAGAATAATTGGAATTGGTACAGTTGGTAAGTCCTCTACTAACTCCATTGAAGATGTGTATCTTGTAGAAGGACTTCAGCACAACTTGATAAGTATAAGTCAACTCTGCGACAAAGGACACAAGGTACTCTTTGACCACAATTCCTGTACTGTTCTTGAGCTGAATTCTGATAACGTCATGTTCAAAGGTCATAGAGTAAACAATGTATACATCGTAGACCTGGATGATAATCCTGAAACTCACTTGTGTATGTCAGCTAATTCTGAACAGGTTGCGTTTGACTGGCATAGGCGTCTAGGCCATGCTAGCTTGTCTACAATGAATAAACTGTCTAAACATAACCTAGTTAGAGGTTTGCCCCGAATAAGATTTCAGTTAGGGTCCAAGCTATGTGATGCTTGTGCACTAGGTAAACAGACTCGTGCAGTTTTTAAGTTGAGAACTGAGAATCTTTCATCTAAACCGCTGCAGCACTTGCACATGGATCTTTTTGGTCCTACCCGCATACAAAGTTTATCAGGTAAGAGATATGGATTAGTCATAGTTGATGACTTCACTAGATTTTCTTGGTTGTTTTGTTTAGCAAATAAAAATGATGCCTTTGCTCACTTTGAAGAACTTTTCAATAAAATCAAATTGCAAGGTGAACATAACATCATTACAATTCAGTCTGACCATGGAGGAGAGTTTGAGAACTCTTCATTTTCTGAATTTTGCTCAAGAGAGGGAGTGACTCACAAATTCTCTTCTCCCAGGACACTGGAGCAGAACAGAATTGTTGAGAGAAGAAACAGGTCAATAATTGAAATGGCCAGGACTATGCTGATTGAGAGTGGACTTCCAAGGAGATTTTGGGCTGAAGCTGCGAATACTGCATGCTACATTCTAAACCGAGCCTTGGTAAGACCTACTCATAGGAAAACTCCTTATGAACTTCTCAAGGGTAAGCAGCCAAAGATTTCTTACTTTAAAGTTTTTGGCTCCAAATGTTTTATCCACAATAATGGTAAGAATGGTTTGGACAAATTTGAAGCTAGAAGCTCTCCTGGAATTTTTCTCAGATATGCAGAAACCTCAAGGGCTTACAGAGTTTTCAATAAAGCTGACCAAACTGTTGAAGAAACACCGCATGTAGTGTTTGATGAAAATAATTTCTCTAACAAAGTGATGGATGATGATAGGGAGCCATCTAATGAGGGAGATTTCTTGGAGAGAATTGAAGAAGAAGAAATGCAGCCAGCTGCTCAACCAGAAAACTCACAGCAAGAAGGAGCAGCTGAGGTAGGTGGACCCTCAGGTGAGATAATATTTCACAAAGACCACCCTAGTGAAAATGTCATAGGCAATTTGCATGATCCTCCTAGGACTAGGTCTCATTTTAGAATTGTCCAAGAACAGGACTTAGCTGCATTGGTATCTCAGGTGGAACCCAAATCTATGGAAGAAGCCTTAAAACATGATTCTTGGGTATCCGCCATGTGTGAGGAATTAAATCAATTTGAGAAAAATATTGTATGGGAACTAGTTCCCAGACCTGATAACACTCATGTCATTGGCACTAAATGGATTTTCAAGAATAAAGTTGATGAGAATGGAGCTATTTCTAGAAACAAAGCAAGAATTGTAGCTCAAGGATACAATCAGGAATTTGGTGTGGATTTTGATGAATCCTATGCCTCAGTGGCTAGGATGGAAGCTATACGAATTCTGCTTGCATTTGCATGCTCTAGGAACATTCGGCTGCAGCAGATGGATGTCAAAAGCGCATTCTTAAATGGGGTATTGAAAAAAGAGGTATATGTTGAACAACCTCCAGGTTTTAATTTCTCTGTTCAGCCTAACATGGTTTTTAGGTTGAATAAAGCCCTCTATGGATTGAAGCAGGCTCCCCGAGCCTGGTATGAGAGACTTTCTGAATTCCTCTTGAGCAAGGGCTACACTCGAGGTAAGGTTGACCAAACCCTCTTCACCAAAAATCTCGGAAAGGATTTAATAGTGGTCCAGGTATATGTTGATGATATCATCTTCGGATCTAACAATTCAAAATTGTGTAAAGAATTTTCTGAATCTATGTCTCATGAATTTGAAATGAGTTTAGTTGGCGAACTAAAGTATTTTCTTGGGCTGCAGGTCAAACAGATGGAGGATGGTTGTTTCATAAATCAAACCAAGTATACTCTGGAGATGCTGAAAAGGTTTGGAATGACCAACCTCAAGACTATCTCAACACCCATGGGCACCAACTCCTCACTGGATTCAGACGAAAAAGGTAAAGAGGTGGATGCTAAATTATATAGAGGTATGATCGGTTCACTCCTCTACTTAACAGCATCCAGGCCTGACATTCAATTTAGTGTAGGGATGTGTGCCAGATACCAGTCTAGGCCTACTGAATTGCATTTGGCAGCTGTAAAAAGAATCTTTAGATACTTATCTGCTACCCATGATCTAGGTCTTTGGTATCCTGCATCATGTAGTTTAGATCTCATTGCATATACAGATGCAGATTATGCAGGATGTAAATTGGACAGGAAAAGTACTAGTGGTCACTGCGAATTTTTAGGAGGGTGCCTAGTCTCTTGGGGATCCAAGAAGCAACACTCTGTGGCTCTTTCTACTGCTGAAGCTGAGTATGTGGCAGCAGGGAGCTATGGCACACAGGTTATATGGATAAAACACCAGCTTCTGGATTACTCAGTTGAGCTAGGTTGCACTTCCATCTTTTGTGACAATACTAGTGCAATAAACATTGCAAAGAATCCTATACTTCATTCTCGAACTAAACACATCGAAATCAGGTATCATTTTATTCGTGATGAAGTAGCTAGGAAGACCTTTGAATTGATCCATGTTGGCACTAACTCACAAATTGCAGATATTTTCACTAAGCCATTGGATATTGAAAAATTTAGCACATTGCGCAGAGAATTAGGTATTTATAGAATTTCATGATTGAATAATTGATCTCTAAATAATCTGTCATGTGCTCTTATTCTTATCTTTTCTCATTATCTGTTGCTGAAAATAACCTCATTATGGGTGTTTGCTGATTCACTCGTACTGATTGATACCACTTTGTTTTCTTTGAGGTGTTTTGAGGTTTGTCTTGGTTAAGTCTGAGTTGGAGTCAAGGTCTCAGGGGGAGCTAGATTAATATTTGGTGTCATGCTCTTTTGGCCAAATCTGAACATACTTTGAACGGACTTTTGCTGACCTTATAAGAGAATCAGTTTGAGTAGGTGGATAAAGAAATTTTTGAATGTTTTATCCGTTAAGACTGTTCATCTAATTTCTTGTTGGAATTTCAGCTGTTAGTCCCACTGAGATCAAAATCTGAATTCAAGACTATCTTCCTACACTGTTACTGACTTCTGATCTAGCCATTACAGCATACCTACTTAGTCTAGTTAAGTCCGAAATGAGGTATTTAGTGCTTTTGTCTGAAGAACTTTGGAGCTGGTGTATTGTTCTCAAACTACGTCAAGACTAATTTACAAGGTTTCATGTGCAGTTTAATGAAAAATTCATGAAAGAAGTTTTAACAACCTTGTTAACTGTTCATTGAGAAACTGGGACTTTCATCAATGAAGTGAAAGTATCCCATGTCATGAGATGGCAGTATAAATCAGGCTTAATTAGCTGTCTTGATCATACAGAGCAATGGTACATATCTGGTTAGTAACTGGGGTGTCTGGCCTCTGGTAAAGGTGTCACCTTAATGTCAACACCAGTTAGAATACTATCTCTGTCCTCTTGTCAGAAGGGGTAATGTGGTCTTGCCACCAAGTAATTGGGGATTCCTGCCTCTAAACAAGGTGTCTCCTTAATGTCAAAGGTGTACTTGACAGATTTATCTTTGATCTTGACCATCTTTAAAAATTTTTTCTCCCTCTTGGTATCCAGATTCTGTTCACTTGGCATTTAGGTCTTGGTTTGTTTGTTTTCAATACCACAGGTCTTTGTTTTTCCTGACTTCCTTGCTTTATACTCTCTGAGTAAAGACTTACTCTGACCATACTGGTATCTTGTACCTTACTTGCTTAGAAACTGGTTCTGTGTATGGAGCAAATCTTCATTCACCATTTTGCACACAGTCTGACTAACTGATCCTCAAAATCTTCACATAAAATTAATGGCTTTCTTAATTGCTTAAACATCTCAATAACTCTCCTTTATCAGCCATACTCTCTATTATTTTCTCTCCACTGTCAGCAATTTTCTTTTCGTGATATCTTCAGACCTGCCCGTAGTTTTTGATGATGTCAAAGGGGGAGAGTGTCTTACTTGTGCTTTGCTGAGGGGGAGCGAAAGATAAGTGCCCTGAGTTATCTAGTCAGAGGAAAGTAGATGTTGTGTTCAGGGGGAGCTCTTGGGAGTCGTAGCTCTTGGGAGTCGTCAGAGGAGGCGAGTGTGTTGTGTGTCTGCATTGCTTATTTTCACAGCTTATCTTCATGCACTTCATCTCTGTTATTTAATATAGTGTTGCCATCATCAAAAAGGGGGAGATTGTTGGATTTTTGTGACTTCCCTAGTGTTTTGATGATGAGCATCACTATGTTAAATATTGTCATTTTAATCAGACATCTTGAGTAATGTTATGCATTTGAAATTTCCATGATTAACAGGAAAACTGCCATGAGTTAATACCTTGCATGACCGTAATGTTCCCTTCATACTCCGTGTTGTCCTTTTGTATGTCGTCTTGTTCCAATTATATTTGTTGGTTGTCTTCGTGTCGTTATTTGTTCCATCGCATGCTGTACACTGCAGTACCTCGGGCTGCTTTCTGTGCCACTTCGTGTCATTCCATATGTGTCACCCCTTTTGTCTTCGAGTCTCTTGTTCTGGCCAAGTCTATACAGCCTCATCTTTACCTTCGTTTCAAGCCAAAGTCTACACATTGGCTTAGCGTCATGCATCAGTCTTCAAAGTCCATACAATGCACTGTAGCATGTTCGAAGCTAAGTCCATACATTGGTTTAAGCTTCCAAGTCTGTACATTGGCCTTCAAGCTTTCCAAGTCTATTCACTGGCAGCTGAACTTTGAAGTCTATACATTGGTCTTCACTTCAAGTATGTACAGCCATTGTCTTGCCAAAGTATATACGTTGTGAACCCTCAAGTCTGTACAGACTTTGCCTTGTTCAAGTCTATATATCGTCCAGTTCTTTGGCAAGTCTATACCTTGTTTCAGTCCATGTTGTTTTCGTGTCGTTTTCGTCTTCGAGTTGGTTTCAGTCCATGTTGTTTTCGTGTCATTTTCATCTTTGAGTCGTTCGTACGTTCGAGCAACTTAGTACTCGAGTTGTTTTCATGTGTATTCAAGTCTTTTTAGTATAGTGTCCTTTCACCTCGTGCCGTTCTCTTTGCTGATTGTTATGTCGTGTTGTTTTTATATTCGTGTCTTCGTGTTATTCTTGTGTTTATGTCCTCGTGTTGTTTCTTTCTATCTTCATCCAGGTTCCTTCTGATCGCGTGTCTGTCTACCGTTTCACTCCGTGAGACTTCCTTTTCACCTCGTGTTGTTCTCTTCTGACTTCGTGTCATTTTCTTTGTAGTGTTAAGCTTTATTATTGTGTATCTCGTGTCGTTCTCTTCGTAGTGTTTGTTTTGTTACAGTGATACTTCGTGTCGTTCTCTTTGTAGTGTTAGCCTTATTAGTATGTATCTCGTGTCGTTTTCTTTGTAGTGTTAAGCTTTATTATTGTGTATCTCGTGTCGTTCTCTTCGTAGTGTTTGTTTTGTTATAGTGATACTTCGTGTTGTTCTCTTTGTAGTGTTAGCCTTATTAGTATGTATCTCGTGTCGTTCTCTTTTTACCTCGTGCTGTTTTCATCTGACCTCGTGTCATTCTCTCCTTGTCTCGTACTGTAATAATCTTGTGTATCTCGTGTCGTTCTCAGTAAAGTGCATCTCGTATTGCTATCACATACCTCATGCAGTTTTAGTTCTTGTGGCCCTCAGTGTTAATGGTTTTTATCTCCTTGCAGGTCCGAGGAAGAACATTCACCGATGTCTGGGCTGCACGTGATCCAATGCTAAAGGAACCAATGCTATAAAGGCACGTGGCAAGAAGGTTCTGGATGAAGTGTGGGAGGCACACGCATTCTGCACCTCATCCACCTGCTGCTGCTGCTATATATTGAAGCCTTCGTCCACAGATGAAGGTTGATCGAAAGGAAAAAGCAAAAAGCAGAAGTGCAGAGAGTTCGATCCAGAAAAAGAAGAGAAGAAATTTGAGTGAGAGCAGAAGAGAAAGAGCCTCCCTGAGAAACTAGAGTGTTCCAGTTGAGAGAGAAGAGAGAGCAGGAGAGTGATCAGAAGATGGGTTTTGACTTACGGATCAAATCCGAAGTCTGCTGCTCAGTTTGAGCTACATTGTTTCCAGTTTCTGAACTTTGGATTCTTTCTTTCTTGTTTTCGTTTCTTATATGTTTTCCATTCTTGATTGAGAGTTCTCTGTGTTACCTCCTGGTGTTCAGGGGAAGAGAGAGACGTGTTTTCTCTGGTTTACTTGCAACAGAGGTTGCAGTAGTGTTCCCTCTCGTACAAGAGGTGTTCCCTCTGGGAGTCAGAGGAAGAGAGACCTTGGTCTCTGGTTCTAGTGACTGTAGATCACTAGTGTTCCCTCCGGTTGGAGGAAGAGGAAATTGTTTTCCTGGTTTCTAGGGACTTGACGTCCTTAGGGTTCCCTCCGGGTGTGGAGGAAGAGGGGAGGATGTTCCCCTGGTGAAGCTGTGAATCAGCAGTTGTCGCAGACTGAGTCTGCTTTGCTAGCAGTGCTAGTGGAATCCTCACTTCGATTTGAAGTGAGGGGTGGACGTAGGCAGACTGGAGATCTGGCCGAACCACCTTAAAAACCTCTGTGCCCTTGTGTGATTGTCTGTGGTGGTTCTTGTGGTGTGCCTTCTATCTACTCGAGTTATTGTTCGCACTGCGGTTTTTGTGGGTTCATCTGCGAGATTGCTTGTTTTCAGTGAATCACTCTTCAGTAATTTTTAATCGGTTGAAAATAGTGATCTATTCATCCCCTCCCCTTCTAGATCACTTCATATTTCTCGTATCAACCACCGGTAGGGACGTCAACACCGCAGATCGGAGAACTTCCGATTGCCTTCCTACTAACCACCGGTAGAGACGTCAACATCACAGATCGGACAGCTTCCGATTGCCTTCCTAATAACCAACGGTAGGGACGATCTTCAGTTTCAAATGTTTGAATGAAATGAAAAAAGAACAAACATGAAAGCACTCAAATAAGATATAGAATATGCTCAAGGAGAAAAGATCTTGTCTGAGATTGCTGGAGCTTGAATCAGATTCTTCAATGGTATCTTCTTCCTTGTGAAATGATCTTCCTTGGATCACTTTGAGTTGATGAAGAAGATAAAGGATGCAGATTTGATCTCCCTTGAAAACATTGTGAAATAAACTTCCTTGGATCACCTTGATAGACTTGCTTGCCTCTGCACTTCCTTGGAGATTGCTTGCTTTGATATGAGCTTGAAACACCTTGGAATGGATGAAGAACTTCTTCCCGGAGTACTATTCACAGCTACAGTACTCGAACTCCTCTCCCTTGAACACACCCTTGCAGCCTCCTTTGATCTTCCCTCTTAGCCTTGCTTGCTTCTACTCTTTCTTGGAGGTTGCTGGATTGAGATATGAGCTTGAATCACCTTGAGTTGATGGAGAGAGTGTTGGATGAAGCTTTGATCTTTCTTTTGATCCTCTTGAGTTGATGAAGAGGTTTGAGGATGCAGCTTTGATCACCTTTGAGAATCTTGATTGCTTCTAGCTTCCTTGGAGGTTGCTTGCTTCAGATCTATGCTTGAATCACCTTGGAATAGATGAAGAACTTCTGCACGAAGTACTATTCACGGCTACAGTACCCCTTCTTCCAAGCACCTCCTCTAGCCTCTCTTGATCTCCTTTGATCCCTCTTGATCAACTAGGGTTTTCTAACCCTCTTGCATTGGTTTTATAGACTTTGAATGGTCCATAGACATCCCCCAGACCAGATCCACAAATCATGGGAGATTAGGTGAGGTTTGATTAAACAAATCCATGGAAAGGGGCTGGCCTCGAGGTGGAAAATGAAGTCAACAAATGTTGGCTCGGGGTTGGCGGTCGACCTGTAGAAGCTGGCAGTCGACCGCTACTGAGAAATGTTGTAGACGGATGGTCCCTGGAATTTTCGGTCGACCGCTACTGGGCTGGCGGTCGACCGCCACTGAGACTCGTGCAGACTGGGAGATGCTGGCTGGGGCGGTCGATCGCCAGCTGGGCAGACCTCGGGTTTTCCCGGGTCGGTCCGTTAACCTCTTTAGCTCCGTCGCTTGAGTCCTTTAGCAGTCTGTTCTCATCTGTGACATCAACCTTGACTGTCTTGAAGATTTCTATTGATTATATCGCTCCTATAATCAAAAATTTTTTCCGGGGGTGGATGACCTGACCGCACAGGTCGATCTGCGTGCGAGGGCGCAATCATTGAGCTTTCACTTTTGCCATCTCCACTCCATTCCTTGTCCATTCATTGGCTTATCTGTCATGAATAAAACATCACGTATGTCAGTCATATGAGAGTGGAAAATAACAATGACTTATAGTGTTTAGCCATTATCAAAACTAAGAATATCAAATAACTCAAATGATCATAGGATGATGTCGAATGACTCAAATGACCACAGGGGCATAACAATTACGGCCGCTGGAACGAAGGTAGAGCCTCTTGACGGATCCACTTCGGCCCTCAAATCTGTGGCAGGAGCCAGAGCAGAACTCTCTCCCAACGAGCTTAACTCTAGTGATGATGTCTCAGCTGCCGGTTGTATCCTTACTGGCACAGGAGGGAGCACAGTAACCGCCTCAGGAGAAGATACAGTGATGAGAGGCAATATGTCCAAAGCCCCCGATGAAATGATGACGTCTGAAGACGGTACCGAAAGGTGATCGGTTGCGCTAGACTCCTGGAACAAAGTTTCAATAAGCACCAAGATGACAAAAATAAAGGCAAAGCTATGAAGCTCGACAGAAGGACGTGTAGAATTTACCATGGCCGCGGAATCCATCCCCTCAAATGCCTGTATAGAGGACACTAATTTCGCAGATGAAGCAACAAAAGGAGGGGTTATCTCTACTTCCATGTCAATTCCGGCGAATTCCTCTTGCAATATTCCCTCAGATGATGATACTAGCAATCTTGGAGGGCTGGATATGGAAGTGCCACTCAGTAGCGTAGAGGGCGTCACTGTCCCTTCGCAGACTATCTCATATGCTCTCTCATCGCCCTCTAAAGAACCATAATCAACTTCTTCGTCAGAAGGGGTAGTAGAGCTGCTGGAAGAAATATCTATACTAGGCTCAAGTTGGCCCGCCACTTCCGTTGCTTTACGAGCCGCTGAGCGGGTGATCACACGCCGTAATGGGATAGTACCCTTCTTCAACACAGTTTTATGCCCTTCTTGCTGCAAAGGGGCATCCACATCAGGTGTCCTAGCCTCAGTACTGACTACTTCGGCCGCTACAACACAAAGATATGCATAAGGCAGGGTCAGAAGATCATCAGGAAAAGAAAATTCAAAAGATCAGCATCCCTTGGCTCACCCTCGACTTCACTGGCCGCCGTGGGAGAGGGAAGTCTGACGTCCTTCTAAGAAATGGGGAGGTTCTCTCCTATGGCTTCAACTGTCTCAGTCGCCTCCACCATGGCCACGATAGGGGGTTCCACATCCTCCGTCGCCTCGGTGATTTCCTCGATATTCATACCAACAACAATTGTTTCTTGAGATATTGTCCAATAGATAAAATGTCAGAGAATGAAGGTGCCGTGGAAGTAATAGTCTTACAGTCTGCAAAGAAAAGTAGTGCCACCTTCGGCTGCTTGCTGAGTAGTCTCCCGCTGAGCGGTAAACTATTCATATGATGGCACAAGATGTAAGGGAATCTCAATTACATCAGCTGATGACTGCTTCGATGAAGCTCTCCGATCTTTCTTCGCCCGTCCCAAGGTAACTTTCAGCAAAGAAGCTGCCCTCTTTCTGCCAGGAGGTAGTGAAGTAGTGGTTGGTGCTGGTGCATGAGTGTCAAAATATTCAGGCTTCTGGGCCTGGGAAATGATTTTCCTATAAAGCCCCTGCTACTTTATGTCTGGTCTTTCTGCTGAAGAAAACATATATCGGTACAAAGAAGGGTCAGGGAATGAGACAAGCAGCATGTCAACCGGAGAAAATCTTACCTGCCGGGCCATTATAAAAAGATGAGAGGGGCCAGTATTGATAAGCCACCTCCTTGCTTCGGGATGCCGCCTCCCGAACAAGCTAGCAAATGTTGCCAATTTTCTTGCACTTTTCGGCCAGATAGCCAAGTCCACATGGCCGTGGGAAGCAAGACAATGATACAAGCCGAGGTGGTCGAGACCCCAGCCATCAGCATAATGGAAAGATACAAACAAGGGCTTGTCCAGAATAATTGCTACAGGGTTGTCAAGGGTCAGCCCATGGATATTCATTAGAACAAACAACCAAGACGTATGCTGATAATACGTCGGGGTTCTGTCTTCCCTCCTAATGACCACCCGATACTGGCAGAAGCGGTCGACCTTACATTTCCATGAGATCACTTTGGGAAGCGGCTCCTCGATTGGAAAAGGATACTGTTGAAGTTCCAGGCGGGCATCACCAATTTGGCATAAATGTTCCAGATTCTTCATAAAAACATCTTCATTTATGTCAGCAAGCACATACATCAACTATTTGGTTGCATCTTCCTTCAGGGCTTTCCTGCGTACTATGTATGCATCCGCCTCCTTTGGGTGCTGAGAAAATAGCCTCTTCAGATGGGCTTCATCAATGTCAAAGACTGGCCCAGGCTACTGACTTAGAAAAGTACGTTCGGCCACGTCCCAACATGTTGTCCTGGCATTGTGATAGAAGCTGGTTCGGGCATTCCACCATTTTATATACTCTGGAGTGACCCGGGGAACACGGTTCGACATCGGTACTCTGAAGGTATTGGCATCCCGACGATGGAAGTAGTCCCACCAAGTGCGACCTTCGCTAGCAATAACTGAGCCATGCTTTGACCTGCTGTCCAACGAAAACTGAGCAGCTGAAGGTGGAATGTGATGATCATAGCCGAAATTTCGGCCAAATCTGAACAGGTAGTAAGGTTCTAGATGAACAACGCCCCCCTTCCCGAACACTAAAACACTGGGGCGGATGGACAAAGCCCAATCAATGAGCTCAGGCTCCAGAACTGGCCGGGTCACTATGGCACCCGAAATAAAGTGGGTAAAAGTCTCCACCGCCTCAATTACACACTCACGCTGACGATTCACCAGCGGAGCAGAATGTGCTGCCAAATTCCAGAAATGAATAGTTCCTGCTGAATCCACCGGAACCCTTGTTAACCGGCCTCTGATAGAGTAAAGCTAATGTGACACTGGGCCAGGTTCGACACTTGCAAATTCTAGCATCCTGGATTATAATGTAGTCGTCTGCAAAGTCCTGGGACCAAGCTCTGGGAACAAACTACATACCCAGGCATTGAAGAAATGGAACGGGCCCACTGTTCTGAAGGACTGGGGGACCCGATACTTATAAAGATCTCCCAAAGATTTGTAAACTAGGCAGAGTGCAGCCGGACATAAAGCAAGCCGCATTCCCCAAGCCATCTGACATGCCGGGTATATTGCCTCCGGTTTGATAACTGTTTCATCTCCCTGCGGAAGAGCAAAAGTGCACAGCCAAAATGTAAGATAAGCGGCACATGCAGTGAGTAAGGGGATCCACTCCAGTAGGATTCGGCCCTCCTCGACTGACTCGTCGAATGGAAGCAGGCAGCTCTGACTTGAACTTGGGAGGCTTGCTTTGCTTACCCACAACGGGAGCCACATAAGGAAACTCATTGTATTTCAAAGGGCCGCCAAAGAAATATTGGATCCAATGTCCTGCTCAGACTTTCATCCTACTGCTCTTCTCATGGGTATGATAGCCCTTAGATGATCCCCTATGATGTGCCAGACAGAGAGAGCGATATGCTTTCATCAAGTACCGGTAGGAAAAGCTGAAGAAATACTGGCCCTCTCTGTCAGTTTCATCCTTGATAAAGTCATACATGCAGATCTCTTCATAAGGTTCTCCATCAATCGACAGACCTGAAAGCTGTGATAAACTCCAGAGGTCCAAAGAAGTTTCACCCTCTACTGTGTAAAAGGTATTAAATTGTGGGCAGAAGACTTCAAACATGCCGCAGCATAGGCCTTTGGAGATGGGATACCGGAAGCAGGATGCATATACACTATGATATACTCCGACTCTGGTCAGTAAAGGAGCGTATTCTTTCAGCACAAACTCTGCAAATTCTACCGCTCCCACGCAGAAGAGATGAGCATCGGTCACTTTAGTGTCCGCAAACCAGTCGGCAGCCAGCTGAAACCTGAACTAGACAGCCAAGTAGTTCAAAACAAATGGCTCATCTCTATAGCCCCACTTGATGGGCGCAAGGAACAAGCCGTAGCCAGGCTTCTCTCTATCGACCCGACCTGTAGCAGTATCCCACCTGGCCGGGGTAAACTCAGGAGCTCGTGTCAGCATCTTCTGTTCCGACTCCAGCTCAGTCACTCCCAGGACGACGCTCCTCTCCAGGAAGATAGATGGCTTCTCCATGATACACGGAGCCTTTCAGGCTGTCCCTCTCCAGCAGTATGGCCCATTCCACCATCCGGGCTAGCATAACATCTCTCTTCCCAGCTACATTGATGGTGCAGATGAACGGCACTAGATGACGATCCTTCGGAAAGTCCGGGCGATAGCCGTCGTCACGATTGAAGCTTAACCCGTCCTCAGTAGGCAGGACGTGGGATGCAGACACTGTGACCATTTCTGAGTCAGAGGACTCGTCAACTATGGCAACCTTCTCAAGACCTCGGTCTAGCTGGCCGACATTCAGCCAAGTTATAGAAGGGCCAGACGCCCTACCCTGAGAGGAAGCACCGGCATCAGCAGTCTCGGAAGCAGCACGGCTATAAGTGGTGGCCATTTCAGCAACTGCAAATAAGAAAATCAAAGAAGATAAGACAAGGCTGATTCAACAATAGAAGAGGAAATTTCTAAGGAAATTTTGGCAACATCTCCCCTTGTTTGCTTTGGGTATGCCCAAAGTCCAATAGGATGAACACCCACCAAGAGGGGATGACTCCTTAATAAAAGGGGACATAGTCCCATATATGAAGCAAGGAAAGGACCTCACGGTGAAAAGGAGGAGGAAGAAGGAGAAATCTCTCCTGAAGAAAGCTCACGCCGAGCGCCGCCGCTGAGACGATGAAGAAAGAGAGAGCTCAGGTTAAAATGAGCTCTCCCCAAGCCCTCGGTGCCTTAAATAGTAACCCTAGCCGAAGAGAACCCTCGACCGAGAGAAATGGCGTGCCGAGACCGCCCGCGCTGAGACAATAGCAACAGCCAAGAAGCATGCCGAGATCCGTCGCGCCGAGACGGTGTGCCGAGACCATGCCGCGCCGACTTAAGCGTCGTGCCGGGACTACTGCCGCGCCAATTTGCTAGCCCTGGGAAGATGCGACCAGAAAATCAAACCTAAATGCTGGTCATTTAAGACTCAGCAGGCTCGTATTAGCCCAAACACCTATGAATGATGAGACTTACAAGCAGAACGGAGATTTCAAGTTGTAAGTAGACAGATCAAGCAAGAAGATGTGCCCAAAATGTTGAAGGATACACCCGCAGGCCCCGTGCCGCTCATTCTTCACTTACGCCACCTGCAGATGGGGGGCATTTGTTGACATTGAAAAAGTGTACAAATAAAGAGAACATAAGATGCTATGAGTAACTAACCGGGGCTCTAAAGATTGATGAAATGTGCGACTCTGATGATACTCTCTAAAGTCCCAGAACTGTGATGGAGGCTGAGATCTGGTACAAACAACATCCTGTCCAGCTGAGGCCTTCCCGGCGAAGCTACTATCCGGAGCGATTGTCTTTTAACGATCGGTCTGATTAAATCTGGTTTAAATTCTGAGCAATCATTAGCCTGCTGATGAGATCTTCGAAATATCACAATATCTGGTAAAATGGGCTTCATATCATGGGCCTAGCAACGTGATGATAAAAGGGTCACTAACACTGCTAAAGGCTAGTGGAAGGGACAAAGGCTTCGAAGTTCAACAAAGTGAAAATTGGTCCAAAGCCGATGTATACATCAGAGGGGCACCGAGTGGATAGTGGGCCAAACCCACGCGCCGATAGCATCACCGCCCGTGGCACGCCGAGATGAATACGCGCCGGGAGCAGCAGACGCCAGGAGGGCTTCACCCCTCTTATGCGCACCAATGGAGGAAGTCCATTCCCTCTATATATAACCCAAGTCTTCGAAAGAAAAAAAAGAAAAAGATCCGGAGACAGAGCAGCCAGTGGAAAAGAGGAGAGACTGAGAGCCCGCTAAAAAAGATCTGAAAGAAAATAGAAAGAGCAGGAAATGGGTGAGCGAAGGAGACTCAAGGTGGGAGTTCGTCTCTCAAGTGCCCTCAGAGGCTACATTTTCCCCTCCCCATCCTTTATTCTAGCATTTTCCTATAGTTTACTTCTGAGTACTGTTCTCTGTTGATGTTAAGCGTCGGTGCAGTCCGACAAATCTTCAAGAGTCGTTAGTCTATGTGTGTAATCATATAGTCTTATTCCTTTCTATGCCTAATATGTGCATTCTACTGAATGAAATGAAATAATAGATTCTAGAGTTCTCTCTCTCTCTCCGTCTCCCTGAAGACTATTGTATTCGATAGCTGTTGTGTACAGATTTTGATTCTGCTGTGTATGCACACCCCTTAGATTGTGTGGATTCGTTTCTATTACCTAGTCGTTGTTTTCCAAACCTCACAATCACGGTGAGAGCCTGAGACAGTCCATCTCATGGCTTCCCATTCGTGAAATAGTGAGGGATACAATCGAATCACAGTCCACGTGATTCAGTAAATAGCCGGCTCCTAGTGGTGCTCCAGTGTGAAGTTCTTCGCCTCCTCGGGATGATCTGTTCCAAAATCAATCTCAGGGCTCTCTAGCCTCTCAAAACCCTTAGATAAAGCTTAAAAAAAAACCCCAAAAAACCCCAGCCTTAAAGCCCCAAATCCTCAGGTCTCTTACATCAGTGCCTTCACTAGCCTCTCGGCGTGGTGCCCTCTCGACGCTGGTTCTGGGCCGAGTGGCAGGTGCGTCGATGATCACTCGCGCCAACCGCCTCCCCGCCAGCTTTTCCAGGCCGATGCGCCCCATGCTAAAGCCGTCGCGCCGAATTCCACCGCGCCGAGTCGCCACCGCATCGACACCCTCCACAGCTGACCTCCATGCCCATTAATTCCCTTATCCAGCAACTGCTGATGAACCTTGAAGCCCAGCGCTCCGAGCCCTATTATCCTTCGTTTAGAACCCCTATTATCCCGGGGAGGAGTAATAGTCCTTCACTCAAATCCACGAGAGCTAGATTAATGGGGTTTACCCCTACTTAGTATGATGCTTATTTTCTAACCCTACTGGCCTATGGAGTTCTGCCACTGCATGTTCTCCTATGGTCCCTTCAAGGGGATATCAATAAATACCACGATGAGTGGACACCGTCCCGCTGTAGTCCGATCCTCTTGGATCTCGGCTACGCCCATCTTTCTCTTTGGCTTCCATCTCAGCACTCCGTGGATGGATGTCCTATATTCCCCGGGGCACGGTCTGAAATAAGGGGAGATGCTATCCGAATGAATTCTGATCTCCATCATGTTACCTTATCCCCAAGCCCCTTGGGATCTAGAGAGTCCTGCCTCTGCATGGTCTCTGTTGACTCCCTCTTGGGAATAATAATATTAAATGCCTCAGCGGATGAATACTGTCTTAGTTTAGTCTGTCTTAGTTTAGTCCCACCTCGTGGTATCTGGACATTGATATGTTCCGATCTTTTATGGACTCCATCCCACCTCTGTGTAGACGGTTTCCTATTCCTGCTTGGCATGATCCAAGACAAGGGGGCATGCTGCCGGAATCATTCCGTGTTTTACGTGAATAAAAAAAAAATCAATAAATGAGCATGTAATGCCGCAAGCGTTTCAATAATATAAATTCTGTTATTCTGCTTATGCTTGCCTAGTTTCATGAAGAATGATGTGTCTATCTCTGCAGCATTCACAAGATGATCAAATAAACCTAAAGTCATTCCCGCATGTGCTCCCAGTATATCAAATAGTGTGTGATTGAAGGTCGGGCCATGCCCGATTGGAAGCCATCACTATGCGTGAGGATGATTCTCGGACCTAAGTTCTCCACCTCGTACTGGGAATCAGGCTAATAAATCATAATAAACCGCCAATCGCATGATCATGTGCCTGCATCTTATATCCTGCAAGTAAATGAGCACGACAGTCTTATCTTGTTTTGCCCCTGGGGTCCCTTCTACTTTGGCGATTAATCAAGGGTATTCCTTCATCTGGAAGGATGTAATTAACGTCATAGCCTTTAAGGTATGACGGACTTTCGGTCCCGACTCGAATCCCACAATCGACTGACTAAGTCAGATTGAGCGAACAATGAATTTGTCACCTCGGTGACTCGCACACCTAATAAACTAACTAATAAATAAATAAATCACCCAAATAAACTAAATAAATCAATAAAATAAATCGAGTCCACACCTGCATGAAAGGTCCTACATATTATTTATGAGATGAGATTGAGACAAGATTCATCAAATTTTCACTCAAAGTTTCAAACAGATCATAAGCCTCATCTTCACTTTTGTTCATGAATGCCCCTCCACAATATATGTCCACCATTTGTCTATCATAATTAGATAACCCCTCATAAAATGCATACATAACTTCCCATTTTGGCAACCCATGATGTAGACATTGACGTAATAAATCCTTCAGCCTTTCCCAAGATTAATGAATATGCTCTCCCAGAAGCTGAGTAAACCCTACAATCGCCCTTCTCATGATGTTGGTCCGGACTATGGGGTAAATTTTTTTTTTCAAAAATTCTAATTGCATAACTTCCCAAGTCCTAATGGTCTTTCCAAAACTCCTTAACTAATATTTTGCTTTATCTTTAAATGAGAATGGAAATAAGATCAACCTAAGGGCATCATCACTAAAGTTCTTGATTTTAACCAGGGAGCAAATTTATAAAAAGTTACCAAGATGTCTATAGAGATTTTCATCAGGATTCCCAAAAAAAATGGGAGCATCTGGATGATACTAGGGCGAATCTCATACTGATCTAGAAGAATATCAGGCAGTTCAATGCAAGTTGAGGGTTTATAAGCAGAAGGAATAAAGTGTTCCTTCATAGGCGTAGGTTTCATTCCTTGATTGATAAACATTGATGTTGATCGAAATAAATGAAACCCAAAAGATTAGTTTTCAAGATTTTTTTTTGAAAAGTAATACAATCAACAACTATATGAATAATATATGCAACATGATATTTTTTTAATAAGAGAAGAATTAGCACTCATTACCACGTTGGTTCACCGGCCAGGTAAGAGGTGGGGTTGTGGGAAGCTCCCCCTACTTTCATAGGGACCTAATTAAATAACCACAAGCCCGCTTAGGCGTTTGCCACTTAACCTCTAACATAGACACTATTTTTTTAAAATACCAATAAACCCCAAAGCTCTCTTTCTCTCTCTCTCTCTTTTTAAACCTTCTAAGGGTAAACTAACTGCGGGGTACTTCATGGTACAACTTGCCCGGCGTCCGTGAGAGAATCCACGGGTGCGGGGACTTATGGAGATATTGGAAAAGGAGATTCCAATCCAAAGAGACGGAGTACTCAATGGAGGGTCCTTCCAATTCCAAGAGGGGTGTAAGGAACCTAAATTGCCCTAAAGAAAGGGAAAACGAGAAGAAGAGAATGATTTTTTTTCACATGATGCAAGTAAATAATCAACTAGATACACAAATGCATGCAAGAGATGCAACTAAGATGAGAGAACGATATCATGATGAGATTTTTTTCCCTATTTTCTGATTTTTTTCAAGGAATTTTTTTTCTATTTTTTTTCAAAAAGAGATGAATAAAAGTAAGCTATAAACTAAAAATACTAAACAACATGTAAATCTATTGAAAAAGAAGGCCTAAAATGATGTTTTTGATGTTTTCTGGATTTATGATTTTTGTTTAGATTTTTCAAGAATTATTCAGATTTTTTTGAGATTTTTCAGGAAATATCAAAACAGGACCTGTTCCTACGCTTACTAACCTTTAACGACGCTTGAATTTTTAGGATTTTTAGATTTTTAGATTTCTGCTCCCTGTTGTGACAGATACATACTTTCAGTGACGCTTTCTGACTTTCTGCGACAGTTGATTTTCTGTGAATTACAGGTCCGAATTTCTCTTTTTCTTTGATTTTCTAATTTTTTTATTTTTTTCTTGCAAAATAAAAATATAAAAATTAATATACAAATATACAAATCAAACACAAGAATATCCAACTATAAAAAATCATTTTTCCTCCCCGGTAATGGCACCAAAAATTAATGTACACAAAATTTGTCGTTAAAACTCGTGTTACAATTTTAAAAATAACCGCACTCACTCACTAAAAAGATGTAAAATCCAAGTAGAGTGGTAAGAACATGTCGATCCCACGGAGAGGAATATTTCTTTTAAGCAAGTTGAAAAATCCTTATATTTGAGAAATCTGATTTTTAAGTGAGTTTTATGAAAAGGAAAATAAGATTGCATGAAAATAAAATATTTAAAGAATATGAGAGGGTTAAAGAAGAGAATTTGGAAGGAGATACAGAGAGAACTAGAAAAACACAATTGTAAAAGTTGAATTTTTATTGCTAAGGAAAGATTACAACTCTATGAAAATTAAAAATTACAACTTGAGTAAATTAAGGGAAAAAGGAAGAAATAGAGCCAAAGAATTTTAAAAATTGCGTCGCCGTCTCCTTGCCGAGCCTTTGAGGAAGATCACCCCGCCTTGGAAGTAGACGTCGTCTTATGAGCACTAAAAGAAGAATCTCCGTCTTGGGATGTGTGAAGAAAATAGAGGAGGAAACGATAGATAGAAGATGAGGAAGGGAGTTAAAAATAGTAAAATAGAGCTAAAAATGGAGCAAGAGAAAAAATAAAATAACTTTAAAACCAAAGAGAATTAGAAGATGTGGTAGAAGAGAAAATTGTAGATCTAGATGAGAGGAAGAAGTTTGTTGCAGAGTGCAGAGGGAGAAAACGTGAGGAAGAGGGTGAAAATTGAGGAAGCACGGGGTGGTGTCTGTGCGGATGAACAATAAATTAAAAAAAAATTGAACTTAAAAAAAAGAGATTATAACTTGAAAACTAGAAAGCATTGGAGGAAGAAGAAGAATAAGAAAATATAGATCTAGAAAAAATAAATGAAGAGACTAAGATGAAAAGAAGAGCAGAAGGGGAAGAGAACTTGAGAAGAACAAAGCGCAGAGCCGCAGATGAACAGTAAAAATGCAGGATAGAACTTTGAAAAACTTGAAATAACTTAAAAACAAGAGAGAATTAGAATAAGCGAAAGAAGAAGAAATTAAAGAGCACTTAAAAACGAAGAACTTTGTATAAGAAAGTAGGAGGATAAGTGATGGGGACATCGCTTACCACTTCCCATTTCTTCAAGGGTCCTGATGCTCGCCACTATGTTCATCTTGATTTTCTGAGTCTAGCTATGTAAATTTCATATCTTTCTTTGAGTCTTAACCATGTAATTTTCCCTTTTATTGAGTCAAGTACCTAAGTTAGTGAGTCATCTATCTAAGTCTATGTATCATCAAGTGGCCTAGTGAGTTAATGGGCCACTTCAATGGGCTTGGCCCATGGGCGCCCCCTTCCCTCCTTGGTCATTTGTCATTATTCCAAAAGGTGAGGACTTTTTGTAAATTGTGGGTTTCCTATAAATAGGACCCCAATCCCCACTTGGAGAAGCTAATGAAGTATTGAGTAAATTTACCCACTAGCATTGTCTTCTCTCTCTCTCTCTCTCTCGCTCTCTCTCTAGCTCTCTCCCTCTCTCTCTAAAGGGGGCGAACCCCTCTCTCTCCTCCTCTCTCTCTCTCCCTTGGGCGCACCTGCCCCCTCACCTCCCACCCTTGCCACCTCATCTACCACATCAGCCTCCCACCCCTTCACCTTCCCAAGGCCCTTAACTCCACTTCAATTTCCCCCACTTCCCAAGCAACCCTTCCCCTTCCCCATACAATCCTTCATTTTCCCAAGAGAGAATCCCCTCTCCCAAGTAACCTTTCCCCTCTTCAAGGCAACCCCTCCACCTCCCTAGGCCACCATTAACACCACCAATTAACCCTCCACCCAAACCAAAGGAAGACCCACCCCACTCCCCCAAACCATTTGCGCCCCCACCTCCTCCTAGGCCTCTTGAGCATCCACCCTCTCTCCTGCTAGCTCCGCCCCCACCCTCCTCCCTCACCTCCCCTTGCCTCCTCCCAACCATTCTCCACCACCAAAGCAACCATTTTCCCCACCCTTCCACCAAAGAAAACCCCCCCTTCACCCCCTTTCTCTCCAAATCTGTGTGCAGTTGAAGCCCTGCAGAATGACCTCCTGTTGCAGTGCCACCCTCGACCACATCCCGGATCTCCTAGGAGCGTGGCCTAAATCGACGGAAAGCTCTCCCAGTCAGCTTTGCAACGGCGGTGGTCTCATCCCCTTCCGAGCTCCGTGCTGCCCGGGAGGTCCGATCTCCCCCGACTGCGCAGAGCTGCCCCTGCAGAGTACCTGAAGGAGAATAGAAGCTGTACCACGATGAACCGCGAAAGAATCAGTCAAATAGCTATGCTATAAAGTTCTTCCTCGTCCAGTCTACTTTTTGAATCAAGAAGCAGAACTTCGATCGGCATCCGTGGGCCAAAGTTATCATTTTTCTCCCTCGACTACACGGATCTGCTTACCACAGTCTGCATCGACCTGTCACCACTATTCAGAGTCCCACAGTCTTCTCCGACATCAGTCAGCTTCCCCATCAGTTTTGTTGCGAAGAGAACTCGTCCACGGTTCCAAAAACTCCGGCGGTTCGTGATTCAGAGTCCGGAAGCTGTCGGGGCACTATCTGCAACCTGCTGTTGGAGATCTGAAGCTGCCAGTCCCAGATTCTGTCACTCTGTTCGAACCTCCACCAAGACCAGCATCGGCATCAGAAGAATTCAAAAAAATTCTGAGGCATTCTGGTTCCAGATACGAAGAGTTCCCCGCTGGTCTCGTCATCAGAAAAATTCCAGATTGAGATCTACGGCCTCAGCACTGACTATCTATCACCTATCACAGCGAGCCGGCAGACTCGGCATCGGCTCCTTCTCTTGGGTTTTCAGCGGATCTGATGCGGGACAAGACCACGGACACGACAAGCTCGCGATCGTCCCTTAATGAGGGAAGCGTCGGACGTGCACGGTTGAGAAACCGACAGTGAGCTAGGGTGGTCGGCTCTCACTTGTGCCCGGATCGGGCCACGGGACGGTCTTGGTCACTCTCTCACAGCAGCGGTAATGAATAGATAAAGCGAGCTAGATATCCCTACACATGCTCTCTAGCAGCGGCATAAATAAATATATATGAAAATAAGCAAATGCCGAGTGTAGGGACCGAGAACGATACCTCCACGCGCTCGGCGTGGGGAAGACGGGCCCGGCCGAAACTCGTACTCCCGGGACAGTTAATACATAAAGATTACAGCAATGAGTTATAGCCCACTCCACGTAGGGAGGTAAAGGGTGACACAATGGGGTCCGAGAGGACCGATTTCGGGTTGACGAGCGGCTTCTCGCTTTGCTTCGGCCGCATACGTACTCGTGCCTGTGGAGCCCACTTGCTGTCCGGAGGGGCCGTGTGGGACCCGGTGGCACCGCTGTGGTGGTGGATGCCTGGATGAGCGCTCCCTGGAGTGGAGGCGCGCTGGTTCACCGGCCGGAGGCCGGGCGGCTCCGATCGGCACCGGTCGGAACAACCGGCCACGGATCTGCAACTTCTGGTTTTCAGCGCACGTCCCGGCGAGAACGGACGCTACGATCAGCCCCGATGTCGGATCGACACGAAACTGGCGCCGTTGGAAAGCTAACTTCAAATACTTTAATCTAGGCTTGAAGATCTGGCCTGGATCTGCACGGATCTGGGCTTTAATGAATTGTTGAGTTACTATTGTATAGTGACCGAGCTCTCAGATCTGCAGAGAACTTGTCTGAGAACTGCCTTTGACCGATATGTGAACGTCCGAATCTGAAGTTATGGTCTTCAGAAAAGTTGTAGGAAATCAAGATAGAAAATTGGGACTATTTTTTATGAAGGGTTTGGAGGTGGTGGTGATTTGTTCTGATGTTTGAAGTGGAGGGTGGTCGGATATGGAACTTGGCTGAAAACACTGTAACAGAGATAGAACACAAATTTTGAAAAAATGGATAGAGGGCGAATCAAAAATCAAGAAAAATGGTGGATGTAGGGGATGATGGACAGAACTCCCAGTAAAATTGGGAGTGTTTGGAAAAATCAAAAAGAGGGTCGGAGGTGAGAAATACAGGGCTGCTGTCACTGTAGATAGAGACAAAACAGATCTGGGAATGAAAGATGCACGAAAATGGAAAAATACTAAACGAGGGATTTTGGACCTGAAGTTTTTTCTGGAGGATGGGGTGGAAGATAGGAACACCCTCTGAAAATTTAAGATCAAGAGGATGTCGGAGTTGATAGAAGGAATTCCGATAAGAAGCTTCTGTCTAGGATGGACAGAACACCGAAGTCGACTTCGCGGCGGCTCGAAGGCGGCACGAACGGCGGCGGCGACACCGGATATGAACTCAGAGGTTGAGGGGGAGGAGATAAAAGGGTTCCACTCTAGAATTGGGGGTTGGGGATGAAGAAAACCAGGGGGAGAGAGAGGGGAGGTTGAAATTCCCACAAGGGGGGCTCTTGCACAATGCTTTTTTCACTTTCATTAATTCAATCAATTGGAAAATACAAGCTATATATAATAAATGTAAAAAGACACTAAATGCCCATAGATCTAAGGTTTGGAAGGGCATATTAGGGAGTTCCTAAATATTTCTCCCATGTGGTCAAAACTTTAACCATTAATCTAACCAAACTTGGACCATTTCCATTCAAACTTACCTAATTTTCACCAACCAAGCCTAATAAGGCCAAAGAATGGGGCACCCCCCTTCATGGGCTTCTCATGGGCCTAGGCTGGTCCAAGGCCAACCACTCAAGTCCAATAATCCATGTCTACACTTGGGCCTTCCAAGTCTTGGTGGTCCATGAGAGGAGAAAGCCCACTTGGGCCTTAAGTGGCTATTAAGGTCCAATATGAACTAGGCTTCTAATGGACTCTACTAATGGCAACCTAGACATGGACTTTACATTACAAGTGGCCCATTGACTTGTTATAAGCCTTACAAGGAGCCCAAATAGAAGAAATGAAACAAATACACAAGTACAATCCCATACAAGTCATAACACACAAATACGTTCCACCCGTATAGCTTTTGATGCCCCCATCAATTCTCCCCGGGTGGGAGGAACTCGACCCCGTCGAGTAGGGGTATGGATGCTCGAGTACTCCGACGGATCCGTCACCGTGCCAAGTAACACGGGTATGCTCCACTCTAAGTGACCGTCACCTGCTCATTCCATATATACTCGATATGCACAAGCTGCTATGGGCCAGAGGTGGACACTCTGAATGGGGCACTCTCAAAAAGGGAGGTGACGGCTCGAAGACTCACTAGGAATCACCGCTGAGTCCCTGTAGGTGACTGATCTGGGTATAGATGTAGAACCGACCCCATACTCGTCGAGTGAGTCCAATCGCCTCTTACTCATAAGAGAATGACAACGAGCTGACACAAGACACATGCAGACAAACAAATGACACACAAACCATGCAAACAAACCACACAAAGAAAAAGCACATTGACTCAACTATGACCCTAGACACTCCTAATGTTAGTCCGACCCGTACATGGATGACGGCGGACCAGGACACCCGAACGTGTGCCATGCATGCATCTGACGTAACCGGTGGTTGACATCATGCGGAAATCCTAGACCTCCTAAGGTGGGCCATGCATGCATATGGGATGTGGATGTGGGAGGGTCAAGAGTATCTCCCCTAGATGATGGTGTATCTTGTAAGGGTACGGGCTTGGTGGGCATAGATGACCCGGCCCGTGGGGAAGGGGTGTGGTAGCGGACTCCCTCGAAGAAGTGAAGTGAATATGAAGGGTCTAAGGATCCACTAGGGAGTGGGTCAAAGGGATCAAAGAAGGTATGACCCCTTATGGTGGGTTCCCACAAGTCACGGTCCCACGCGTAGAAGTTTTGAAGGTGTGGATAGTCACCTTCTTGAATGGTGACGGGTAGGACGGGGATCGTAGGTAAGAAGTATGATTCCTCCCTCGGACAAAAGGGTATGAATTCGGGCTCGTCCGGTAGCGGGAGAAGTAGAAGAACCTCCGTGATTACACAACCCACGGTGCACTCGGAGGTAATGGACCCGAAGGCCAGATGGGTGAAGCTAAGACTAGCGGGTTGGTCAAAGCCTCGGGCCAAAAGATGCGTCAACTCCCATTGTGAATCTAATCCCATGACAAGATCGTCCAACGTATCAACATGGTGACGAGATCGAAATGTGGTATGGAATGAGTTGACCAGCACTATAGGTAGGATGGGGTCCATGGATGGAAAGGGAGGTGGGACCAAGCCATCCTTGAGCCAACTAAAAAGTGGCTCGGCGATGTATAGTGTACCCGTTAGAAATACGGGTGGCTCGGGCCTTGGTGGCTCCAAATGAGATGGTTCCGAATCAAGTTCGGAAATAGAGAGTGATGACATTGGAGCTCTCATGGGTGAGGAAGGAATGTCCTTCTCATGGTGAAGGGGTCCTTGGGGTGGCTCCGGGAACAACCAATCTACCCCGATAGACCGATCTAGGCTAGTACTAAACCGATCTAGGCATGTACTAAACCTTTGCATTTGTCCCATCATGGCTTGGAACATTGCGCCCACTTCATTGGGACTATAGGCTCGGGATGTGGCCATGGTTGTAAAGATGGGGTTGGGTCCCCCAGGAATGGAGATGCAAGACCATTTTTTTTTTAAAGTTTAAAAGTAAAATGTGATGCTAACTAATGCACCTAGACATAACCAAAACTCGGTACGCGGCGGAGATAACCGATCCCGAAGACCACTCGCGCAAGTGTACGACCTTCCCGATAGGCACAGCCTAACGTTCGGACAACACTTTTTGATATACCGGGCTATTGGGATGCAATGCAAAAGACACTTTTTTTTTGACACCCTAGACTCAACTTGCTCTGATACCAAATTGATGCGGGACAAGACCACGGACACGACAAGCTCGCGATCGTCCCTTAACGAGGGAAGCGTCGGACGTGCACGGTTGAGAAACCGGCAGTGAGCTAGGGTGGTCGGCTCTCACTTGTGCCCGGATCGGGTCACGGGACGGTCTCGCTCACTCTCTCGCAGCAGCGGTAATGAATAGATAAAGCGAGCTAGATATCCCTACACATGCTCTCTAGCAGCGGCATAAACAAATATATATGAAAATAAGCAAATGCCGAGTGTAGGGAGCGAGAACGATACCTCCACGCGCTCGGCGTGGGGAAGACGGGCCCGGCCGAAACTCGTACTCCCGGGACAGTTAATACATAAAGATTACAGCAATGAGTTACAGCCCACTCCACGCAGGGAGGTAAAGGGTGACAAAATGGGGTCCGGGAGGACCGATTTTGGGTTGACGGGCGGCTTCTCGCGTAGCTTCGGTCGCACACGTACTCGCGCCTTTGGGGCCCACTTGCTGTCCGGAGGGGCCGTGTGGGACCCGGTGGCACCGCTGTGGTGGTGGATGCCTGGATGAGCACTCCCTAGAGTGGAGGGGCTCTGGTTCACCGGCCGGAGGCCGGGCGGCTCCGATCGGCACCGGTCGGAACAACCGGCCACGGATCTGCAACTTCTGGTTTTCAGCGCGCGTCCCGGCGAGAACGGACGCTGCGATCAGCCCCGATGTCGGATCGACACGAAACTGGCGCCGTTAGAAAGCTAACTTCAAATACTTCAATCTAGGCTTGAAGTTTTGGCCTGGATCTGCACGGATATGGGCTTTAATGAATTGTTGAGTTGCTATTGTACAGTGACCGAGCTCTCAGATCTGCAGAGAACTTGTCTGAGAACTGCCTTTGACCGATATGTGAACGTCCGAATCTGAAGTTACGGTCTTCAGAAAAGTTGTAGGAAATCAAGATAGGAAACTGGGACTATTTTTTATGAAGGGTTTGGAGGTGGTGGTGATTTGTTCTGATGTTTGAAGTGGAGGGTGGTCGGATCTGGAACTTGGCTGAAAACACTGTAGCAGAGATAGAACACGAATTTTGAAAAAAATGGATAGAGGGCGAATCAAAACTCAAGAAAAATGGTAGATGTAGGGGATGATGGATAGAACTCCCAGTAAAATTGGGAGGGTTTGGAAAAATCAAAAAGTGGGTCGGAGGTGAGAAATACAGGGCTGCTGTCACTGTAGATAGAGACAAAACAGATCTGGGAATGAAAGATGCACGAAAATGGAAAAATACTAAATGAGGGATTTTGGACCTGAAGCTTTTTGTGGAGGATGGGGTAGAAGATAGGAACACCCTCTAAAAATGTAAGATCAAGAGGATGTCGGAGTTGATAGAAGGAATTCCGAGAAGAAGCTTCTGTCCAGGATGGACAGAACACCGAAGTCGACTTCGCGGCGGCTCGAAGGCGGCACGAACGGCGGCACCGGCACCGGAGATGAACTCAGAGATTGAGGGGGAGGAGATAGAAGGGTTCCACTCTAGAATTTGGGGTTGGGGATGAAGAAAACCAGGGGGAGAGAGAGGGGAGGTCGAAATTCCCACAAGGGGAGCTATTGCACAATGCTTTTTTCACTTTCATTAATTCAATCAATTGGAAAATACAAGCTATATATAATAAATGTAAAAAGACACTAAATGCCCATAGATCTAAGGTTTGGAAGGGCATATTAGGGAGTTCCTAAATATTTCTCCCATGTGGTCAAAACTTTAACCATTAATCTAATCAAACTTGGACCATTTCCATTCAAACTTACCTAATTTTCACCAACCAAGCCTAATAAGGCCAAAGAATGGGGCGCCCCCCTTCATGGGCTTCTCATGGGCCTAGGCTGGTCCAAGGCCAACCACTCAAGTCCAATAACCCATGTCTAGACTTGGGCCTTCCAAGTCTTGGTGGTCCATGAGAGGAGAAAGCCCACTTGGGCCTTAAGTGGCTATTAAGGTCCAATATGAACTAGGCTTCTAATGGACTCTACTAATGGCAACCTAGCCATGGACTTTACATTACAAGTGGCCCATTGGCTTGTTATAAGCCTTACAAGGAGCCCAAATGGGAATAAATAAAACAAATACACAAGTACAATCCCATACAAGTCATAACACACAAATACGTTCCACCCGTATAGCTTTTGATGCCCCCATCAGGATCTCCCCTCCCCGCCTGGCTGGATTAACGCCCCTCCCTGTGCGGAGGTAGTGTTTGATTTGTAATACTGAAATCCCCACCCCCAAGTCCACCCTCCTGTGTGAGGCGTAGTGATTGTAACTATTAAACAGGGTCAAGCTTCATCGGCGCAGTGTGCGGGGAACCCACACTTCCCTGCTCGCCCTCGTCTCCGAACGAGGTTGGTTTCTTCAAACCAACCAGGGTAAGCTCTGACCTTTGCTCCATTATTGGTGTTTTTTCATTTAATATTCGTGGAATTTGCTCCGTTGAGCAAGAGAGAGAGCGCCCGACCCCGCGTGTTCCACTTACGAGTGGTCACCGTGGGCTGTGAGAGAGAGGGACCTAGTGCCCCAATTGGCACCTGGCCAGCCCCTTAAGTGTGGGCCTCGTACCTTCGGGAGGGCAACCCTAGCCCTGCTGGAACTCTACCAGCAAGGGTCTTGATCCATCACCTCCACTTAGCATCACTTAGTCACCCCGGGCTCGTGTGTGTGCGACGGCGATTCGGCCCCAATCTAGGACTTTGTTGCTTTGTGATTGTGTTTGCGGAATAGGTACAAGGACCCGTGTCCATTTTGCTGCATACCCCTTAGTTGTGTCACATCAAGTGGTATCAGAGCCAATTTCATAACTTGTCTCTCTACAAGTTGGTCCTAGGGCGCATTCGCATTTAGAGTCTTTATCGGGCCACCCAGTGCATCATCATGTACACTCCACATTGGTTAAGTCCCCTCCACACGGCCTTCCCCAAGAGCCCGATTGACCCCCTCCTCATGACATCATCCTAGAAGGGGACCTTAGTTTTGACGGATCTAGTCCTAATGCCTACCTAAAGTGGGAGGCTACCATAGATAAACACTTTGATAGGACTAGGGTCTATGGACACGCTAGAGTCCGCAGGGCCACACGGCGGCTTCGGGGACAAGCCAAGAAGGAGTGGGAACGCATAGTGGGCTTAAGAAGGATTTGGAGGTAAGAACCCGTAGGATCATGGGAAGAGATGAAGATCGAGCTTAGGAAGATCTACGCTCCCCGACGTTCCTACTCCTACCTTGAGAACCATAACCAGAGGGGCACTCCCACTCCCCCTTTCCCTCCCAGTCAACCCAAGACCTCCCTTAGGGCCCAAACTTCACCACCCCGGGTGCACCATGCCCCAACCTTCATCACCCATCCCCAAAAGACCTTCCCATTCCTTTAGAGAGTAAGACCCCCACACCCCAAAGGGATAAGATTGTAATTGAAGTACATGAGGCCTCCCCCGATTGTGAAAAAGAATACGAGTCACAATGTCATGGGTTAGGCCGAGAAGTGCCCATGCCATGTGGAAGAAGCATCATGGCTCACTCCACCCTCACCATTCCCCAACCCAAAGTTCTCCATCAAACCCACACCCCACAAGCCTCCACAAATCCTCCTCCCACCCCTTTCCAAAAGGAACTTAAGGAGGTGGCCGAAGAATATGAGGCTCCCCTAGATTGGGAGGAAGAATATGAAGCCCAATGCCAAGGGTTGGGTCAAGAAGGCTCATCTTTATCCAAAGAGACCACAGCGAGCCTAACTGGGTACACCCTCCCTCATGAGTTACATGATGACCAACCAAGTTCCCCCACCCCTCCCTCCATGAGAATTGTGATTCTTGGGGAACCCCTCATTGAGTGGCTTAAGAAAGACCTCCTCCTCCACATCATGCACCCCCCTATGGAAAATCATTACCCAATCGTGCCCACCCCACCATTCCACACAACCTACCAATCGTCCTACTTTGTAGGAGCCATGAGGGACTTGATTAAAGGCATACTAAGGCAAATAGAGGTGATAAACATGTTGGCCTTAGGAGCGAGTGATACGGGGTACCTTAGTTTCTCACACCCCTCTATCAGGTCCATCATCTCCATTTACACCAAGGGTCCTTGCATGAGTTAGCTCGTATTGTTTCTACCCGAACCCGATGAGTTTTACACCATCCCCCTACCACAAGAAAAGGGCACTCAACCTAGGGAATCCGCTTTGGTACTTACCCCATTAGGGGACGAGTGCCTAGCCCACACTAGGGAGTGTATGCTTTGGAGTGTTCCAGGTCTAGGATGGGAAGAAGCCTCAATCCCCTCAACCCAAGTCCTCCTAGATCCACATGATCCCTTCCCACTATCTCTTCTTTGCCAACCCACCTCCTTGCCCTCCTACATCTTTCTCTACCCCTCGTCCCTTTGCAAGGAGCATTACGATAGGTCCCACCAGGTTCATGATTCCCACTTCCCTATGTGTACTAGGGACCCTAGGACGATCACTTGGATTAAAGCCCACCTCCACATCACCCACCCCTTAACCCATCTCGAGCCTTTTGGCCACTTCCTATGGGCTTCCGAGTACTCATCACTCACCACCCACTCCCTCCTACCCTCACCCACCATGTCGAACCGAACCCACCCATTCCAAAACTTAGCCCACACTATGAGAGCCATGACCATGGGTGACATCCACCTAGGAAATGAGGAATTGACCCATCCCAAGATGTCCACTTTCTTGGACCCCTTCAACCCCCATGAGTGAAAACCCCCAAATCAACCCCCACCTAAAGATGGGACCATCTTGATAGGAATGCATGTGTCACAACATCTTGCATCATGTGGTAAGGCTAGTCATGTCATTTGTGTCACATACACACTAGGTCCAGTGCACGACAGGTTTACATTTGGACAAGCTGGTCCTTCCCCACTCTTCATCCATCTCATGCATGATAGAGCCACTTGTGGCTGCCCAGGTCCACCTAAGTGCATCAAGGTCCACATGGCTTCTAAGCATGATAGGTCAATTCATGGATGCCCTGGTCCTCCTAAGTCCATCAAAACCAATCTAACACTTGATAGGACTGCATTTGGTTGTCCGGGCCCTCCCTTCATCTCTAGGGGATCGTCATTCATGACACTGCATGGCACCATCCGCAAACACATCAACAAAAGCGATGAGGTGTATAAGAAATCGGCCGATTCCCACCGACGCCACCAGGAATTTCGTGTAGGTGACTTTGTGATGGTGAGAATTGAGAGACTTTTCCCTGGGAATGTCTCCAAACTGAGGTCGCATGGATCAGGTCCCTTCCAGGTTTTGAGGCGGATCGGCACAAATGCTTACGTGTTGGACCTCCCCGAGGAGTACGGAGTAAGTCTCACATTCAATGTGGCTGACTTGGTGCCATACAGGGGTCCCACGGTGACACCTAGTGAGGAAATCGAGCTTGTTCCACCCTTTGAGAGAGCCACCACCCGTGAGAAAGTTCCACCAACCCAGAGGGGCCAACGTGAGCAATTGGAGCAGATATTGTATGAACAGGTCACTGTCATCTGGAGCAAAGGGTATGGGCACTACCTCGCTTGGTGAAAGGACCAGCTACCTTTGGTAGACTTGCGGGCAACCCCGCCGTGGCTTCCTCCGCATACGATGGATCTTTACTCGACAGAGTCGAGTTCTCTGCATCCCGGGAGCATGATGGGGACATCGCTTACCACTTCCCATTTCTCCAAGGGTCCTGATGCTCGCCACTATGTTCATCTTGATTTTTTGAGTCTAGCTATGTAATTTTCATATCTTTCTTTGAGTCTTAACCATGTAATTTTCCCTTTTATTGAGTCAAGTACCTAAGTTAGTGAGTCATCTATCTAAGTCTATGTATCATCAAGTGGCCTAGTGAGTTAATGGGCCACTTCAATGGGCTTGGCCCATGGGCGCCCCCTTCCCTCCTTGGTCATTTGTCATTATTCCAAAAGGTGAGGACTTTTTGTAAATTGTGGGTTTCCTATAAATAGGACCCCAATCCCCACTTGGAGAAGCTAATGAAGTATTGAGTAAATTTACCCACTAGCATTGTCTTCTCTCTCTCTCTCTCTCGCTCTCTCTCTAGCTCTCTCCCTCTCTCTCTAAAGGGGGCGAACCCCTCTCTCTCTCCTCCTCTCTCTCTCTCTCTCCCTTGGGCGCACCTGCCCCCTCACCTCCCACCCTTGCCACCTCATCTGCCACATCAGCCTCCCACCCCTTCACCTTCCCAAGGCCCTTAACTCCACTTCAATTTCCCCCACTTCCCAAGCAACCCTTCCCCTTCCCCATACAATCCTTCATTTTCCCAAGAGAGAATCCCCTCTCCCAAGTAACCTTTCCCCTCCCCAAGGCAACCCCTCCACCTCCCTAGGCCACCATTAACACCACCAATTAACCCTCCACCCAAACCAAAGGAAGACCCACCCCACTCCCCCAAACCATTTGCGCCCCCACCTCCTCCTAGGCCTCTTGCGCATCCACCCTCTCCCCTGCTAGCTCCGCCCCCACCCTCCTCCCTCACCTCCCCTTGCCTCCTCCCAACCATTCTCCACCACCAAAGCAACCATTTTCCCCACCCTTCCACCAAAGAAACCCCCCCCTTCACCCCCTTTTTCTCCAAATCTGTGTGCAGTTGAAGCCCTGCAGAACGACCTCCTGTTGCAGTGCCACCCTCGACCACATCCCGGAGCTCCTTGGAGCATGGCCTACATCGACGGAAAGCTCTCCCAGTCAGCTTCGCAACGGCGGTGGTCTCATCCCCTTCCGAGCTCCGTGCTGCCCGGGAGGTCCGATCTCCCCCGACTGTGCAGAGCTGCCCCTGCAGAGTACCTGAACCAGAATAGAAGCTGTACCATGACGAACCGCGGAAGAATCAGGACAAGCGCTCTTCTACAAAGTTCTTCCTCGTCCAGTTTACTTTCAGAATCAAGAAGCAGAACGTCGATCGGCATCCGTGGGCCAAAGTTAACATTTTTCACCCTCGGCTACACGGATCTGCTTCCCACAGTCTGCATCGACCTGTCACCACTATTTAGAGTCCCCTAGTCGTCTCCGGCATCAGTCGGCTTCCCCGTCAGTTTTGTTGCGAAGAGGACTCGTCCACAATTCCAACAACTCTGGCGGTTCATGATTCGGAGTCCGGAAGTTGTCGGGGCACTATCTGCAACCTGCTATTGGAGATCTAAAGCTGCCAGTCCCAGATTCTGTCACTCTGTTCGAACCTCCACCAAGACCAGCATCGGCATCAGAAGAATTCAAAAAAATTCTGAGGCATTCTGGTTCCAGCTACGAAGAGTTATCTACTGGTCTCGTCATCAGAAAAATTCCAGATTGAGATCTACGGCCTCATTACTGACTATCTGTCACCTATCACAGTGAGCAGGCAGACTCGGCGTCGGCTCCTTCTCTTGGGTTTTCAGCGGATCTCCCCTCCCCGCCTGGCTGGCTTAACGCCCCTCCCTGTGCGGAGGTAGTGTTTGATTTGTAATACTGAAATCCCCACCCCAATTCCACCCTCCTGTGTGAGACGTAGTGATTGTAACTATTAAACATGGTCAAGCTTCATCGGCGCAGTGTGCGGGGAACCCACACTTCCCCGCTCGCCCTCGTCTCCGAACGGGGTTGGTTTCTTCAAACCAACCAGGGTAAGCTCTGACCTTTGCTCCATTATTGGTGTTTGTTCATTTACTCCGTGGAATTTACTCCGTTGAGCAAGAGAGAGAGCGCCCGACCCCGCGTGTTCCACTTACGAGCGGTCACCGTGGGCTGTGAGAGAGAGGGACCTAGTGCCCCAATTGGCACCCGGCCAGCCCCTTAAGTGTGGGCCTCGTACCTTCGGGAGGGCAACCCTAGCCCTGCTGGCACTCTACCAGCTAGGGTCTTGATCCATCACCTCCACTTAGCATCACTTAGTCACCCCGGGCTCGTGTGTGTGCGACGGTGATTCGGCCCCAATCTAGGACTTTGTTGCTTTGTGATTGTGTTTGCGGAATAGGTACAAGGACCCGTGTCCATTTTGCTGCATACCCCTTAGTTGTGTCACATCAATAAGAGGATCAGAAGGGTGAGAAAAAGGTCGACCTAAACTTGGGGAAGAAAGAAGGGCGGGATTCTAAGTTAAAAAGAAAAAGAAGAAAACTCCTTTCCCCCTCTTGACAAAGGGTATTTATAGAGAAACTAGGTCAAATGGAGGGTGGAGATCACATTTGATGAAGATGGATGGCTGGGATTAGAGGAGATTGGGCTTTGGATGAAGAGAGGAAAGTGGCTCCCCTTGACTTTCCTAATAAGGAGGCGATTTCCTCCTATTTTCTCTCCAAGAAATTCTCTCCAAGATAATTCAATAAAATCATTTCCTTTATCTCCTTTCACACTAAAAAAGGAATGGCGGCTGCTCCTTTGACTTGGTCAAGGAGGGAGGGGCGTCCTAGGGCATCCCTTGCCCTGATCTTGTGACATTTTTGCCCATGGGCCTTCTAGTAATTACCTTGGACGTCCTGCACACACACAATTTGGATTAAGCCCATTAAGAATTATTGCTTTATGCACAAAAATCGTAATGCTTACAATTATGTAATGAAAAATTAATTCTCATGACCCTCAACCTCTTTTCATTGAATAATTAACCCCAAATTAAGTTAATTTGCGTGAACAGCTTGATTAATGCAAGATTGAGATTAACGGTAAAGTATGCATAATTGACTAATTATGTGCATATAAAATGATATATGTGATATGAATTATCATAAAGAAATGGGCACGCATCACTAGGGCGGCCAGTATGCTGGCCGCCCAGTCCTATCTCTGGGCCGCCACTAGGTTGGCCGCCTAGACCTTTCTCTGCTGGGCGGCTAGTGCCTTGGCCGCTGGGCGGCCAAGGGGCTGGCCGCCCACGCCAGAGGGTGGGCGGCCACTCTATTGGCGGCCCAGAACCCAGCTGGCCCATTCTTCCCGTTTCTGGGGTTTCTCGCGATCAACGGTTCCGGCTTGTGCCCCGTGCATCGACAGCTGGTGGATTAGTAATCCAATCAAAGATTCTTGGTTTCCGTGACATGAGCTACCTCGTGGTGCGTTCTACATGTGCTATTGGATTAGTACAGACCGGTGGTAGTCTGGTGATTTTTACTTTTTAGCGAGTTCACACCTCTAGTGACCTTTCTCACTAGTCGTAACTTTCTTGCGCACGCGTGTGCGGACCCACTTGGGAGTGGTGGAGAGCTTGTCCCGGTGTGACGATTTTTAGGCTGGTTACCGTAAGGCCGCTTATAACGACCCATGATCGGAACACTGAGAAATACCCCGATATTCTTGATTCCTGGCCCGCCACCCAGGAGCCGGGGGCTCGGAAGGGTAAAAGGAATGGAGTGGATGCGTATAAGAATCTAAATCATTGCAATGCTACAATAATTAACATGATTAATTGCAAGAAATAAACAAGTATGACAATTAATAATTATACAATTCAACAATTATACAGTCCAGAATCCATATGTCCATACATAAGTGCAGTAAACTAGAAAGGTACAAAACTATGGGGCATACCCCGCCTCTAGCAAACTGGTGCTACTATTGACTGTCGACTCCACGCGACACCTCCGAAGCACAACGCGTAAGCCACACCTCACCTGAAAACAAAGGGGGGTGAGCCTTGTCTCATTGGCTCAGTAGGGGTCCCGCGGATCCCCACCTCACAACGGTAAGCACGTGAAGCTATAAAGAATAATTCAGAATAATAACTATAACATAGAATAGAAATTGATAAATAAGGGAAAGTAACGTAATCACATGTGTACCATGACGATTCATAATAAATCACAAGTCGATGTTGCACATTCAAATGCCCTCGGCCGCCCAAACACTAAACCGCCACGGTAAGAAATAGTGTCGCTACACTCGAGTGATAGGAGCACTACCCACTAGAAGGAAGGACGAATGCGTCTACTGATGACTTAGTCCACAGTCTCAAGTGTCTCCCTACACGCCCCAGGCAGACACTGAGACACCGTACACGGAACACAAGACAAGGGTCTAGTCAGAGTCATGCTCGTCAGCACGCATCTGAAGTCCTCGACCACGTGTGCACACACTGACTGACTGCACTACGTCAGGCCCTCTAGCTGGTTTTCCTCCTGGCCCGGACTCGAGTGACCATAGTGGGAGGCCCGTGAAAACCAGCCTAAAACCGTCTCCCTCGAGTCTAGCTCTCCACACTCCCAAGTGGGTTGGCACAAGCGTTCCCAGGCAAGCTACGACTAGTGGGAAAAAGTTACTCTAAGTAAGGACCCGCTGAGAAACCGCCAACGTGACACCGACCACAGACACACGCTCATTGCACGGAACACAAGATTAACCCACAAGACACAAGGCTGCCGATGTTGCTATCTCAAAAAACCATACACTAATCACATTTTTCCACTGGGGGATATACCCACATGCTTAAGCCAAGTCATCGGGCGTCTCACCATGAGATGGCCCTCACGACGCTTTACACGGCTAATTCCTCATTTATTTTATTCATAAATACTTTAATTTGATTTTCTCGGGGTGAAAACCCACGTTTCCAAGCCGAATAGGCCGAACCAGGGGTGAGTCGATCGACCGGACCGGATGGTTGGTCTACCAACAGGGGGCTCCGGTAGACTGGCTAGGGGAGTCGGTCGACTGGCTCACCGAGCCCTCCCAGAGTCGCCCAGGGTTGATCGACCGACCCCCAGTGGTGTTCGATCAAACCCTGACTGGGTCTTTTTCCTGCGTACTGTCGGGAATTGGTCGACCTACCCAATGGTTTGGTCGACCGATTCCGACAACGACAGAACGGGGTGACCCCTGCGGGGCCTCGTTCCACGCCCGACTCGCCCCATTGCGAGCGGGAAACATGGGGTATCGCTCCTCGACCCCCAACACATCATTTGAACCAAAAATCGCTATCCGAATCAACAAAATTGCCGCTCACCCCAAAAATATGAAATTTCTCCAAATAAGAACAAAACCCTCTCAATCTTGCCTAGATCTATTCGGATCGATGGGGAAAACACATGGAGAGGTGGAGGGGTCCGTCCCCCTACCTGAGACACCACTTTACAACCCTAGATCGTGCCTATCGTCGCCGTTCCACTCTGAAAACTAGTGAAGCTTCGGAAATCATGGCCCACCCGCACGATTCTCCTCGTCCACGCCTCACGAACCACCCCACGCCGCCACTGGAGCCTCACCACGCCTCCTCGCCGCCCGCCATCTACAGCTAGTGGGAGAGAGGGAGAACGGGAGAGGGAACGAGAGAGGGTGAGTGTGAAAGTGAGGGGGGAGAGGGGTGTGCGTGGGAGAACGAGAGAGGGTGAGTGTGAAAGTGAGGGGGGAGAGGGGTGTGCGTGGGTTTTTAAAAAAGGGGGTTTGGGATTGCCCAAGATCCATCAAAGAATCGATAGTGTAAAATGCCCAATCTCTTAATAATTCCATCAATTAAATTGTAAACTTTTAATAGAAATTCCATAATTCATTCTAAAATTCTCTAAATAATATCTCAAAATTTACGGCTCTTAAATTATTCGTGAAAAAAATAGATCCGACGTCTAGTAGGTGGGAATATGAAATTCAGGGTATTACAATTCTCCCCTCCTCCAAAAATTTCATCCTCGAAATTTACACCAAATCACAACGGACTAAGGGTAGATCTTACGTAAACAAATACAGGAATCACTATTGCATCTCATCTTCATGCTCTCAGATCACTTCATTTCTTGAATGGTGCTGCCAGACCACCTTAACTAAAGGTATGACCTTAATTCTTAACCGCTGCTCACGCTGATCTTCAATATGAATGGGGTACTCAGGGATAGAAAGATCCGGCATCACTTCAGGCCACACCGATCCTTCCAACACATGAGAATCATCGGTCATGTATTTTCGCAGCATTGACACATGGAACACATCATGCACCGTATTCATCTCTGGAGGTAACTGCAAACGATATGCCGCTGGGCCAACACACTCCACAATGAGAAATGGCCCAACATAACGGGGACTCAGCTTTTTACGCTTGCTGAATCGCACCATGCCTTTCATGGGGGAGACTTTTAAGAACACATGGTCTCCCACCTCAAAGGTAAGAGGTCGCCTTCGCCGATCTGCATAACTCTTCTGTCGGCTTTGGGCTGCCTGCAATTTCTCTCTAATCAACTGTACCACCTCTACACACTACTGCACCAATTCAGGTCCTGTCATTACTCGCTCACCAACGTCAAACTAGTCGAGTGGAGTACGACACGGTCTCCCATATAATGCCTCATAAGGTTCCATGCCCAGACTGGAATGATAGCTGTTGTTGTAAGCGAATTCCACCAACGACAAATGATGAATCCATGACCCTTGCCACTCAAGGCAACAAGCTCTCAACATATCTTCTAGGGTCTGGATAGGTCTCTCTGACTACCCATCGGACTGAGGGTGATAAGTTAAGCTAAAATCTAACTCCGTACCCAAGGCCTTCTGAAAGCTCTTCCAGAAACTAGAAGTGAAACGGGGATCTCGATCAGACACAATAGAAATAGGGATGCCATGTAGGGGAACAATCCGTTCCATGTACAATCTGGCCGATTTATGGACTAACCAACTCATCTTAATTGGCAACAACCTAGCAGTCTTGGTCAATATGTTAACTATCAACCATATACCATCATGGCCACCCTGGGTTCTTGGCAAACCTGTTGTGTCCCTGGTTTTGATGATGTCTAACTATGACTCATTGATTTATTGAGTCATGGATGTGAACAAATATTGGATATTATTTGAAGAATCAAATTCAGATTTAAGGGATTTAAGGCCCAAAATATGTTTAATTTCAGAACATTCTGTAGGCGTTGAAGATTGGGTGAGAGCCAAAGAAAAGCAAGCTAAGCAGAATGCACTAGCTGTCAACTGGCTTTATGGTTCAGGTCGACAGACAAAGGGGAAGTTAGTCGACTGAGTTTGAACTCAGTCGACAGATATGAAGATTCAGTCGGCTGACTTTTTGGTAAGTCGATAGACTTCAGCAGCAGCAACCTGTAGCAACAACAACAAGGCAAGTGTCCTTAGTTTCGTGTGGAATAATGCAAGGGGACTCCTTAGCAACCGTGACAGTTGATTCCAAGGAAAGCAGCACACCAAAGCAGGTTGATCTTGGGAGCTCACTAGTATTATGCCAGGAAGCAGTAGTAGCTGAGCGTTCATCAAAACTAGGTGCTTTCGAGTTGCATACAAAAGGCTTTGGATCAAAGATGATGGCGAAAGTGCAAGCTAAAGGGAAAACACATGAAGCATAGGCTGGCAAGTGTCTTAAAACCATGCTAACAGAGGTGGCTCAGCAAACTGAACTGATGCGACAAAGATAGGCATAAGAAATACAAAATTAGTCGACCCAGATACAAAATTAGTCGACCCAGCCAAAACTCAGTCGACTGATATGAAAATCAGTAGACAGATATGCACTTAGGTCGACTGACTTTTTGCTCAAATCGATAGACTCAGTCAACAAACTCAGGTAGCATATGAGGACACCTTGAGTCAACCTACAAGCCAACTGGGTCAACTTATCTGAAGCTTCAAGCAAGTCAGCAGATATTTTGAACCATGTCTGTAGCAAGTCAGTAGAAGAGGTCTCTCTCGTTTAAGTCAACTGAAGTCTATCGACCCATATTGACACAACCAAGTCAGCAGAAAATTGAAGAATTTAGTCGACTGAATTGTGAAATCAGTCGACTGACTTGAGCTTGGTCAGGGCAGCACGCGCAACTTAAGTTAGTCACGTGGCAGCGAAACCCAATCATAGGCACATGATCCCTGACACGTGCCTTGGGCTCTGGAAAGCTCCTAGGAGAGAATATTCCTCCTTTACACATGGACCAATAGGATATAAGCTCCAAAAAAATCATATTATTTAGAAAATATCCTATTTTTACTCTATATAATACGCCCAAGTTCCTTGCGAACTAACGGGGCTGCTGTGGGCTACGAGAGCTGGAAGAAGAGAGCTGAGCAGAAGAGGTTCGAAGAGATCAGAGAGAGAGTGAGAGCCTGATCATAAAGGAAATCTGAGAGAAGAAAAGAGAGAAGAGAAGATTGAAGAGCCCCTTCTAGAAAAGAGATAGAATAGTAGATCTGAGCTCAAGAGGAGAGAGAGAGTGAAAGCAACCAAGGAGAATTAGTTTTGATTTGATTAGAGAAAGGTTTGTGCATCAAATCCAAAGCCACAGTGCTCCTTTGAGCTACATTTTCTTGTTTTTCTTCTTTTGTTTTCTGCATTTGGTTTCTGGTTTTGGTGTGTATTTCTGATACTCTGTTTTAGGGATCAGGTCAAGCTGTGGGTCAGCGATCTCTGGGGTTGCATCCCCTTCAAGCTGTGGGTCAGCGGTAAGGACTGTGTCCTCGTAAGGACTATGTCCTTGTATCAAGCTGTTAGTCAGTGGTTGTCTGGGGATTGAATCCACGTTCTAGGTTTATTCCCTTAAGCTGTGGATCAGCGGGAAGCCTCATCGTGTTTTGGTGAAGGGTGGACGTAGGTCTGCGGGTTTGCAGACTGAACCACTATAAAAATCCTGTGCATTCGTGGTTGTTTGTGTTTGCATCCATTTTCTCTATCTCACATTCGCAGGATGGTTTACTGATATTATCTCATTCATTATCTCGTTTATGAGGTTCTACTTGTTTACACAGCTACACAACTTGCTCACACACCCACTAAGTGTTCTATAATCTACTGCTCAGGGATGCAGTAGATCCTTTTGTCTGCTGGCTGTAGAAAGTTGTATTTTAGCTTGTTTCTTTAAGTCAGTTAGCTCTTAACCATGATCATCTTGACACTTGGTATATCCAAGTTTCGCTCAACTATTTCTGAGTGCTGATATTGAATTCCGGCGACGGCAGAATGGGGTGACCCCTCTAGGGCCCTGTTATATGCCCGACTCGCCCCATTACAAATAGGAAACATGGGGTATCGCTTTCCGACCCCCAACACATCATTTGAACCAAAAATCGCTGTTCGAATCAACAAAATCATCGCTCATCCAAAAAATATGAAATTGCCCCAAACAAGAACAAAACCTTCTCAATCTCGCCTGGATCTATTCAGATAGGTGGGGAAAAGACACAGAGAGGTGGAAGGGTCCGTCCCCTTACCTGAGATGCCACTTTACTGTTGTGCCTCTTAGGCACAAGCATGTGCTATGTTGATTTGATGATAGCAATGCTGTTTTGTTTTGATGATAGCAACACAGTGAGTGCTTTATGAGATTGTGTTTTGATGATAACAACATAACTTGTTTTGTGGAGAATGCATGTGTATGACTGATATATTGGTTGTGCATGTGCGTTACTTTTCTGTCTGCATGTAGTTTGCTGACTAGCAAGTCTATACACTGTAGGGTAAAGCATTTCAGAGTCTTTACATCGTTCATGCATGTGCACAGTTCGTGGACAAAGTCTGCACATCTCCCTAGATTGCATTAGCAAGTCCATACATCATCAGGGCCCTTCATGCATGTGCATAGTCTATACATTGTGCATTTCGTTGACAGGTTTGCACATTCATGAAGTCTGCACACTGGCCTGTTCATGTATCACAAGTGTGCACATTGCATCACTATTCTGCAAGTCTACACACTCAACACACACTCAAAGTCTCAAAGTCTATACATCGCTGTTGGGCATCAAAGTCTACACATTAGCATCAGGTACATCGCTGTTGGGCATCAAAGTCTGCACATGAGCATCAGGCAGCAGGTGCGTACAACGCCCTGTGTAGGCACGACAAGTCCATACACTGGTTGCACATTGCACAACATGCGAAGTCACCAAGTGTGTACATTGCATAGCATGCAGGCGTCAAAGTCCATACATCCACAGTGCATTGGCCAAGTCTATACACTGTCCGTCTCACTTAGAGTCTAAGGCGAAGTCTGTACATTGAGCGTCTCATGAGCGTCTCATGCCAAGTCTGTACACTCACCAACTGAACTTCAAAGTCCATACATTGGCATTCAGACTAGCAAGTCTATACAGCGTCCGTTGTCTAGAGTCTCTTGAAGTCTGTACATCGGACTGCTTGCAAAGTCTGTACAATGGACTGTGCTTCACAAAGTCTATGCATTGCTAAAGTAACTCAAGTCTATACATCATCTGTTTCATGCATTGTCTTAGGGAAGTCTATACAGTGGACCGTCTTCATCAGCGTCTCATGCATATAGCAAGTCTAGACATTGCACTGTAGCATGCAGTTCTTTAAAGTCTATACATTGGGTTCTTACCTACGGTGCTTGAAATGAAGTCTACACACTGGTTGTACTTCATAGTATGTACATCAGACGCGCATGCTCGCCTGTCCCTCCGGATGCTCTCCTGGGACTGAGTATGCCCTCCAGTGACTACTAATGCTTCCCTAACTTTGAGGATGCTCCTCTGGAGCAGCGATTGCTTCCCAGAGACAGCATGTGCTCCACATGCTCTCCTGACGCTGGTGATGCTGTCCAGAGGCCATAGATGCTCCTCTGAGACTTCATATGCTTCCGTGCGAGAATGCACTAGTCTCTGGGTATTTAAAAGAATTGTATTACATGCATTCCCTTTCACTAAGTCTGTACAATGCATGCGCTTTCACAAGTCTATACAATGCATTTCATTTTACAAAGTGTCGACACCAAGTTGATAATCCGATACTCTGTCTTGCAGGTGTCTGGCACGTGATCCAAGGAGCTGAGATGCTGACACGTGGTAGAGTCGATTGGGCGGGAAATGTGAGGCCACACGCGCCCAGTGCTGCCCCTGCTTGAGCTGCTATAAAGGGTAGTCTCCGTTGTCTGAAGGAGGTTGATCGAGTTGGCAAGAGGTGAAGTCCATACAGAGAGCCACGATCCAGACAGAGAAGAAGAAAAGGAAAAGGGGAAAAGAAAGAGAGTGAGAAAGAGAAAGAAAGAGAGATTGAGTGAGAGATCGAGATAGCAGAGTGTGAAGAGAAGAAGAGGAAGAAGAACAGAAAAGAAGAGAAAGAAAAAGAGAGTGAGAGATCGAGAGCAGAGAAGAAGAAGAAAAGGAAAGAGGAAGAGAGATTGTGAAGATCAGTCTAACTGGACCGTGGATCAAATCCAGGCCAGTTAGCTCCTTGAGAGCCACATATTATGCTTCTTTGTTTACAGCTTTCCGATGCTGTAGTTTCTATCTTTTGTTTCCTTTTACATCTTTATTCAAGCTGTTATTCAGCGGTTTGCAGAGGTGCTGCCTCTGGACGGGTAAGCTGTAATCCCCAGCGGTTTGCAGTGGAGGATTCCACTGGACAGCAAGCTGTGTTGCTCAGCGGGGCGAGGAGGATTCCTCGGACAGCAAGCTGTGTTGCTCAGTGGGGCGAGGAGGATTCCTCGGACGGCAAGCTGTGTTGCCCAGCTGATGTATGGCAAGCTGTGATGCCCAGCTGTTCAAGCTGTGAGTCAGCAGGAAGCCACAGTCGGGTTGAGTGTGGGGTGGATGTAGGTCTGCTGGACCGACCCACCTAAAAACCTCTGTGCAGTGGTTTGTTGTTTCTATCTGTTTGCTTCCGCTAGATGAATGCATAGGGGCGCTCCATGTGTTTGCTTATAGGTTCAGTAGATGAGTGTTCTAATTTATCTTGTTAGCATTCCAATCTTTAAGTGAGCGAAATCTTATTTTGGGTGAAGATTTTTAAAGGGTATATTCATTCACCCCCCCTCTGAATACTTGCACCGAACCCAACACTTGGTATCAGAGCGGGTCTCTGACTGAACAGATCTAACAATCTGCAGAGGATCCTGCTAGTGTTTGGTGCATTTCAGAGTGTGCTTTCTGTGCTCGTTGTTTAGTTTCACTGAGTTAGTGCTTTGCCGTGCTTATCTGGTTGTGGTGTTTTCTTGTCGATTGCTTTGTGCTTTGAGTCTGCTTGTTATCTGCTTTGATGGCTAATCCTCCGATATTCAGAGGTGATGACCTAGGCCCATGGCTGGAAAAGTTGCATCGGTATGTAAGCACAACCGATCCTGACTTGTGGAAGGTAATAACTCACGGTCCATATAAACTGTCGAAGGATAAATCCAAATGGACCAAGAAGGATAAGTTGAAAGACTCTGTCAATAATAGAGCTGTAGTTTTATTAAAAGAATCAATTGACAGATCTCTAATTGAATGCATTTCTTCTTGCAGGTCTGCCAAAGACATTTTGGAAAAACTAAAGTTAATCAGGAATCACAGCAAATGCTTGATGGCTGATCGGAGAAATGCTAATGATGAAACTTCATCCTAGGTAAGCTCTGAATCAGATAGATACTCTTTCGATGAATTGATAGAGATGTATGAAAATTTGTTCAAAGTGTCCAAGAAATTAAAATCTGAAAATAAAAAATTGAGAAAAGACATGAATCTTGAAGTCACTCGTTTGAAGGCAGAAAATGAAAACTTGAAATCTGAAAATGAGAATCTCAGAAATAAGCACATTAGAGAAGATGATTCTTGCAATGCATGTGCTATTTTAGAAGACATGATAAATGAGTTTGATCATGATGATAATTTGCAAAAGGAATCAATCAAATCCCTGAAAGAGGAAAATAAATTATTGTTAGAAAAGAAAACTAAAGCTGAAGAAATTGAAAGTAAAATGCTTGAAGAAAATGCTCATCTGAAGGAACAAAATAAAAAGTTAATGGTTCTTAACACTGTTTTCTCTGAAAGATGGATGATGATTGAAAAAGTGAAATCAGTATTGAAAGAGTGTATCAATTGCAGTGATGAAGAAATTGCTAGTTTTTTAATACACACTGCTGATTTGGAAAATGAAATTGTGTTATTAAAAGAAAAACTGGCTAGTTGTGAAAAGGAGAAAGTTGATTCAGAAAATCTTATAATCTCCTTGGAAAGTAAAATTACTGAGATGAATGGTACTTCATCTAAGGTTGCTAAGGATAAAGGCAAAATGAAAATATCCTCGGAAGATGTAGTAAGTGATCAATGTGAGGAGATTGATAACATTTCTAAAATTAAGCAAGCTAAGAAGAACCAGCTGTATACCACTTTTATTCGTAGCTCTGGTTTAGCTAGCACTTCAGCTTCTTCTTCAAATATGCATGCTGCTAAGGAAATTTAAAAACGAAATAAAAATCAGAAAACCCCAAAAACTCAAAGGAACAATCTGCATGCTAAAAACTCATTTGATAAGTGCCATGTTTTAAATAAATCTAATGGTTCTTGTTCTTGTCATTATTGTGGTAAGCATAGACACTTTATGAGTGAGTGTTTTGTGATGAAACAAGATGACAGAAAGCATGCTAGAAAAGTTCTGTCTGATCAGAAAAATGGTAATCTGAATGTTAAAGAATTTCATGCTAGAAATCATGTTTCTAGGAGACATAATCTAAATTGTTTTTATTGTGGGAAGTTTGGCCACATTACTGCTCAATGTTGGCAGAATTTGAGAAAGAGATTCAACTCTAAACCTGTTAATTTTCATGTTAACAAAAAGATGTTTGACAGGAATAACCTTGGCTCCAAAGGTAAGCACCCAAGGTGCTTCGAATATGGGAGGCATGGCCACACAGTCAAGGACTGTTGGCATGTACAAGGAAGTAGATTTAATTTCAAATCTGTAAAATTTCCTGCTCCCAATGCTGCTAGTAAGAAACAAAATGTCCATGTAAACAATAGAACATTTCATGCTAAGTTTCATAGGTCTCATGCTGCTGTTGATATGCATCATAGGACCAGACAATCTGTTGGTTCATGTTATTACTGTGGAAATTTTGGACATTCTATGTCTGATTGTTGTCTAATGGAATTTGATGATAATGCTGCAAAAAGGGTGTTTAGAACACCTGTCCGGGTAAATGCAGGACCCAAGACTGCTTGGGTCCCTGCAGGATCAAATTGATTGACATGCTGCAGGTGTGCCTTGGAAGCTGATGAATAAAGGGGTTAACCAAGGCACTCAACAAGAAAACCCCAGGATACTCCATTTCAGGTCAGTTCTGAACTTTGCTTTAAAACTCATCATCTGAATTTGTGGGTATGAAAAAATGTGAACTTCATGTTGATATGCTTGTCTGAATTTTGATGATCTCTTCATGTCTAGCTGATCAGTCTGCATTCCAGACTCAGCTATTGAATTCAATTCTGAATATCTGATGTTCTTCTCTTGCTATGCGTTGAACTAAATTTGAATGGTTCTTTAGTGTATACAGTTGATGCACTATATAGACTTTGTGTAAATGCATGTGTTTTGTGTCAGTGCAATACATGCTTGTCGTTAAATGCATACTTGGACTGAGTGTGAATGGTTCATTTAGTGTACACAGTCAATGCATGTGTCTTATGTCTGCATACATCATTTGCATGACTGTCATTGATGTTGTTCAATGCATGTAGGACTGCTTTATGTTGCATTGTCCTTGTTAACCCTGGTATATCAAATGGTAAGTTACTAAAAGGCAAGGAAATCTGCCCGGAGGTTCCTACCATGTGTGAGATGGTCTTTGAGACCAGGCTCTCCGCCTAGTACCATGGGTCCAGTCTTCATGTAGAACAGTGCATTGCATCATATTTTAAAAAATCTGAAAAAGGATAAAAATGATCATGACTTGGATGCATAAACCTGAATTGATTGCATACTTGCCTCATGTATCTTTGGTGCATAGTCTGCATGTAGAACAGTGTGTTGCATAGCATAATCCTTGCATCATGATGTCAGGGGGAGCTGAGAGTTTTTCTGGTCAATTCATTGAATCCTTGCTACTTCTCACTGTCCCCATTTAGTTCTTTCATATCCTTTGACATCAAATGCTCCTGGAACTCAATGCCTATTGCTATCATTTCCCTAACCTTCACTGAACAACAGTTCTATTTCTGGTTTAGTACATTGAGTTGTGATTATTTCAATTGTTCTTTTATAAGAATCACTCTTACAAATTGAAAAGAACTAAAGGTTTAACCTTTATAAATTGGAGAGTTAAGTGTCTGCACTTCAGAATTTGAGATAAAAGAAAACTTTTATAGCTCTTAATCTTTGTCTCATGGCTAAAATAGAAAAAGTTTTTTTTTGTAATGCCTAAATGTGTTGAACTGGAAATGTCTAGAACAGGTGAATAAGAGTATGTAATGATTTTTTAAACAATCACTCTAAAAGAATTAAGGGCAGCAGTAAATAAGATCATAAATGTAAAAGAACTGAACATAGTGACAGAGCAATGGCTGATTGCACTGAGAAACTGTGAACTCCTCCAAAGAAGCAGGAGAATTCACATGTCATGAGGTGCTTTAGACTATCTCTGCTCATAGGGTCAAATCTATAGGGGGAGTCCTCACCAAGTAACTGAGGGTACTGGCCTCTAATCAAGGTGTACCCTTAATGTCAAAAGTGAAGACTATTCCTTGTAGGTCTTGATCTGAAGTAGATCTTGTAGTTTATGCCTAGTAACTGGGGGTACCTGCCTCTTATCAAGGTGTACACCTAATGTCAACAGCATAAATGCCAGTGGTCTATTCACTTAGTTCAGGTTCAGAAATTGAAAAATGAAAATCAAACTACTGTAACCCTTTGATATCAAAAGTCAATGAGTGAAAATTAATTTTCTCAATACATATTCAAGTTGCCTTTCCTGAAATTCCATGTTTAATCATAAAAGGGTATTATTTCAGACTTATCTATTAATACCATGTGCCATAGATTCATTGCTATAAATGGAATCTATAAACTCTTTTTCAGGGGTCAGGTGTGTTACTCTAGATTTATCACTGTTAAACCTGAATTTTTGAAAACTGTATGTTGTTGATTCTTATACTTTAACAGTTGTTTATAATCATGCTTCCTTTCTGAACCTATGATTCAGCTGTTGTCTAGTGACCCTCCTACCTTCTCTACCTTTGCTTATCTGCTCATATTCCTTCTCATAGGGGGAGCAATTATTTAGGGGGAGAAATAATTCAGGGGGAGTCATACCTTCAGGGGGAGTTTATTGCATGCATACTGCCATGTTGCACTCTTGTTTATACTATTTTTCTCTTTTTGATTATGTCAAAGGGGGAGAAAATTTTGTGTGTGACTCACTGTCACAGTGTGTTGCCATCATCAAAAAGGGGGAGAATGTTGTGCCTCTTAGGCACAAGCATGTGCTATGTTGATTTGATGATAGCAATGCTGTTTTGTTTTGATGATAGCAACACAGTGAGTGCTTTATGAGATTGTGTTTTGATGATAGCAACATAACTTATTTTATGGAGAATGCATGTATATGACTGATATATTGATTGTGCATGTGCGTTGCTTTTCTGTCTGCATGTAGTTTGATGACTAGCAAGTCTATACACTGCAGGGTAAAGCATTTCAGAGTCTTTACATCGTTCATGCATATGCACAGTTCGTGGATAAAGTCTGCACATCGCCCTAGATTGTATTAGCAAGTCCATACATCATCAGGGCCTTCATGCATGTGCATAGTCTATACATTGTGTATTTCGTTGACAAGTTTACACATTCATGAAGTCTGCACACTGGCCTGTTCATGTATCACAAGTGTGCACATTGCATCACTATTCTGCAAGTCTACACACTGAACACACACTCAAAGTCTCGAAGTCTATACATCGCTGTTGGGCATCAAAGTATGCACATTAGCATCAGGTACATCGCTGTTGGGCATCAAAGTCTGCACATGAGCATCAGGCAGCAGGTGCGTACAACGCCCTGTGTAGGCACGACAAGTCCATACACTGGTTGCACATTGCACAACATGCGAAGTCACCAAGTGTGTACATTGCATAGCATGCAGGCGTCAAAGTCCATACATCCACAGTGCATTGGCCAAGTCGATACAATGTCCGTCTCACTTAGAGTCTAAGGCGAAGTCTGTACATTGAGCGTCTCATGAGCGTCTCAAGCCAAGTCTGTACATCACTGTAGCTGCATCATCTTGGTCATTGTCTCACTCGAGTAAGTCTGTACATTGGCCTTGCATCGGCAAGTCTGTACATTGGCTTCATATGCTCCATAGTCTATACATTGGCCTCAGCTTTCAAAGTCTGTACAGCCTTTCATGTGAAAGTCCATACATCGCCCTTGAAGTCCAAAGTCTATACATCGTGTTTGGACTAAGTCTGTACAACCATTTACATAGTGAAGTCTGCACATTGCTGAATGCTCTTCAAGTGTGTATATTACTTGGTTAAGTCTATACGCTGCTTCATATGCAGTGAAGTCTGCACATTGCTGAATGCTCTTCAAAGTCTGCATAGTGAAGTCCATACACTACACTCGAGTTCACAGTGTCTTCATGAAGTCTATACACTCATTCACTGTTCATGCATTCACAGTGAAGTCTGTACATCCGTTTGGCTATGCATCACTATCCACCAAGTCTATACATTGGTAGAGTCTGTACATCAGACGTGCATGCTCGCCTATCCCCCCGGATGCTCTCCTGGGACCGAGTATGCCCTCCAGTGACTGATAATGCTTCCCTAATTTTGAGGATGCTCCCCTGGAGCAGCGATTGCTCCCCAGAGACAGCATGTGCTCCACATGCTCCCCTGACGCTGGTGATGCTGTCCAGAGGCCATAGATGCTCCCCTGAGACTTCATATGCTCCCGTGCGAGAACGCACTAGTCTCTGGGTATTTAAAAGAATTGTATTACATGCATTCCCTTTCACTAAGTCTGTACAATGCATGCGCTTTCACAAGTCTATACAATGCATTTCATTTTACAAAGTGTCGACACCAAGTTGATAATCCGATACTCTGTCTTGCAGGTGTCTGGCACGTGATCCAAGGAGCTGAGATGCTGACATGTGGCAGAGTCGATTGGGCGGGAAATGTGAGGCCACACGCGCCCAATGCTGCCCCTGCTTGAGCTGCTATAAAGGGTAGTCTCCGTTGTCTGAAGGAGGTTGATCGAGTTGGCGAGAGGTGAAGTCCATACAGAGAGCCACGATCCAGACAGAGAAGAAGAAAAGGAAAAGGGGAAAAGAAAGAGAGTGAGAAAGAGAAAGAAAGAGGGATTGAGTGAGAGATCGAGATAGCAGAGTGTGAAGAGAAGAAGAGGAAGAAGAACAGAAAAGAAGAGAAAGAAAAAGAGAGTGAGAGATCGAGAGCAGAGAAGAAGAAGAAAAGGAAAGAGGAAGAGAGATTGTGAAGATCAGTCTAACTGGACCGTGGATCAAATCCAGGCCAGTTAGCTCCTTGAGAGCCACATATTGTGCTTCTTTGTTTACAGCTTTCCGGTGCTGTAGTTTCTATCTTTTGTTTCCGTTTACATCTTTATTCAAGCTGTTAGTCAGTGGTTTGCAGAGGTGCTGCCTCTGGATGGGTAAGCTGTAATCCCCAGCGATTTGCAGTGGAGGATTCCACTGGACAGCAAGCTGTGTTGCTCAGCGGGGCGAGGAGGATTCCTCAGACAGCAAGCTGTGTTGCTCAGCGGGGCGAGGAGGATTCCTCGGACGGCAAGCTGTGTTGCCCAGCTGATGTATGGCAAGCTGTGATGCCCAGTTGTTCAAGCTGTGAGTTAGCAGGAAGCCACACTCGGGTTGAGTGTGGGGTGGATGTAGGTCTGCTAGACCGAACCACCTAAAAACCTCTGTGCAGTGGTTTGTTGTTTCTATCTGTTTGCTTCCGCTAGATGAATGCATAGGGGCGCTCCATGTGTTTGCTTATAGGTTTAGTAGATGAGTGTTCTAATTTGTCTTGTTAGCATTCCAATCTTTAAGTGAGCGAAATCTTATTTTGGGTGAAGGTTTTTAAAGGGTATATTCATTCACCCCCCCTCTGAATACTTGCACCGAACCCAACATTTACCACCCTAGATAGCGCCGATCGTTGTCGTTCCACGTCGAAAACCGGTGAAGCTTCAAAAATCGTGACCCACCCGCATGATCCTCCTTGTCCATGCCTCACGAACCACCCCACGCTGCCATTGTAGCCTCGCTACGCCTCCTCGCCGCCCGCCATCTGTAGTCGGTGGGAGAGAGGGAGAACGGGAGAGGGAACGAGAGAGGGTGAGTGTAAAAGTGAGGGGGGAGAGGGGTGTGCATGGGTTTTAAAAAAAGGGGGTTTGGGATTGCCCAAGATCCCTCAAAGAACCGACATTGTAAAAATGCCCAATCTCTCAATAATTCCATCAATTAAACTTTACAATTTTAATAGAAATTCTATAATTCATTCTAAAATTCTCTAAATAATATCTTAAAAATCCGCATCTCTTAAATTATTCACGAAAAAAAAAGATCTGATGCCTATTAGGTGGAAATCTGAAATTCAGGGCATTACACCCCTCATATTTATAGCCCGAGTCTTGGCTGGGGGGAAAACCAGCTAGAGGACCCGGCTTAGAGTGCATAGTATGTGTGTGCACACGTGGTTGGGCGTCGGACCCGCGCTGACGAGCGTGATCCAAACTATTCCTTGTTCTGTGGTTACGTGGTTAGTGTGTCTCAGTTTCCTCCTAGGGTGAGTAGAGAGACACCTGAGGCGTGGACTAAAACATCAGTGGATGTATCCGACCTTACTTCTAGTGGGTAGTACTCCTGTCTCCTGTGAGGTAGTGACTCTGGTTCCTTTCGTCACAAGGTTATTGTCTTAGTGGCTCCGTGCACTTAGTTTTAAGTGACACATGGTTTGTGAGGCTAGCACTTGTGTAGTTCCCTTTTATTGTTATTTACTTCCTCCTTCTATTATATGCTTATTTATTGTCCTAGCTTATTATTTATCGTGCTGTTGTGTTTCTCGTTGTAAGGTAGAGATCTACGGGACCCCTACTGAGCCAATGAGATGAGGCTCACCCCTTTATTTTTCAGGTGAGGCGAGGCTTACGCAGAGTACTTCAGAGGCTCCTCATGGTGCCGGTGGTCCAATTTAGCAGCCAGTGTGCCAAAGGCGGGGTATGCCCCGTGTACTTATACTTTTGCTTTTGTTGACTGTACTTTTTATGGACTTGGATATTCTGGACTATATGATTGTTTAATTATGTAAATTATTTATTTTCCTGTGTTAATATAATATGCTTTGTGGTTCTGCAATTTTTTTAGAGTATTGTATATCTCCACACCATCCAAATAACCCTTCCGAGCCTCCCGGCTCATGGGTGATAAGCGAAGATTCAGGTCGGACCGGTTCCTTTCTAGTACCCTGATCTTGGGTCGTTACAGTGGTATCAGAGCGTGGTTGTGGAGGTGTATAGGAACCTAAAATGGTTGCAGTGGTCCAAAAAGTCCATAGTGTTCAGTACAGTTGGCAACTGGCATAGGGTACTGTGTGTTTTATTAATCTCATTGTTTTGTGTTTTTCTGTGCTACAAGGGTATGGCGTCGAGGAGGAGGACCGACTCCTAGCAGGGGTAGTCGGTTGAGGATCAAGAGGGGCAGAGTAGAGTGTTGACTGCGGTAGGGGCAGCAACGGCTGCTAGAGTTCAGGGGCGAGAAGAGTTTATTGAGGGCATGTACCAGTTTTACCTTCGGTAGCATGGTGGAGAAGTCGGTGAGGGCTCGTCATCTCAATGAGGATGTGGGCATGCGCTGAAGGAGTTCTTACAGTTCCACCCACTTCAGTTTGATGGGCAACCAGATCCAGATGTAGCGAGGGCATGGACATTTGCCATGGAGATGGTATTCCGTTCCATGGAGTGTGTAGAGGATGAGAAGGTGCTGTTAGCCACTTATCAGTTGCAGGGTTCAGCTTTGGCTTGGTGGACGATCGAGTGTGAGTCGACATTTCATTCCCCCCCTCTCCAATAGATTCAGTGGTAGGAGTTTCTTGAAGCTTTTGAGCGTGTCTTCAACCCAGAGCATGTCAAAGCAAAGAAGATGTATCAATTCATGGAGCTGACCCAGGGGGACATGTCAGTGATGCAGTACAAGTCAAAGTTTATAGAGTTGGGTCGCTATGCTCCTCACATTATGGCAGATGAGAAGTTGAAGACTCGGCAGTTTGTTAGAGGACTGAGGCCAGAGCTCAGGCATGTTGTGATCAGGACCCGTGTTACCGACTTGGGGGCAACATATCTGGCAGCAGTAGATTTGGAGGAGGATTTACAAAGGAGTCAGGAGCAGACCGGCATTGGGCAGTCGCAGTCAGGCCATGGCCAGCAGTCATTTGTGCAGTAGCAGAGTGCTTTCCAGCACTCCCCAGGTAGCACATGAGCACCTCCATCAGCATCATCGGCCGTCGGTTCTACATCCTTTGGATTGAGGCTCAAGAAGATGTTTAGAAGGGCTAGTTTTGGTAGGAGGCGCTAGGAGCATAGGGAGCAGAGGCAGACATCAGTGGGCAGTGTGCAGCAGCCTTCACCACTCCAGCGCCAGGTTTCAGTCAGTGGTCAACAAGGTGTGTATCCCCGGTGTGGCGACTTTCACCGAGGCAGATCGTGCTCAGTGCCCATGACGTGCTTCAGGTGTGACTAGGTAGGGCACATGACACATGACTGTCCTTAGAGGCTGCACCAACCACACTAGTTCTAGCAGTAGCAATTCTAGCCCCAACAGCCACCGCCGCCGCAGCAGCAACGACCTCAGCAACAGGGTCAGTTTCCACCACTGCCATGGTCAGCCAGCGTAGGAAGGAAGAGGTCTTGAGGCTGAGTGATGCACATGACTCGTGCAGAGGCATCACAGTTAGTGGAAGGTACAGTCATGATTTTGGGTTGTGCGGCTCGAGTTTTGTTTGATTTTGGTACTTCACATTCATTTATATCCGATGATTTCGTTCATTATGCCGAGGAGTCCGCCACCGAGATGTCCTATGATTTGACAGTAGAGTTGCCCACTGGTGATTTCATGTTCACCCCCTATTGCCTTGAGAAGGTGCCAGTGTGGATTGTGGGGCAGAATTTGCCGGCTAGGCTTTATGATTTGCAGGTTAGAGATTTTGATGTGATTTTGAGAATGGATTGGCTCGAGGCCCATGGTGCTGTGGTAGATTGCAGTTCGAAGTGGGTCTATTTTCAGCATCCCCGTAGACCCGCATTCAACTTTCAAGGTATTTGGTCTTCTTCCTCTCGCTTCCTTATTTCAGCTATTAAAGCCCACATATTGCTTGATGCTAGATGTTAGGGGTTTCTTGCTTCTGTGGTAATGGTTGATTAGCAGCAGCAGGGTGTAGAGGACATTCCTACTGTATGTGAGTTTCCAGATGTCTTCCCTAATTAGTTACCAGGTTTGCCTCCACAGAGGGAGATCGGTTTTATCATTGAGATTGTGCCTGGCACCATGCCTTTGTCTAAGACACCTTATCGTATGGCACTGGCGGAGTTGAGAGAGTTGAAGATGCAGTTGCAGGAGCTGCTGGCTAAGAGTTATATTCACCTTAGGTTTTGTCCTTGGGGTGCGCCTGTGCTATTCGTGAAGAAGAGGGATGATAGTTTGAGACTGTGCATCGATTACCGATAGCTGAACCAGGTGACCATCAAGAAAAAGTATCCACTACCCCGGATTGATGACTTGTTCGACCAACTTCAGTCAACCCAGGTGTTCTCATGGATTGATTTGAGGTTTGGTTATTATCAACTGTGGATCAGGGACACAGATGTAGAGAAGACTGCTTTTAGCACTAGATATGGGCATTACGAATTCTTGGCGATGCCGTTCGGGCTCACCAATGCCCCCACAACGTTCATGGATTTGATGTATAGAGTGTTTCGTCCTTACCTAGACCAGTTCATGGTGATATTTGTGGATGACATTCTTGTTTATTCGTAGTCCAAGGAGGAGCATGCATACCATCTAAGGATCGTGCTACAGGCATTGCGAGACCACCAACTATACGCCAAGCTCAGCAAATGTGAGTTTTAGCTAAGGTGGTGCATTTTCTTGGGCACGTGATCTCTGGTGATGGTATTTCTATGGATCCGACCGGTGGAAGCAGTGGTGCAGTGGCCGAGGCCGAGGTTGGTGGCAGAGATCAAGAGCTTCTTGGGGTTGGCAGGCTATTACAGGAGGTTCATTCAGCATTTTGCTCGCATTGCAGCCCCGATGACCAGACTGATGCGGAAGGATGCGCCTTTTGTTTGGACTGATGAGTGTGAGCAGAGCATCATGGAGTTGAAGAGATCGCTCACTATCGCTCCAGTGCTCGTGTTACCTTCTAGGTCAAGAGGTTTTATGGTGTGTACAAATGATTCTAGGGTAGGATTGGGTGCAGTGCTGATGCAGAATGGCAGAGTTGTGGCATATGTATCTCGCCAGTTGAAGTCGCATGAAGAGAACTACCCTACTCATGATCTCGAGTTGGCATTAATGATCTTTGCTCTGAAGATCTGGAGGCATTATCTGTGTGAGGAGAAATTCAAGATTTTCACTGACCATTAGAGTTTTAGATATGTGTTCACTCAGAAGGATCTTAACCTTAGGTAGAGGAGGTGGATGGAGTACAGGAAGAACTATGATTTTACCTTATCTTATCATCCAGGCAGGATGAATGTAGTGGCTGAAGCTTTGAGCAGGAAAGTGGTGGTCAGTCAGATGATGTTGAGAAAATGGAGGTTATGGGAGCAAGTGCCAGCTATGACCTTTAGGCTCAAGGTCCCACGGGATCAGGGGTCGGCCATTCTTGCGAGTTTGACCATGATGCCAGCTATTTGTCGCCAGGTGATGGAGGCTCAGCGTGTGGACCCTGAGATACCTCGTATTCTATCGATAGTCGAGGTGGAGTTTGGTGAGGATAAGGCAATGAGGCATAGAGGTAGACTATATGTCCCTACCGAGGAGCAGGTGAGGAGTGTTGTCTTGCAGGAGGCTCATGGCACTCGGTACACCGTATATCCCAGAGCGACAAAGATGTACCAAAATCTGAAGAGGCAGTTTTGATGGTCTAGCATGAAGAGGGATGTCATAGAATTTGTTGCCAGGTGTTTGACTTGCCAGTAGGTGAAGGCGGAACATCTGCGACCAGGTGGTACACTTCAGCCTTTGGAGGTTCCCGCATGGAAATGGGACCACGTGACTATAGATTTTGTGGTTGGGTTGCCGAGGACTCCTAGTGGGCATGATAGTATTTGGTTGCTGGTGGACAGACTGATGAAGACAACTCGGTTATTACCGATCAACGTTAGTTGGAGTGTGCACAAATTGGGCCAATTATATGTGGAGCAGATTGTTCCCCTACATGGAATCCCCATTATTTCCATTGTATCGGATTGAGATCCCTGCTTCACTTCAAGTTTCTAGATGAGCTTCTAGAGAGCTATGGGTATGGAATTAGCATTTAGCTCAGCTTACCACCCACAGTCAGATGGTCAGTCAGAGAGGACTATCCAGGCTCTAGAAGATATGTTGAGAACTTGTTGCCTAGAGTGGCAAGGCACCTGGATTCATCATTTGCCCTTAGTGGAGTTCACCTATAACAACAGCTATCATTTAAACATTGATATGGCTCCTTATGAGGCATTGTATGGGTGACCGTGCCAGACTCCACTTGATTGGTTTGAGGTCGGTGAGCGAATCATGACATGGCCTAAGTTGGTGCAGTAGTGTATCGAGGTGGTGCAATCGGTTAGGCAGAAGTTGTTGGTAGCGCAGAGTCGGCAGAAGAGTTATGCAGATCAAAGGAGAAAGCCTCTTAGCTTTGCAGTGGGAGACTAGGTGTTCTTGAGAGTCTCCCCTATGAAGGGGGTGATGCGCTTCGGCCGGCGTGGGAAGCTGAGTCCCCGCTATATCGGCCCTTTCCCTATCGTTGAGCGCATCGACGAGGTGGCATATAGATTGCAGCTACCGCCAGATTTGGCGGCTGTGCATGACATGTTCCATGTGTCGATGCTTCGGAGGTACACGTCGGATGGTTCTCATGCCTTGGAAGATTTCGTGTGGCCTGAGGTGACCCCAGAATTATCTCTTCTGGAGTATCATGTCCACATTGAAGATCGGCGTGAGTAGCGGCTGCGGAACAAGGTTATTCCCCTAGTTAAGGTGGTTTGGCAGTGTCACTCAGGAGGTGAGGCATCTTGGGAGTAAGAAGTGGAGATGCGACAACAGTTCCCCTACATGTTCGAGTAAGTTTCTTCCCTTGTTGGCCATGTTCTAGCTTAATTTCAGGGATGAAATTCTTATTAGGGGAGAGGACTATAATGCCCCCGGATGTTTGGATCTTATTATTCCTGAGTTCAAATTTATTTTTTATGGATAAATTAATTTTTAAATATCAGAATTTGGATTACGTTCAAATTGCGGCATTTCAAAAAAAATTTGTGATTGTTTAGCCTTATATGCAAGAGGACAAGGCATATCTACAATTTCAATTTTTTGGGGGTTTTGGGGAAATCCCAAAACTTTTCTTTTTCCCGTTAAACGTGACCCCCACTCCTCTCTCTCCTCATTCTTCCTTCCACTTCCGATCGTGAGACCGCTTGTCGTCCTCTCCGGCTGCAGATGGTGAGCGCGAGGGGGAGCCCGATCGACGATGACGGCGGGCTAGGCAAGCATGGGGGAGGTGGTTCGTGTGTGCGTGTGTAGGATCGTGTTCTCTCACGTGTGGGTTTGAGATCCTGCGAGTTCTGACGTGGTTTGGGGGTGCCATTCGAGGTTTGAGTCTTCGTTGAGGTAGGGGGATGGATCCCTAACTACCCTCTAGCATTTCCCTTCTGATCGGTGATGATTTCGGCGAGAGAGTGGGGTGCATTGTGTTTTTGGGGGAAAATGCCATGTTCGGGAATGTGAGCTCGATTCGGTCTAGTTCTTCACGATTTCTAGGCTAGATCGGCCTTATCGGATGCCATCCTCACTGGGGACGAGTTTCCCATGTTTTTCTGAGGTTCTCACTCGCAATGGAGGCGAGATGGGATTGGGATGACCTTCCGACTGAGTTCCGGGGGGGATCCCTGCTCTATAGGCGGCCAAGTTGGCTGTCGTCTCTGCCCAACAGGGCAGCCGGAGGGTTGGCCGCCTGAGAGGGCTGGGTGGCCATTGGGGTGGCCGCCTAGGAGCTTCTTCTCTAGGTTACCAGAGCCCTAGCCACCCAGGCTTCTGGGCGGCTAGAGTGATGGCCGCCCAGCCCCTGTGAGGGGCTGCCACTGGGGTGGCAGCCCAGAGGGGTAGCCCTGTGACTGGGGCGGCCAATCTGCTGGCCGCCCAGTCCTATCTCTAGGCGGCCACTAGCCGCCCAAGCTACTTAGGCTAGAGGGTGGGCGGCCACTCTGTGGGCCGCCTAGAACCCAGCTGGCCCATTCCTCCTGTTTCTAGGGTTACACGCGATCAACGGTTCTGGCTTGTGCCCCATGCATCGATAGCCAGCGGATTAGCTATCCAGTCAGAGATTCTTGGTTTTCGTGACATGAGCCACCTCGTGGTGCATTCTACATGTACTGTTCGGTTAGTACAGACTGGTGGTACTCCATTGGTTTCACTTTTTAGCGAGTTCACACCTCTAGTGACCATTCCCACTAGTCGTAGCTTTCCTGCGCACTCATGTGTGGACCCACTTGGGAGTGGTGGAGAGCTTGTCTCGGTGTGACTATTTTTAGGCTGGTTGATGTGGAGCCCCTAGTCTTTGCAGCCTGAGTCTGGGCTGGGGGGAAAACTAGCTAGAGGACCCGACTTAGAGCGCATAGTGTGTGTGTGCACATGTGGTTGGGAGCGTCAGACCGGCATTGACGAGCGCGACCCCAACTAGTCCTTGTTCTGTGGTTACGTGGTTACTGTATCTCAGTTTCCACCTGGAGCGAGTAGGGAGACACCTGGGGCGCAGACTAAGATGTCAATAGACGCATCCGACCTTGCTTCTAGTGGGTAGTACTCCTGTCTCCTGTGAGGTAGCGACTCTGGTTCCTTTCGTCACAAGGTTACTATTGCGGTAGGCTCCGTGCACTTAGTTCTACGTGACACGTGATTTGCAAGGCTAGCACTTGTATAGTTCCCTTTTATGGTTATTTACTGCTTCCTTATGTTATATGTTTATTTATTGTCCTCGCTTATACCCCCTGGCCAATTATTCTACAACATGTCCATCCTCGATCTACAGACATGCTTCCTACACCCACTCAACGTTAATCACTAAATTTACAAACTTATTATTCTTAAAAATAAATGTGATCCTTTTCTCGCATCATTCGACACACTCATTTTGAATAGAAAGGGATTATTATGTAATTTTTCACTTTTTAACCCATCCATGAATATTTGATCGCATGATCACTTAATATATGTGTTGTATGGTTTGCTTAAAATTTCAGCCACATCTCTCCACACTTCTTCGGTATACCAAAAATATTTATTAATTAAATTTTTTTTTAGCCACTTACTAGTAAGTGGTTAATAAAATAATCAAAATCAATGAAAGTATGCCAGAGAAGAGTGAGAAGATGCAATCAAAATTTAAATCAAAGCGTATAACACATATAATAAATGACCACCTACGTGTGATCAAATATTCATAGACTGTCCAAATAGGACAATTCAAGATTTATGTTAGATATATATGTCTCTCATCAAAAAATGAAAATGTGTATATATTAAGACCAAAGTCTTAAATGGGCACATTCATTGACACGGACTTAACACCCTCTCTCTCCCCCTCACATTATAACTACTTCTAGTAAAATGTGAATATATGTATCAATGGTAATAACAAAAATGAATGCATACCATACATACACAAATTACAACTATATAAAATTTGCAGGAAAGAAACTATTGGCATTCAATGATAGAAATTATTGACATATTCTATTTTCATTTACCTTCAAAGAAATTATTGTCATTATGGAAGACATATCATCTACCCTCACTCCTGTATGTCGAACCCTTCCCCCCTGCTACCCCTGTCGGCCAGAACCCCTCCCCCCCACCCACTACCCCGTCGGCAGAAATCCCACCTCCCCTCTGCAATCCCCCCTCACCCCATCTGCAACCCCCCAACCCTTTGCAACACCCCTCCCCCCACTGGAGTCCCTCCCTCTGCAACCCTCGTTCCCCATCACTGCACCCCCAGCCCTCTATAACCCCCTCTCCCCACCAGAGTCCCCCCCTCTACAACCCCCTCCCCCACCATCAGACGCCCTTGGCCCCCCCATCCATTGCAATCCCCTGCCCCACTACCAGAACCCCCCCTCTACATACCCCTCTGCCACTGTTGGACCCCCCCCCCCCACAAACCCCCTCCCCCATTGCCAGACAGGCCCTCTGTAACCCCCTACAGCTTGAACCCTCCCCGACCGTCAGAACCTCCCAACCCTCTACACCCCTCCCCTATCGCTGGATCCCCCCATCTTTAACCCCCTCCCCCTAGAACCCCCCACTTTGCAACCCTCCCAGCCCCCATCTGCTTGAAACCCCCCCACCCCATCTGCAACCCCCTCCCCCCACCGAAGCCCCCCCTCTACAACCCCCTCCCCTACCGTTGGACTCCCCACCCTCTGCAACCCCCTTCCTCACAACCGAAACCCCCCCACCCTAAACCCTAAACCCTGCAACCCCCTCCCCCATTGTCAGACCCACCTCTTCAATGCCCTCCCCCATCGCCGGAACCTCCTCCCCCATTGTTAGAGCACTCCCCCAACCCTCTGCAACCCCCTCCCTCACCACCGGAAACCTCCCCTTTGCACCCCCTCCCCCACTGCCGGAACCCTACCTCCCCCTTTTGCAACCCCCTCCCCCACTGCCATACCTCCCATCCCCGCTGGAGTCCCTGCTCCCCCCACCCCTCCCAAATTAACAAAAAAATACCTAAAAGAGAGAGAGGGAGGGGGTGTCACGTCCCGAGTGCAGCAACGGAGGAAACTTGGAACGTGGTAGCTATTAGTCATGTCAATCAGAGCAACTAGGAGACAACAATCACAAAAGATAACTCCAAGAGACCAGAATATAACCAAAAATCATAATTTTATTAATAATAAAAATTATTATTAAAATTCTTGATGGCTCAAATTACAATTACAAAACTCAAAGGAAAAGACACAAGCTACAAGGCTCTCAAATTTCTAATCTAGACTCAAGAAAAAGGAAAGATAAGAATCTTCTAATAACTCTAGAGGTACTCGATCACTCTTGTCCTTCTCCATCAGAATGTATTTCATCTTCATTATTACCTAAAAATATTAAATAACTCTAGCTGAGCGAAAAGCTCAGTAGGAATTACATCTCTTTGACCAAACAAAATATAAATGATTAATATTAACGTGCAGAAGTACTATATGATGAAACGGTGCAAATCCTTAAACAATCTGAGAAACAATAATCAAGACTAGAGGGTATGATCAATAAGGATAAAGAATTAAGTAGATGAATATAGACTAATTATAAAATTCAAATTTCCAGGGAAAGGCATGGAGATCCAAATGAAGATAGTAAATTCCAATGATGAATCAATAACAAGATAACACCGTATATCAAATGAATTAACGGTACAAGTAAACATAACTATAGAATTGGCCAATAATCATTTGAGTTCCAATAATAATGTCCCTTTTTGGGCTAAGCAAGTCGGCTATAATGTAAATCATATAACAAGAATAACATTTATTCTATCATGTCATGTGTAAGTGAATTATGTAGATTAAATTTTGTATGTCAGATTAGTGCAATAGCACACCACAAAATTTTCCATGGGGATAGAATAATTGGACATTCCATCCAAACTAGCATTGATTGTTGAGCAGACCCAAAGCCCATACTAGTCACTAAACAATTTCCAGATAACGGATATGGCCAAGTGGAATCAAGAGATTTATGTTCTAGAAATAACAATTAGGATTATCAAAGTGCGAGGACTATAATAAAAAAATGTCAATTGATTGGAGACCAAATATAAAACTTTAAGATAAGTTCATGAAATCACATATCAAGGAAATTTTGATTTCTAGGGAAAACCAAGAGGGCATATACTTAGAAGGATGATAATCACGTTAATACACATAAAAACAATAATCTCAGATTAGTAGACCCTTGATGAAACATGATAAATCGTATACACACATTTCATGAAAACCAGGGTTAAACGCGGTTGGGGCATGGCCACGATAAAAAAAGTACCCAGAAGAATGCGGTATGGTGGATGGACGTGTTCAGATAGGGTTCACGTGAATGCAGTCGATCGAGCGACTGCCTTCAAGGAACAAAAACTCAAACACCGTCTCTGGGTATGCCACGTTCAAAACAGACAGAGCAGAGCCAAACAGAACCTTGTTTCGTGGTTCCAAAGGCTAGTCGAACCACATCTTAAGTCAGTAAGATGAAATTCTAAGGGGTTTATAGGGATTTTGGGGTACAACCAGCTCAGCATCCAAGTGAGAATCTATGGCTCATGGAGACTTATAGAGGTCTTAGTATAGAAGTTCTAGTCCGATGGAAGAAATATCTGGTGGAGGGTTCTAACTTCACCAATATATAGGCTATATGATAAAACCAGAAACCAAAGTAATTGGTAGATATACACCACCTGTAATACCCCAAAAATTTATGTAAGATTTTATACAATTTTCTAGAATTTTTATAAGATTTTTCTAGAAATAAATAGATTATTAAATGAATTTGGGTTAATAAAAGTTAAGTATTAAGACCCAATATTTGTTGATGGACCTGGCCCTTTTAAATTAAGCCCAAAGTACCTAAATCCAAGCCCACAAGACTTGGCCCATATTCTAGAAGCTTAGAACAGGCTATTTTCAGAATTTAGGGGATAAATTACTATTTAACAGATAATTAAAGGGATAGATAGGCTAATAGTGGAGATAATATCAAAAGAGTTTGAAAATTTTCAAATTCAGCGCCCAAGGCTAAAAACGGTCTATCGAGGGACCGCATGAGACATAAAACGGTCTCCAAACGACCGCTATTCTCTCCAGATTCCGTGAATGAAAAAAGGCAAGAAAAGGTGGGAACTTTGGCATCCATATCGCCTAGGATCGATGCTATCCCTTAGTTAGAAGAGTCTAGAATGCTTGATGATCGAATTGAAACACTAAATGGGACTCTAGGTTCGTTCAAATCCTCAAAACCCTAGCTAACCCTATAAATAGACCTAAGGTTTCACATGCACGACTCTTACTTTTGGCTCACGTGGAACCAAGGTAAGGAGACATTATTCTAGGTAGGTTCTTTAAAGTATTTCGTTCATAATAGTGAGGACTAACTCCACTCCGAATTTCATCTTAGGAGATCAAGTCATCAGGGAGATAGAAGCTTACAAAGTCGCTGGTTTGATATAAGAAACCTAGGAACCTGTGCGGCCGAGCCAGATTGAGCAACGAATTAGAAGCTCTAAACAAGGCAATTAGATATAGGTTTTTTATAACTATTTGTTCCTTATAGTACCTTCTTCTTACCCTCAAAATTTCATGGTCGTAGGTGAAGAGAATCAGGAGTTAGAAGGCCACGAAGTTGCTATTTTGGATCAGAACGAGCAGGAACTAGGGTCAACTTCCAGCCCTAAATTCGAAGTTTTGAGTTCTATCCAGAGGTAGGTTATCTCGTGAACGGCTTAAACTTGATGTTAGGAGTAAAAGCCCTCTATTTTCAGTTGGTTTCATGCACTATACATAGAGAATTTGATGTTTTATTTAGACTGCACAACTAGTGTATTTTCATGCATTAACTTAGCCTTAATTCAACTAAGTTGAAATTCTTGTCTAAATCATATTCTCCTATGCATATTCTTGGCCTAATCTTCTTCTAGCATGTTTTACTACGTGTTTTACGTTGTTTCCATGCATAACATGACCTAGGTTAGCATTTTATTTTGCTATTCTATAGCTTCTATCCCCAGACAGAAGGCGGTCTTACAGGAACTGCAAGGGAAATCATGCGATTATTTAAAGGACCATTTATCTATTTCATACGGTTTATCTCAGACTGTTTTAACCCTAAACGACGGCCTATCGCGTGACCGTTTCCTGGTTTTGTGAACCAGCCCGGGCCTAAATTTAGTATATCATATATTTAGTACTAAATCTATGTTATTTCTCAGGTAACCTGATTTATTTTCCTGTTAAACACCTTGTTATAGCATGAGCATGTTTAAAACTTTATTTTTCCTTATTATCTAATTTTATGCCAAAATTATTATAGTTTTGTAATTAAACATTCCCTTTTATGAAACATGATTCATGATGGTATTTAGAACGTTATTTTGAATTGTTGTTTTTCACCGTATCACTCTCATCTCTTGAGTCATTTTCATAAGTACATGGCATTTACTCCGGTATGCGACCATTATCTACACTTTGCACTTATATCACACTCTCTTGGACTTATGAACCTCTCCGCTGGATATTCGTTCTGTTGGACTTGGGGATTATGTTTCAAGCCCTCCGTAAGACTCCGCGAGCCTGGGATTCCCACTAGGACGCCGAGCTGGTTGTACCCTTAAAGCCCAAATTGTCTAGAATGCACTCACATGATAGGTGTTTTACTTTATGTACTCTAGTTAAATGCGGCCCAATAGGAGACCGTTACTGTTACTTAGCGGTCCTAATCAGACCGTCTTTGTTCACAAAATGGCCCCCTGGCGACCGTTATTCTCCAGAATTCTTCAAGTGTTGACTTTCTTTTTCATTCTGGTTGACACAGTTTAAATGCGGCCTTACCTAGACCGTTATTATCAATTAAGCGGCTTGGCTGTGATCGTTTTATTCTTGAAACGGTCCAGTAGATGACCATTTATTCCTGTCATGTTTTAACCCGAGGTTTGACCTAAGGGTTGTGCAAATTATGTTCTTAGATGGGTTCTGATTATCTGGAACATAAAAATTCTGTGTTAAATTAGCCATTAATGAATTATGGAAGTTAAGGAATGTGCCGTTATGCTGCCGGAATGCCTCCGTAGCATAATGTCTATTTAAATCGTTCTTTGAAATCTCATGTTCTTAATTGAAGCATTCTTACCTTGATATTGTTATCATGAAACTATCATTGAACTTGTTACGTTATTGGCCATACTTCATTATATATCGTGGAAGTAGCTGGATTTTTAACTTGAAGATGCAAGATCGGGCACAGATTGTGTCCAAGGGCTCTATGCTAGTCCCATTGACTGATTGTCGGAAACGTGCTATAAACCATGGGGTACGATGATACTGGCATCGCATTGCACCGGGAGTACTTTCTCTTATAAATGAGTGAGGAACCACGAGGCTCTTTTTGGAAATTGCATGTTTATTAATGACATTCTAGTTCATAGCCATTACAAGGTTGTGTAAGTACTTTCACGATATATGCTCGTACTTTCTTGTTCATGAAAGGCCAAATATATGTCTACATGATTATCTCTTACTGGTTCACATACTCGATCATGTCTACTTGCTCAGATATCTCGTGACTCCATATTCTTGGTTATTTGGTTTATGACGCATGATTTACCGCATTCTCATTTTTTCCTTAATTCTAGAGCTAAAGCATTAATCACTTAAATAATGCCTTCGTGTTGATACGAAGATACCTACTGGGCATGTGTGCTCATACCTATTTTCTCATCTTTTCAGGAAATACTAGTGAGTTGGATTCAGATTATGCAATTAGCGGGTCCGAGAGCGATTGATGGTCCGTTGGAATGAGAGAAGCCCTATGATGTGACACAAGCTATTGGGAATGTAGCAGCTAGCTGTGATCCCTTGGACCTATATCGCAAACACAATCGCAAGAGTTGAGATTTTTGGAAATTGCCAAACCACCGTGCGCACACGCTTCCCGGGGTGACTCAGTGATGCCGAGTGGAGGTAGTGGAACAAGGCCCTTGCTGGTAGGGGCCCAGCAGGGTTATGGCTGCCCTCCCAAGGTTACGATGCCCACAATCAAAGGGCTGGCTAGGTGCCTAAGAGCACCGGGTCACTCTCTCGCACAAGTCCACGGTGATCGCACGCAAACTGGAAGCTTCGGGGTCGGGCTCTCTCTCACGGTCCAGCAGAGCAATTCCATGGATATTAAATGAACAAATACTGAAATGAGAGCGAGGGATAGAGTTTACCCGCTCGGTTTGAAGAAACCAACCCCGTTCGGAGACGTGGGCGAGCGGGGAAGGTTGGGTTCCCTGCACACTGCGTCGACGAAGCTTCACCCTGTGTAAATATTTACAGCACTACTCCTCACGCAGGAGGGGGAACTCGGGGTGGGGAGAATAGGGGTACAAGCAAACACTACCTCCACACAGGGAGGGGCGGTAAGTCGGCCAGGCGGGGAGGGGAGTGAGGCTAATAGGAGAAGCCGGAAGGCCCTTCGTGGTTCTGCCCGCCTATCTGCCTTCCTGATAGATGCTTGCTGTTGGTGCTGCCGAGGACTCTCCCGAACTCAGAAGTCGACAAAACCAGCGCCAAATGTTCACTGACTGGTTCGGGATGACTCCTGAATTTTTTTGAATTCCCAAAGTGCCGGTGCTGACCGTGGACGGGTCACCAACAGGGCCCCTGATTCCTGGTTCTGACAGCGGGGGTATCTCAGCAGCAGAAAGGAGTGGTCATCATGAACGCTCCCAAACTCTGTTTTAAACTTGGCTGGAGTCGTTGGAACCATCGTCGGGTCCTCTTCGAAACGGCGCCTGCGGGAGCACTGGCGGAGGTCGGAGCAGACCGGAGCAGTCCGAGAAGTGAACAGGTGTCTGTTCAGTCCAGGAACGGACAGAAGGGAGCACCTGGGGGAGAAAATTCAGAAAATGCTCCTCCAGGTGCCGAATGGGATGCCGCTTTTTGGTGATGGTAGAAGCCTTGTGGTAGGAGCTCTCGGCCATGTGGTGCCTCCATAAGCTGAGGTATGTGGCCGTGGAGGCTCTGGGAAGTCGCTTCAGGTTGCTGGCCGGCCTGATTTGCGCAGTCGATGAAGATCGGCTCTCCCGGGCAGCTCCGAACTCGGATTGAGGGGGGATCACCTTGCCTGCGAAGCCGACTGGAAGAGCTTTCCGAAAATGTATGGTACGCCTCCAGGAGATCCGGGATGTGGTTGGGGCCGGAGCTACAACAGGCTGTTGATCAACAGATCTTCAGCTTCACACAGATCAGTAGAAAGAATGGGTGAAAGGGGTGGTTTCTTTGGTGGGGGAGGGTTGGAAGGTGGGAAGGGGAAGTGGGGAAGATGGCAGGGGGGCGGAGCTAGCAAGGGGGAGAGGTGGGGCGCTAGTGGCTTTGGTGGAGGATAAGAGGGGGGCGCAAATGGGCTTGGAGGGAGGGGAGGGTTCCCTCCCTAGATTTCGAATGGGTTTAATGGAGAGTTTAATTTTGGTCTAGAGAAGGGTAAGGAGTGTCTTGGGGATGTGAATGGGTGCTTGGGAGATGGGGTTCTCCCTTGGGGAAAGGAAGGGGTGTATGGGGAAGGGCAAGGGTCACCTAGGAAGGGGGAGGGAATTGATGGGGGAAATTAATGCTTCTTGGGAGGTGAAGGGGCTTGGTGATGTGGCAAGTGGAGAGTGGGGGAGGTGGTGATGAGGTGGCAGGGGGGAAGGTGAAGGGGCAAGTGCGCCCTAGAGAGAGAGAGGGAGGAGAGAGAGAGGGGGTCGCCCCTTTAGAGAGAGAGGGGGAGAGAGAGCTAGAGAGAGAGAATGAGAGGTAGAGAGAGAGGGGGATTCTCACAATGGCTTTGTGGAATGCTTAATTCAAATTCTTCATTCATTCATTAGTCTACCAAGGGGGGGTTTGGGGTCCTATTTATAGGGACCCAAACTTTTACATGACAAGACTACCCCCGGCTTTACACATAATGACCAAGCTGTCCAAAAAAGCAACCAAGGGGTAGATGAAGACTAAAACATAGGAAAATGACTTAGGACCTAGGATGATGACTCAAATAAAGGGGAAAATTACATCAAAATGACTCAAACAAAAAGCAAGAAATACATCAAAATGATCCAGGTAGAAAAGCAAAGGGTAGTGGGGGCCCTGCTCGACATGGAGCTCGATCCTATTCCTCTCTAGGAGGAAGTGAAGTCCCGAGCCAGAGAGAATCGTGGGTGATGTCCCCATCACCCTAGTTATCTAGAATCTAGTCGAGTCACATTGTAATTTTTGATTTATTGAGTCGTATGATAGAAGGTTGTCAAATATTATTGGGCTTGTGTACTTTTGATTATTGATGAAATAAAATTAGAGTTTTGAGAAAATTTACTTGTGCAATTACCTTTATGTGATTGTCTTGCGCTATGATTTTCTTGCTTGCAAGAGGCTTACCATGCCGACTGTTCACGTTCTCGAAATTCCTTCCACTGTATTAAAAAGCTCGGGGCGTGACAGTTAAAGTGATATCAGAGCCTAGGCCTAAGAAAGTCCTAGGAAAATATCATATCATATGCTAAAGTCCAAGGTTAAGGACCCATACCTATGAATTAGGAAGAAATTCTGAACCCATGTGAGAATTGGGTAGAACCCAGGGCGAGATAGTTTTATAGAAATTATCTTAGGGTAAATCTTCTCGATTCTAAGGAAAATAACTAAATGTCCACTTTCTCAGGTACTTCGATTATCAATGGTTCATCGTGTGAATTGGGACGAGATGCAGCAAACTATTGCAGGTCTTACCCAAGCCCTACAAACCGTGGCCCAAGCTGGTGCAAGGGTTGGCGCGGGTAGCTTGCACGACAATTTTTGGAGTTTAAATCCTCCACGGTTCTCTGAATCTTCTAACCTAGATGAAGTAGAGAACTGGATCGACGAGATTGTTGACACCCATTTTTTGCCGATGAGTTGAGTCGTTCCTCTTACTCCCATTTGTTGATGCCTCGAGTTGTCCATCGCTCGTTGGGGCTATTTTCAGGCACGTTTTGGGCCAGTTTTATGGGTAGTCTCCCTCCCTGGCTAGGTTCGTTTCAATTCTGGGCTTAATGGGCCTTGGTTTTTGTTGATTGAGCTTTTCTATGAGTTTCAAGCGCCCATATACATGTACGGTTCATCCCAGGCCGCCCAATCAGTGTGCGGTTGCCTGTGGACCGTCCATATATTTTGGAATATTTTGGTTAATTTTTTGAATTTCCACCGACAAGCATTTATGCGGTCTTCCCCTAGCCGTTCAATACGATGGACGGACGGATAGTAGCCGCTCATCTCTCAGAGTCCTGCGTTTGGTGGTTTTCTCAGATAATTATCCAATTAATCTATTTATCACCGACAAGGCTAGAACGGTGGGTCTTTGGCCGCTCTACCTTTGAACGGTCTCATCTGAGCCGTTCATCTATGAGAGTCCAACGGCGAAGATTTCGGTCAGTTCGATGGATAGTTGGATAATATTTATGATTTATTTGAATTTCCACCGACAGGGTTGGACGGCCAGGACATGGCCGCACATCCCGTTGAACGGTCTATCGTAAGACCGTTCATCCGTTCGATTCCTGAATTTCAACAAATTTTCTCTCTCTATCCGTGGTTTTATCCCTAACTTCTCCCGTCATTTTCTCCGCGGATGCTGAACCATTTTGAGTACCGTTTCGACTGGATAAGAGATAATTCGATTATCTACGATTTTTATTTGATAATCTCGACCTGAAAATGCTTCTAAACCCTAATTTCGAGCTAGAACTTTAGGTGCTCTATAAATAGACCCTAAAGGCTACCTTTGAAAGGGGGGAGATTTTGGTCGACGGCGAAGCCCTGCCGAATCCTTGAGCGACCTACGACCAGGGAGGGAGGCCTTCTACGTCCATATAGGCCTCCGGTCCAGGGAGTAACTTCCGTTTTGAGTCCTCTTGCATTCTGGATAGTCTCATTTTCTTCTCATTGCATGTTTGTTTCTACACATCCATTCTCTCACGTTTTCGTTGCTTGCACTATCATTCACACACTCCCACGTTTTTGACGCCCCAGGGGTTTAAAACTCCCCAGGTATCCCCCACTTCACTTAGTTACGTCTATTTCCTTTCATGTTAGCATTTACTACACTCTATAGTTCTGATATTGGGTTTTTCTTTATGTTTTACACTCTGTTTCGCAGGTCAGCAATTCACTAACGCGAGGCCCATCCTTTCTGGCCGGCCGAAAAGGGTGGAGGTTGGACCCTTTTACAACTTCTGGCGTGGTGGCCTTGTGCGGTTCCTAACCAGCCGTTCACGGAGACGTGCGGTGTTACCTGGGCCGTTCTTCTTCGTCTTGCGGTCGGGTCAGAGCCGTTCATCTGCCAGAAGTTCCTTATCCCGCATCCTCTGCAGCGCCCTTAGACGGCCTATCGTGTGGCCGCACATCCTCACAGGCGGTTCCTCCTGAGCCGTACATCCTCCCAGCGCTGCTCATAAGGCGAGTGTCTCCCTCTTTCTAAGGTACGGTGTGTCAATCACATTAGGCACCTTGGTGGCGATCACAGTTATTTACACTCTTCTGTTCTCCTTCTACTGTTCCCATTTATTTTATATATCGATTTAGTAGAAGGGGAGAGAAGACATCTTTTAAGCCAATGAGGAGTAAAACAAACATGTCAACAGCCCATTTTTTGGCGATCACGGTGGGACACCTAGTGCCCATCGTGTTAGTGATTTGCTGACCTTTTCTTTTGCTGTGTTAGTCCTCTTTTCGAAGTGATTTCAGGTTGGTCTGGGCGCGGTCTCTGTCCTCCGGAGCATGTGCGGATCTCCAGGAGCCGTCCATCTCTTCGACGGCTGGAAGTCCACCGCTCTTCTCTGTGAACAGCGCCATATCTTCTGCAAAGCCTGCTGCGATAAGCGGTCCAATGTCATCCGTTCAAGTATTACACGGTCGATTATTGGCCGTCCATCTTGCTGGCACAGGTACTCCTCTGTCTTCTGATTGTTGTCTTGGTTGCTGTTACACGGTTTATGTAGGTCCGTTCTAGTCATAATCGGCTGTCCATAGACCGCTCATCCTGGTACGTAGCCCGTTCTGTCACTGTTCATTTCCAGCATTCTCTGGTTTGCCTGTTATTTTGTCATTACTCCTTGTATTCTACGGTCGTCTACAGACCGTCTATCTCCCTGAGCGGTCTTGTAGAGACCGTCCTTGTCATGCTACAGTGCACCCGTGCTTCTCTTTCATTGCCACCTTATATGCTTCTCATGATACTTGGTGCCGATTACTGATCTCCCCCTGCTCCTATATCATTGTTGTATACTTGCTTTCCACCTCTTACATATTTGATTTGATCATTGCTTGCTAGTCTTCTAGGTAGAATTTGCATGCACTCCGGTGCGCATAGGATTCATGCATTTCATTCATATTTACTTGCATTCCTACCGAGGTAGAGTTTCCTCTCGTCTCCATACTCCTTGGAGCCGACTAGGGGACCTTGCCGAGGGCCTCCGTAAGTCCCCGTGAGCCGTGGATTCCCACACGGACGCCGGGCAGGTTGTACCGTACCACCCCCCAGTCTAGGGTCTGCATTCATGAGAGAGAGAGAGTCCCTTAGAGTCTGCCAGTTTCCCGTCCCCCACCCTATTTAGGTACCTTGTGGTTGAGTGAATTCACATTTTAATTAATCCACTAAGGTCCTAAAGAGGAACTTATAAAATCTTCGTGCATCATTTACAACTTGGGTGGTTAATTGGTGGGTTCTTTTCTCATCTCTCCCCTCCATTACATGTTGCAGTGTCATCATTTGCATCTCTTTGTCAGATTAGGCTCATTAGGTCTAGTTCATCTTTGTGTGTCCCCATTTAGTTGCATTTGTCTTGGGGTCATTTCCCTCCTTGTATTCATTTGAGATCCACTGTGCAAAGTCTCCATTCTCCCCATGGAGCACTTCTCCCCTGTACCTTATTCCTGCACCTCTCCATCTTCTTACCCCCGTGTGGATTCCTCTTCCCATGCGGGCCCATCTCCTTATTCCTCCATTGGACCCTATTCTTTTAACGGGCCTTCTTATCCCGCCCGTGCTGCTGTTGGCCCAATCAATCCTCATTCCCACGTACATAATCCGTCCAGGCCCATGCATTCCTCCATTCCTGGAATGGGCTTTCCTTCTTCTCAGGCCGGATCCCCTTATCCGGCCCATCAACATTATCCTGGTCTAAATTCATCATCTCTTGCTCAAGCTGGCCCATATCCTTCTCGGACTCTTCCTACCGAGGAGATGATCGCTCAGGCCCAACGCCAGCTTGATGAATTGCAACGACAAATCAGTCCTCAAACTTCTTTGGATATCCCATTTGCATTCCGAGGTCTTCAGCTTCCACCACGTCAACAGATTCCGGCTTATCGTCGCTATGGTGGAGTCGGTGACCCCTACGTGCATTTGAAGGAGTTCTTATATGAGTCGGCCCAGTTCTAGCATGATCAACGCTTGATGGCCTATTTGTTTGGCCTATCTTTAGAGGGCTCGGCCAAGGATTGGTTCTTCACATTGCCGCAAGAGCAAGTGATGAATTTTCAGGCCATCCAAGCAAGATTTATTCAGCAGTACCAGGACCAGGTTGGGCCCAGATATTCTGTGGTTGATCTGGCCCAAGAGAAGATGAAGCCCGACGAGGAATTCTCCACGTTTGCCGACCGCTGGCGTCGCCTAGTTGCGCAAGTCCCGGGGCATATTCCGGAGGGCGAGCAGATCAAGATGGTTATTTCTAATGCAACGCCCGAGCTCAGGTGCATCTTAGCCCTCAATGATATTATATCCTGGCAACAACTTTACAGTCGAGCCCGCTTCGTTAGCCAACAACTCCTAGTTTCCTTTGACCATGAGTCTCCTCCACCTTCACCTTCTACATACACTTTCCTCCCCATCCACCATGGTCAACCCTCCACTACATATCCCTCCACGAGTCGACCTTCCACTCCCACACACCCATATACCTCCATGTGCTCCACCGCAGACCAACCCTCCACGGGTCAGCCCTCCGCTATTTTATCTCCCCACACCCCTCCACTTCCGGTCAAGGAAACACTACACCCAGAGCGGGTAGATGCCGTCCATTACATTCCCACTCCCTCCACGCCGCCACATCATTCTAGCCCTCTGCCTTCACCTACGCAATCCCTTTAGCCTACGCAACCTCCGCTACCATCCCCATTACCTTTTTATACCCCTCGGCATCCGCCTTGCCCGAAGTTGGCTTCTTACCCTCCGTTGCCAGAATCTCTTACAGATGTTTTCAGGGCTTTGATGGCCACCCATGTGTTGCAGCTCCCTTCGGTTATGCCTTGCCGACCCGCGGTCGAGAACTTGCTCCATTTCTGTGAATTCCATCGTCAACAGGGGCATGTGGTCGAGAATTGTTCCGAGTTCCGGGAACTTGTTCACAACTTGGAAGACAAGAAGATGATTGATTGGGCTATCATACGCCAAGTTATTTCAGATCTCAGCAGCAAGCAGCAGCGCAGCAGCAAGTGCCGTCTAGGCAACCGTCTCCACTTCAAGACCAGGGGCACCCTGGTGTTTCTTCAGTTGATAAGATACCTGCTCCGTTACCCACTTCTTCCTCCATCCCATCTCCTCCACCACCTTTACCTACCCTAGCCTCCGCTCGGGCAACCTCTCTTTCACCCTCCGTTTCCACCACCACACCTATTCCCAACGCCTCTCGACGTGTTGTAAAGATACGTCGGAGAGCGCCACCACCTGCCACTTCCCCCACTACGCCACTACCTTCCTCTCCTCCTTCTTCCCCACCCCTACCTTCATCTCCTTCCCCTTCACCTTCACCATCTCCATCAACCACATCACCCCCTTTGCCACCTTTATCGCCTTCGCCACCACTACCGTCGCCTCTTCCACTCCCCCTTTCGCCATCATCCTCTGAGCCCGAGCGGGCCGACCCTAAACCCATACCTCCACTTTTGCCTTTACCTCCACCCATGCCCATCATCATCAGTATTTCCCCATCACTTGCACCATCGCCACCCGCGCCCTTCAAACCTCCTCCTTCTAACCTCCCTCTACCACTTCCCACTTCGCGGAGCAGGTACACGCTACCTTTGGTGCCCCTCGGGTCTAGTCCCCAGGGAGATAAAGAGCCGAATCAGGTTTTGACTGTGCATTACAAGCTTCAAGACTTCATTTGCCGCATGCAGGTCCGAGTCTGGTCCTGGCTATTCTAGGGACAATGAGCCCGCACTTGCTATGAAGACGGTTGCTCAGAAGAGTTCTTTAGCACTGGTGCCAGTTTCTTTAAAAGCAAGGCCGGTGGCAATTTCTTTGCACACCGGAGAATTCACTGTTGATGTTGTTATTACCTCTCACCTGATTGCTATTCAGTGCACTGGCCCAGAAGAGTTTTCCGCCCGGATGGTGCTAACCACGCGGCCGCCAGAAGTCTAATCAATTCAGCATTCAAGGGGCAATTGGCCGTGTCCTCAAGATTGACCAGGGGCATTCTACATTTCCTATGCAATCTCCCTCCGTTTATTGGTGAGGCGGCCACGTCAACGACATGCATCGCCCTCCCTCAGTTCAGTCCTCCGCTTCTAGCAAGGGAGTTATGCTTCATGCCCAACTGCCGAGTGAAGATACCAAAGCTCCATGTACTAGTGCCAAATGATAAAACTCCATTGCTTCCTAATGTTCATCACAAGGAGTTGACTGTTCTGGAATGTCCTTCTATGGTTAGCACCGCACAGCTAGGGCAACCGTCCGATGAAGCTGCATGTTCATGATCGGGCTAGGCCGTCTGCCAGGTGGGCCCGTTATTTGAGAAAGTATTACAGATTAAGAAGCCCAAAGGTCCGAGTCCGCGCCAGGCGGCATTGTTTCAAGAAGATTTCTGCTAAGAAGAGGCGACGACATAAGTTCAAGGGCCGACAGTTGTGCATTCGGGGGTCCACTTCCTCCTCTCATTCTCTATCCATTCATCTTTTCTTTTGCTCGGTTCTTATCCTTGGGTGGTGTACCTTCCGCCACCTGACCATATTTCTACCATCTTCTCCTATCCTCACCATTCTAGGCCTCGGCCTATGTCCTCCTCTTCCCCTGATCTAGGGGCATCTTCTAGTTTTTCTCCCTGGATACATCCGGATTTCACTTCTCATCTCTTTCCCCCGACCCTGTTGGGGATTCCTTGTGCTCGTTCCCCGACCTTGTCGGGTGGTTTTTCTGATCCTTCCCCGACTTTGTCGGGTGGTTTCCATTTCTTTTCTCCGACCTTGTCAGGTGTTCATACATTTTCTTCCCCGCCTCTGGCGGGTGATCGCTATTCCTTTCCTCCGACCACGTCGGATGATCTTTCTCTTTCTCCCTTATCTCGCAGGAATCTTTTCGTCGTCTTTCTGTTCTTTCCTCCTCACCCTTTCGGGGTCATTACCCTTTTTCGTGCTATTTTCGAGGCTTTAGCCCGCCTTGATCTCAGTTAATCCTTGTTTATTCTGTATCTGGTTCCTTGTTATCAGGGCCTCAGTGCCTTAACGAGGGAGTTCTAGCCCTCGTCTCTCTTCCTTTTTATCCCTTCTTCGTCAGTATGATGTCTGCCACTCCTCTGTGTCGAGGAATCCAATCCTTTGCTCTCCTTTTCATCCTTTATCTGGCAAGCAAGGAATGCAAAGCTACTCGCGCTCCTCAAAGCTCGATGATCGAAATCGCTTCAGGATGCTGGTTTCCACGCCATGGATCTGCAAAGGTATCTTTATTTTGTGCAAGAATGTGCTTTCATTTCTATTATTTCTATTGTTTCTGCACATGATTCCTTAACATGATTGAGTGGCTTTAGGAGTCTTTGTTTAATTAGATCTTAACTTTGTGTCAAATAAAAAAGTTAGCTTCTGCAGCATCCTTAGGCTGGTGATAGCTCCGCGCTGGGAGTCTAGTTTCTTTCCTCGATTGTTGAGGGTGACCTATGAGTATGGATTTTTCACACACTACACGGCAAGCCATAGCCGATCTCTCTGAGGCGCACCGTTGCTGCTTTGGCCATACTTTGGGTATGCACAAAGGTCTTTTCTTTTCACTGCTCGGCCAAGTGCAGGGGCAAGAGATGAATGGATGAGATGACCAACCTAGGCGCTGCCTAATACGGGAGAGGTCTCAAATAGGGGCAGTCTTGAGCCTCAAAAGTGAGCTTTCATGCTATATCTGGCCAATAAGGGCTACCAAAATGAGAAAATGAATCAATACAAAATTATGAATCAAAGGCATGGCAAGAGTGGCAGTACAGTTCCCTGCGAGACGTCATGAGCCCGGTCGCATGCGTGCCTGATAAATATGGGTCTAAAAATTAAAGACATAAAGTCCCAGCGCAACAGGCTATCTCTTTGAGGGGTAGTGCCCTGGAAGGAATTCGAGCCTTGATATCTCCCATCCTGCACGAAGCTTGTCATCAATTTTTCTTCTGCTTCTCCCTCTTAGGCTGGGTTGTATCCCGGGTATGGCCTTAGTAGGGGCACCGTTCTTTAGAAGCGGGTGGTTATGGTAAGCCACCCTCACATGCACGCCCTTCTTAAGAGAAGCCTTTAATGAAAAGGGTAGGAACGACGATCCCTGGCCAGTAGTTTGAGCCCGTCTTTAGGTGCTGCGGATTGCTATGTCAAAATCAAAATTTCTAAAAAAAATCAAATATTATCAAAAATCCAAAAAAATCAAATACTTCAAAATTTCAAATCAAAAAAATCAAATATTTCAAAAACCTAAAAATCAAATACTTCAAAAAAATCCAGAATAATGAAATACTATTGAAAATCTGAAAAATAATTTTTTGTGTGTCTTTTTCATGCATTTGCATTTGTTTTAAGGATATATACGTAATCCGTTTGCTAAGTGTGCATGTTGCAAGTACTCAGGCATTCCTTACTATATCTTTGTGTTCTGCCTCCTGTCCACATCTTTGATCTGTTCTTTCCTTCTTCGATCCACTCTCTCGGTCTATTCTGAAGCTCATGTCTTTCCCAGCTTTTGTTTGCAATAATCATATCTTTATGAGAGGGCTTTACCTCATGATTATGAATCTGGCGGTTCTACTTCATTCTGATCTTGGGTTTTGATTGAAGTGCGTATTTGTTCATGTCTTTTGTCCCGCCGTGTCCTTGTCTCGTGTCTATGTCCCACCGTATCATCCCCCACTTGTTGTTTTGTTCCTCACCACATGTTGTTAGTTGACTTGCACATGTTGATAGTCGTCCCTCTATGTTCCATGTGTTGTCCCAACCGTGTGATCGTCCGTCATGTCCTTGTCCCAACCGTGTGTTGTCCCGCCACATTGGTGTCTTGTCATGCTGTGTTCGTGCATGCGTGTTGTTTGTTTATGCCTTGCATATGTGCTCGTTTGCCTTTGTTATGTTATGTTGATCGTCATGTTATGTCATGTTGTTTGTCATTCAGTTAATCATTGTGTTATCTCTGCTATGTTTATACTCATTGGTCTTATTCATAAAAATCCATAAAAATCCGAAAAAAGGAAATCCAAAAACTTGCCGTTTCACCTGCTCAGGTAAGTCAGGTATGGCCTTCTAACCATATCACCCTTATTGCATTATTATATGGTACTATGCTATATTATCTCGAGAACTAGTTGGTTATTTACGTGTTCCAGGATCTGATGTTCCCCTTTAACAAAAATGATGATGATCCAGGTTCATGTGTTTAATCTTCGGATAGGCCGTTAGGTCGGGAAAGCCTGGGGAGGATGGTTCTATCCTGCACTCTGTGGTTGCGGATGGTATCTTGACTCTAATTTTCCCAGCTTAGCAATATTATTCTCGAGTATTTTATATTTTAATCTTTCTTTACATTTGTTTTAACGATTTCTTTTATTTTAGCCCAGCATGCATCATACGCATTCTTTTGAGCTTTCATGACCCATGGTTTGCCTGAAGAATGTCCCACCAGCGATGGTTAGCTGTGCGTTCAGTGTTTGAGTAAGAGGAACTAATTCCACTCTGAGTTGGAAGGTTCTCTTTGGTCAATTCGCTTGGTTTGGTTGATTAAGAGGTCCCCGTCTGGAGCTTTAGCCTGTTTCCTTTACTTTTGCTGCCTGCTTTTGGCCTCCTCATTGGACCGCGGGATTGTGTCCCCCATGAGGTTGGTCTTATCAATTTGTTTCATTTCGTTTAGTTTAGTTCCTCCAGACTGGTGTCGCTTTTGGTTTAATCATTCCTTGCATTTGGTTCAGAGTTTTCCGGAAGATTCCTGTCGCTTGTTGGTAAAAACGAGTGTCGTTTTACCTTAACGCCCGCTTTCCGGTCCACTCCGCTGCATTTCCGCTTCATCTCCATGTCCCATGTCACTTTCGCTTCACCTTCGCTCGCTCCCCTGCAAAGAGGACGTTAAGGAGGGGCATCTGTTGACACCCATTTTTTGCCGATGAGTTGAGTCGTTCCTCTTACTCCCATTTGTTGATGCCTCGAGTTGTCCATCGCTATTTGGGGCTATTTTCAGGCACATTTTGGGTCAGTTTTATGGATAGTCTCCCTCCCTGGCTAGGTTCGTTTCAATTCTGGGCTTAATGGGCCTTGGTTTTGGTTGATTCGGTTTTTCTATGAGTTTCAAGCACCCATACATATGTACGGTTCATCCCTGGCCGCCCAATCAGTGTGCGATTGCCTGTGGACCGTCCATATATTTTGGAATATTTAGGTTAATTTTCTGAATTTCCACCGACAAGCATTTATGCGGTCTTCCCCTAGCCGTTCAATACGATGGACGGACGGATAGTAGCCGCTCATCTCTCAGAGTCCCGCGTTTGGTGATTTTCTCAGATAATTATCTAATTAATCTATTTATCACCGACAAGGCTAGAACGGTGGGTCTTTGGCCGCTCTACCTTTGAACGGTCTCATCTGAGCCGTTCATTTATGAGAGTCCAACGGTGAACTATTCGGCCGATTTAATGGATAATTTAGATTATTTTGTGAATTGTTGAATTTCCACCGACAGGGTTGGACGGCCAGGACATGGCCGCACATCCCGTTGAGTGGTCTATCGTAGGATCGTTCATCTGTTCGATTCCTGAATTTCAACAAATTTTCTCTCTCTATCCGTGATTTTATCCCTAACTTCTCCCGTCATTTTCTCTGCGGATGCTGAACCATTTTGAGTACCGTTTTGACTGGATAAGAGATAATTCGATTATCTACAATTTTTATTTGATAATCTCGACCTGAAAATACTTCTAAACCCTAATTTCGAGCTAGAACTTTAGGTGATCTATAAATAGACCCTAAAGGCTACCTGTGAAAGGGGGGAAGATTTTGGTCGACGGCGAAGCCCTGCCGAATCCTTGAGCGACCTACGACTAGGGAGGGAGGCCTTCTACGTCCATATAGGCCTCCGGTCCAGGGAGTAACTTCCGTTTTGAGTCCTCTTGCATTCTGGAGTCTCGTTTTCTTCTCATTGCATGTTTATTTCTACACATCCATTCTCCCACGTTTTCGTTGCTTGCACTATCATTCACACACACACTCCCACGTTTTTGACGCCCCAGGGGTTTAAAACTCCCCAGGTATCCCCCACTTCACTTAGTTACGTCTATTTCCTTTCATGTTAACATTTACTACACTCTATAGTTCTGATATTGGGTTTTTCTTTATGTTTTACACTCTGTTTCGCAGGTCAGCAATTCACTAACGCGAGGCCCATCCTTTCTGGCCGGCCGGAAAGGGTGGAGGTTGGACCCTTTTACAACTTCTGGCGTGGTGGCCTTGTGCGGTTCCTAACCAGCCGTTCACGGAGACGTGCGGTGTTACCTAGGCCATTCTTCTTCGTCTTGCGGTCGGGTTAGAGCCGTTCATCTGCCAGAAGTTCCTTATCCCGCATCCTCTGCAGCGCCCTTAGACGGCCTATCGTGTGGCCGCACATCCTGACATGCGGTTCCTCCTGAGCCGTACATCCTCCCAGCGCTGCTCATAAGGCGAGTCTCTCCCTCTTTCCAAGGCACGGTGTGTCAATCACACTAGGCACCTTGGTGGCGATCACAGTTATTTACACTCTTATGTTCTCCTTCTACTGTTCCCATTTATTTTATATATCGATTTAGTAGAAGGGGAGAGAAGACATCGTTTAAGCCAATGAGGAGTAAAACAAAACATGTCAACAGAGATGAACCGGATATTCGACGTCATGCAGTGCACCAGTCAAGAAAAGGTTCATCTTGCCACATTCCAACTCAACAAAGATGCACGAACGTGGTGGAAGTTTGTACCAGCACCGCCTCCGAATGCTCCACACACTTGGGAGGGATTTCTTGCCCTCTTTTGAGTCAAATATTTCTCTGAACATGTCAAGGAGAGGAAGGCGGCAGAATTCGCATCACTACGCCAAGGCATGATGTCGATAGCGGAATATGAACTATAATTTTCTCACTTGGCACCATATGCTCAACATTTAGTGAGCACTGACCTTCTAAAGGCCAATCACTTCATGGACGGGCTACGTCCCATCTTCATTCAGCAACTTGGCCCACAAAATATTCGGACCTACGCAGAGATGGTCCAATGGGCACACTTGTGTGAACGGACCTTGGAGAAGGTCGATAAACTCAAGGGCAAAGGGGAGGAGCCGAGCCAAAAATCTGATAGGCGAGGAAGGAAAGAGGAAAGGTTCAACATCACTTACAACTCTCGGGATAACAAGAAAATACCCCGAAATGGGAATGGCAAGGATGATCGCCGAAACAAAAAGGTTAAAGAAGAAGATAAGCAAGTCGTAGCGGCTTGCTCGTTCTGCGAGAAATTCGGTCATTCGGCCGAAGAGTGTTGGAAGCGCATGGGTGCATGCCTATGATGTGGAAGTCGGGACCACCGCATGCCTGACTGTCCTCTTATGAAAGAACAACAATCTACAAGGAACAATGGTGGACGAAAGCGGCAAGCTAGATTGAATGCAGTTCTAGATGAGGAACCAACCAAAGAAGGAGAACTTATTGAAGGTACCATTCACATTCATTTGCACCCTGCTTTCATGTTATTTGATACTCACTCCTTTATTGCTAGTTCCTTTGCAAAAATATTGCCTATTTCACCTGTTCCCTTACCATCAGATTTAACCATAGTAACACCTTTAGGTTCAGGAACGGAATTGAAAACCTATTTCCCCAATAGTGAAGTTACTGTAGAAGGTCATAAGCTTCCTGCTAATCTTGTATGCCTTGATATGGAAGGCTATGATGCCATATTAGCAGTTGATTGGCTTGTGGACCACGGCGCCTATATAAATTGTCAAAATAGGATAATCTCCTTCGGAAACCAGGTCTTCCGTGATTTTTTTTTCTTGGCATCAAATATAGGAAGCATCCTCCTCTCATCTCTTCTCTTCACGCTTGCAAACTCATTTCGCCAGGTTGTGAAGCTTTCCTTGCCTCCGTGGTAGTTACCGAATCTAAGGAAATTCAAATAGATGAAATCCCCGTAGTTAGGGAGTTTCCAGATGTTTTTCCTTCTGAGTTGCCTAGTCTACCGCCCGAAAGGGAGGTTAACTTCACCATTGAACTCACACCCGGAGCAGCGCCTGTGTCAATAGCTCCTTACAGGATGTCCCCCACGGAGTTGAAGGAATTAAAGAAGCAACTTCAAGAGCTACTAGAAAAAGGCTTCATTCAACCTAGCACATCCCCTTGAGGTGCGCTAGTCTTATTTGTCAAGAAGAAGGACGGTTCCCTCAGGTTATGCATCAACTACCGGTAGCTGAATCAACTTACCATCAAGAACAAATATCCATTGTCGCATATTGATGAACTATTTGATCAACTTTCTGGCGCAGAGTACTTCTCCAAGATTGACCTCAGGTCGGGCTATCATCAACTGAGGATCAAGGAAGAAGACATTCACAAGACTACTTTTTGAAGCAGATATGGACACTATGAATTTGTGGTTATGCCATTCGGTTTAACTAATGCACATGTTGCATTCATGCAACTAATGAACAATGTGTTTTGACCATATCTTGATCAATTTGTAGTCGTCTTCATGGACGATATCCTTATCTATTCTAAAATAAAGGAGGAACATGAGGAACATCTTAGGGTTGTGCTGCAAACCTTACAGGAACATCAACTCTATGCTAAGTTAAACAAATGTGAGTTTTAGCTTAAGGATGTCTTTTTCCTTGGCCACATTATTTCTAGAGAAGGCATTGTAGTAGATCCTTCTAAAGTTAAAGCTGTTAAAAACTCGAGCCGACCAAATACTGTATCTGAAGTTTGGAGTTTGATTGGCCTGGCTGGTTACTATAGGAGATTTATCAAGGATTTCTCCAAGATCGCCGCTCCTTTGACCAGACTCACTAGGAAGGAAAATCCTTTCGAATGGACAAAGGAATGTGAAGAAAATTTCTTGGCTCTTAAGGAACATCTCACCATGGCACCTATACTAGCATTACCTATTGAAGGTGGCGGATTTGAAGTTTATACCGATGTATTCGGCATTGGCCTAGGGTGCGTACTCATGCAAAATGGCAAGGTGATTTGCTATGCTTCAAGACAATTAAAGTGGCATGAGGATAATTATCCGGTACATGACCTGGAGCTGGCTGCTGTCATATTCGCCTTGAAGATTTGGCGCTATTATCTTTATGGGGAGAGATTTACTGTATATTCAGATCACAAGAGCCTGAAATACCTCTTTTCTCAAAAGGAGTTGAATATGAGGCAGAGGCGATGGTTGGAGTATGTCAAGGACTTTGAGTTCGATATTCAATATCATCCAAGCAAAGCAAATGCTGTTGCCGATGCGCTCAGTCGAAAACCGATGGGGAAGCTATCAAGTATTATGCAAGGTATGACAAATCTTATTTTTAAATTTACTCAGTTGAATGTAGATGTTGATGTGAATAAAGAAGATTACTTTATAGCCAATATCTGGACTCAACCTACATTGATTGAAGATCTAGTCAAGTTGCAAGAAAATGACCCTGTGTTATTAGAGATTAAGGCTGATATGGAACAACGACTAGATTTCTCTATTACAAATGAAGGAAGGTTATTGTTTCGGGGTCGTACTTGTATTTCGGATCATGATGATACTAAGAGGATGATCTTAGAAGAAGCTCATAAATCAAAATATTCTATACATCCTGGTGCTACCAAGATGTATCAAGATCTTAAAAGAAATTATTGGTGGCCCAATATGAAGAGAGAGATAGCGTACTATGTGTCACGTTGCCTTACTTGTCAACAAGTTAAGGCAGAACATCAAAAGCATGCTGGAAAGCTACATCCCTTGGAAATCCCGGAATGGAAATAGGAGAGTATAGGGATGGATTTTATCATGAGACTGCCTAAATCAAGAGGTGGACATGATGGGATATGGGTGATCATAGACCGTCTAACAAAATCGGCTAATTTTCTACCTATTAAAAGCCGATGGTTTGTGGATATCTTGGCTGCTTTATACATAAAGGAGATTGTTAAATTACATGGTGTCCCTATTACCATTATTTCTGATCGAGACTCTCGATTTACTTCACAATTCTGGAAAGGGCTATAATATTCTTTGGGAACCCGGTTGAATTTTAGCACTGCATTCCATCCACAAACTGATGGACAAACAGAAAGGACCAATCAGGTAGTAAAAGATATGTTGAGGGCATGTGTTATAGACTTTGGTGGAAGCTGACACGATCATTTACCTCTTGTGGAATTTACCTATAACAACAGTTACCAAGCTAGCATTCAAATGGCACCGTTTGAGGTATTGTAGGGAAGAAGTTGCCGTACACCTGTATGCTGGGACAAGGTCGGTGAAAGACAAATTCTAGGCCCTGATCTTGTTCGAGATACAACTGACAAGGTGAAAGTGATAAGAGAAAGACTCAAGGTGGCCCAAGATGGGCAAAAGTCCTATGCTGATAACCGAAGGCGAGACTTAGAATTTCAGGTAGGAGATCACGTATTTCTCAAGGTTTCCCCTGGTCGTGGTATTCACAGGTTTGGTATTAAAGGCAAGCTTACGCCAAGATTTATCAAGGATTTCTCCAAGATCGCCGCTCCTTTGACCAGACTCACTAGGAAGGAAAATCCTTTCGAATGGACAAAGGAATGTGAAGAAATTTTCTTGGCTCTTAAGGAACATCTCACCATGGCACCTATACTGGCATTACCTATTGAAGGTGGCGGATTTGAAGTTTATACCGATGTATTCGGCATTGGCCTAGGGTGCGTACTCATGCAAAATGGCAAGGTGATTTGCTATGCTTCAAGACAATTAAAGTGGCATGAGGAGAATTATCCGGTACATGACCTGGAGCTGGCTGCTGTCATATTCGCCTTGAAGATTTGGCGCTATTATCTTTATGGGGAGAGATTTACTGTATATTCAGATCACAAGAGCCTGAAATACCTCTTTTCTCAAAAGGAGTTGAATATGAGGCAGAGGCGATGGTTGGAGTATGTCAAGGACTTTGAGTTCAATATTCAATATCATCCAGGCAAAGCAAATGCTGTTGCCGATGCGCTCAGCCGGAAACCGATGGGGAAGCTATAAAGTATTATGCAAGGTATGACAAATCTTATTTTTAAATTTACTCAGTTGAATGTAGATGTTGATGTGAATAAAGAAGATTGCTTTATAGCCAATATCTGGACTCAACCTACATTGATTGAAGATCTAGTCAAGTTGCAAGAAAATGACCCTGTGTTATTAGAGATTAAGGCTGATATGGAACAACGACTAGATTTCTCTATTACAAATGAAGGAAGGTTATTGTTTCGGGGTCGTACTTGTATTTCGGATCATGATGATACTAAGAGGATGATCTTAGAAGAAGCTCATAAATCAAAATATTCTATACATCCTGGTGCTACCAAGATGTATCAAGATCTTAAAAGAAATTATTGGTGGCCCAATATGAAGAGAGAGATAGCGTACTATGTGTCACGTTGTCTTACTTGTCAACAAGTTAAGGCAGAACATCAAAAGTCTACTGGAAAGCTACATCCCTTGGAAATCCCGGAATGGAAATGGGAGAGTATAGGGATGGATTTTATCATGAGACTGCCTAAATCAAGAGGTGGACATGATGGGATATGGGTGATCATAGACCGTCTAACAAAATCGGCTAATTTTCTACCTATTAAAAGCCGATGGTTTGTGGATATCTTGGCTGCTTTATACATAAAGGAGATTGTTAAATTACATGGTGTCCCTATCACCATTATTTCTAATCGAGACTCTCGATTTACTTCACAATTCTGGAAAGGGCTATAATATTCTTTGGGAACCCGATTGAATTTTAGCACTGCATTCCATCCACAAACTGATGGACAAACAGAAAGGACCAATCAGGTAGTAGAAGATATGTTGAGGGCATGTGTTATAGACTTTGGTGGAAGCTGACACGATCATTTACCTCTTGTGGAATTTACCTATAACAACAGTTACCAAGCTAGCATTCAAATGGCACCGTTTGAGGTATTGTAGGGAAGAAGTTGCCGTACACCTGTATGCTGGGACAAGGTCGGTGAAAGACAAATTCTAGGCCCTGATCTTGTTCGAGATACAACCGACAAGGTGAAAGTGATAAGAGAAAGACTCAAGGTGGCCCAAGATAGGCAAAAGTCCTATGCTGATAACCGAAGGCGAGACTTAGAATTTCAGGTAGGAGATCACGTATTTCTCAAGGTTTCCCCTGGTCGTGGTATTCACAGGTTTGGTATTAAAGGCAAGCTTACGCCAAGATTTATCAAGGATTTCTCCAAGATCGCCGCTCCTTTGACCAGACTCACTAGGAAGGAAAATCCTTTCGAATGGACAAAGGAATGTGAAGAAAATTTCTTGGCTCTTAAGGAACATCTCACCATGGCACCTATACTGGCATTACCTATTGAAGGTGGCGGATTTGAAGTTTATACCGATGTATTCGGCATTGGCCTAGGGTGCGTACTCATGCAAAATGGCAAGGTGATTTGCTATGCTTCAAGACAATTAAAGTGGCATGAGGAGAATTATCCGGTACATGACCTGGAGCTGGCTGCTGTCATATTCGCCTTGAAGATTTGGCGCTATTATCTTTATGGGGAGAGATTTACTGTATATTCAGATCACAAGAGCCTGAAATACCTCTTTTCTCAAAAGGAGTTGAATATGAGGCAGAGGCGATGGTTGGAGTATGTCAAGGACTTTGAGTTCAATATTCAATATCATCCAGGCAAAGCAAATGCTGTTGCCGATGCGCTCAGCCGGAAACCGATGGGGAAGCTATCAAGTATTATGCAAGGTATGACAAATCTTATTTTTAAATTTACTCAGTTGAATGTAGATGTTGATGTGAATAAAGAAGATTGCTTTATAGCCAATATCTGGACTCAACCTGCATTGATTGAAGATCTAGTCAAGTTGCTAGAAAATGACCCTGTGTTATTAGAGATTAAGGCTGATATGGAACAACGACTAGATTTCTCTATTACAAATGAAGGAAGGTTATTGTTTCGGGGTCGTACTTGTATTTCGGATCATGATGATACTAAGAGGATGATCTTAGAAGAAGCTCATAAATCAAAATATTCTATACATCCTGGTGCTACCAAGATGTATCAAGATCTTAAAAGAAATTATTGGTGGCCCAATATGAAGAGAGAGATAGCGTACTATGTGTCACGTTGCCTTACTTGTCAACAAGTTAAGGCAGAACATCAAAAGCCTACTGGAAAGCTACATCCCTTGGAAATCCCGGAATGGAAATGGGAGAGTATAGGGATGGATTTTATCATGAGACTGCCTAAATCAAGAGGTGGACATGATGGGATATGGGTGATCATAGACCGTCTAACAAAATCGGCTAATTTTCTACCTATTAAAAGCCGATGGTTTGTGGATATCTTGGCTGCTTTATACATAAAGGAGATTGTTAAATTACATGGTGTCCCTATCACCATTATTTCTGATCGAGACTCTCGATTTACTTCACAATTCTGGAAAGGGCTATAATATTCTTTGGGAACCCGGTTGAATTTTAGCACTGCATTCCATCCACAAACTGATGGACAAATAGAAAGGACCAATCAGGTAGTAGAAGATATGTTGAGGGCATGTGTTATAGACTTTGGTGGAAGCTGACACGATCATTTACCTCTTGTGGAATTTACCTATAACAACAGTTACCAAGCTAGCATTCAAATGGCACCGTTTGAGGTATTTTAGGGAAGAAGTTGCCGTACACCTGTATGCTGGGACAAGGTCGATGAAAGACAAATTCTAGGCCCTGATCTTGTTCGAAATACAACCGACAAGGTGAAAGTGATAAGAGAAAGACTCAAGGTGGCCCAAGATAGGCAAAAGTCCTATGCTGATAACCGAAGGCGAGACTTAGAATTTCAGGTAGGAGATCACGTATTTCTCAAGGTTTCCCCTGGTCGTGGTATTCACAGGTTTGGTATTAAAGGCAAGCTTACGCCAAGATTCATTGGCCCTTTTGAAATTCTTGAAAGAGTGGGTGAAGTGGCGTATTGTCTGGCATTACCTCCACAGCTGGCTGGAGTTCATGATGTATTCCATGTCTCTATGTTAAAGAAATATGTCTATGATCCATTCCACATTATCTCTTATGATAATTTAGAGATTCAGAAAGATTTGACATACGAGCAAAAGCCTTACAAAATTATCGATCGAGAGGCATGTCAGCTTAGAAATAAAACCATTCCCATGGTCAAAGTTTGGTGGAACAAAGGATCAGATCAAGATGCTACATGGGAGACGGAAGTACACATGAGATTTCCCAAGCTATTCAATTGTAAGTACACACTCCATAAAATCCATACATTGAATTTGGGGACCAAATTCTCTTAAGTGGGGGAGAGTGTAATACCATAAAAATTTATGTAAGGTATTATACAATTTTCTAGAATTTTTATAAGATTTTATAATATTTTTCTAGAAATAAATAGATTATTAAATGAATTTGGGTTAATAAAAGTTAAGTATTAAGACCCAATATTTGTTGATGGACCTGGCCCTTTTAAATTAAGCCCCAAGTACCTAAATCCAAGCCCACAAGACTTGGCCCATATTCTAGAAGCTTAGAATAGGCTATTTTCAAAATTTAAAGGATAAATTACTATTTAACAGATAATTAAAGGGATATATAGGCTAATAGTGGAGATAATATCAAAAAGAGTTTGAAAATTTTCAAATTCGGCGCCCAAGGCTAAAAACGGTATATCGAGGGACCGCCTGAGGCATAAAACGGTCTCCAAACGACCGCTATTCTATCCAGATTCTGTGAATGAAAGAATGCATGAAAAGGTGGGAACTTTGGCATCCATATTGCCTAGGATCGATGCTATCCCTTAGTTAGAAGAGTCTAGAATACTTGAGGATCGAATTGAAACCCTAAATGGGACTCTAGGTTTGTTCAAATCCTCAAAACCCTAGCTAACCCTATAAATAGACCTAAGGTTTCACATGCGCGACTCTTACTTTTGGCTCGCGTGGAACCAAGGTAAGGAGGCATTATTCCAGGTAGGTTCTTTAGAGTATTTCGTTCATAATAGTGAGGACTAACTCCCCTCCGAATTTCATCTTAGGAGATCAAGTCATCAGGACATAGAAGCTTACAAAGTTGCTGGTTTGATATAAGAAACCCAGGAACCTGTGCGGCCGAGCCAGATTGAGCAATAAATTAGAAGCCCTAAACAAGGTAATTAGATATAGGTTCTTTAGAACTATTTGTTCCTTATAGTACCCTCTTCTTACCCTCAAAATTTCGTGGTCGTAGGTGAGGAGAATCAGGAGTTAGAAGGCCACGAAGTTGCTATTTTGGTTCAGAACGAGCAGGAACTAGGGTCAACTTTCAGTTCTAAATTTGACGTTTAGAGTTCTATCCCGAGGTAGGTTATCTCGTGAACGGGTTAAACTTGATGTTAGGAGTAAAAGCCCTCTATTTCCAGTTGGTTTCATGCACTATACATAGAGAATTTGATGTTTTATTTAGACTGCGTAACTAGTGTATTTTCATGCATGAACTTAGCCTTAATTCAACTAAGTTGAAATTCTTGTCTAAATCATATTCTCCTATGCATATTCTTGGCCTAATCTTCTCCTAGCATGTTTTACTACGTGTTTTACGTTGTTTCCATGCATAGCATGACCTAGGTTAACATTTTATTTTACTATTCTATAGCTTCTGTCTCCAGACAGAAGGCAGTCTTACAGGAACCGCAAGGGAAATCATGCGGTTATTTAAAAGACCCTTTATCTATTTCATACGGTTTATCTCAGACCGTTTTAACTCTAAACGATGGCCTATCGCGTGACCGTTTCCTGGTTCTGTGAAGCAGCCCGAGCCTAAATTTAGTATATCATATATTTAGTACTAAATTTATGTTATTTCTCAGGTAACCCAGTTTATTTTCCTGTTAAACACCCTATTATAGCATGAGCATGTTTAAAACTTTATCTTTCCTTATAATCTAATTTTATGCCAAAATTATTATAGTTTTGTAATTAAACATTCCCTTTTATGAAACATGATTCATGATGGTATTTAGAACGCTATTTTGAATCACTGTTTTTCACCGTATCACTCTCATCTCTTGAGTCATTTTCATAAGTACATGGCATTTACTCCGGTATGCGACCATTAGCTACACTTTGCACTTATAGCACACTCTTTTGGACTTATGAACCTCTCCACTGGACATTCCTTCTGTCGGACTAGGGGATTATGTTTTAAGGCCTCCGTAAGACTCTGAGGGCCTGTGATTCCCACTAGGACGCCGAGCTGGTTGTACCATTAAAGCCCAAATTGTCTAGAATGCACTCACATGACTGGTGTTTTACTTTCTATACTCTGGTTAATTGCGGCCCAATAGGAGACCGTTACTGTTACTTAGCGGTCCTAATCAGACCGTCTTTGTTCACAAAACGATCCCCTGGCGATTGTTATTCTCCAGAATTCTTCAAGTGTCGACTTTCTTTTTCATTCTAGTTGACACAGTTAATATTCGGCCTTACCTGGACCATTATTATCAATTAAGCGGCCTGGCTATGACCGTTTTATTCTTGAAATGGCCCAGTAGACGACCGTTTATTCCTGTCATGTTTTAACCCGAGGTTTGACCTAAGGGTTGTGCGAATTGTGTTCTTAGATGGGTTCTGATTATCTGGAACATAAAAATTCTATTTTCAATATGCCATTAATGAATTATAAAAGTTAAGGAATGTACCGTTATGCTGCCGGAATGCCTCCGTAGCATAATGTCTATTTAAAACATTCTTTGAAATCTCATGTTCTTAATTGAAGCATTCTTACCTTGATATTGTTATCATGAAACTATCATTGAACTTGTTACGTTATTGGCCATACTTTATTATATCTCGTGGAAGTAGCTAGATTTATAACTTGAAGATGCAAGTTCGGGCACGGATTGTGTCCAAGGGCTCTATGCTAGTCCCCTTGACTGATTGTCGGAAACGTACTATAAACCATGTGGTACGATGATACTGGCGTCGCATTACACCGGGAGTACTTTCTCTTATAAATGAGTGAAGAACCACGAGGGTCTTTTTGGAAATTACATGTTTGTTAATGACATTCTAGTACATAGCCATTACAAGGTTGTGTAAGTACTTTCTCAATATATGCTCATACTTTCTTGTTCATGAAAGGCCAAATATATGTCTACATGATTATCTCTTACTTGTTCACATACTCGATCATGTCTACTTGCTCAGATATCTCGTGACTCCATATTCTTGGTTATTTGGTTTATGACGCATGATTTACCGCATTCTCATTTTTTCCTTAATTCTAGAGCTAAAGTATTAATCACTTAAGTAATGCCTTCATGTTGATACGAAGATACCTACTTGGCATGTGTGCTCATACCTATTTTCTCATCTTTTCAGGAAATACTAGTGAGTCGGATTCGGATTATGCAAGTAGCGGGTCCGAGAGCGATTGATGGTCCGTTGGAATGAGAGAAGCCCTAGTTATCTAGTATCTAGTCGAGTCACATTATAATTTTTTATTTCTTGAGTCGTATGATAGAAGGTTGTCAAATATTATTGGGCTTGTGTACTTTTGATTATTGATGAAATAAAATTGGAGTTTTGAGAAAATTTACTTGTGCAATTACCTTTATGTGATTGTCTTGCGCTATGATTTTCTTACTTGCAAGAGACTTACCATGCCGGCTGTTCACGTTCTCGAAATTCCTTCCACTGTATTAAAAAGCTCAGGGCATGACACCACCATAGTGACATGATCTTCAAGATAAAACAATCCAAATCATGTAAATATTAAAATGTTGAACATCCAAAAAGCATGCAATTGGAAATCAAAGGCTATCATGTAAAACTTAATCACATGTTAATATCTAAGTCTTTTAAACATAATAGAATCAATTTTTGGGAAAGAATAAGACATGAAGATAAAAGATGACATGAGGGTAGCATTAATCATAAGAGGGGTTCATAAGATCCAATTAAGGGAAATTAATCATGGTTCAATATAACTTACCTAGTCAATTAATTGTTTAGATGACATGCTTATTGAAGAAGATGATTTTGACCCAAAATTTACAAATTTATCATGCTGGAAAAATCTAGAGTTTCAGACAAACCCGGGTCAGAACATGGTTGTCTCAAGCGATACGTTTCTTACAAAATCCGGTCATCAAGTGAGCCGCGATAAGAAAGATGTGGTCTATTATGGGGATGCGTTCAGAATGCGGTCTCTGTGACGGTCGCAATGTTAAACAAGAAGCCTGTTCCGGAGAGAAAAATATGAAAATGGCGATACCTCGTCCCTAAAACTCAAAATTCATGCTTAATAGTCACTAAGAATTAGGGAAACATGCATAAAATTGAACTAGACATGGAAGTAAACCTATTTGTTTGATCAATTTAAGTTAAGCATGAGAGAACACCTACCTTAGGATTTAATTAAGGGAAGAAGGGAAGAGGAACACGAGACGCCTAAACTCTCGATCCTCCTCCTCGATGTATGCCCTAACATGCCCTAGAATGACGCCTAGCCTTGTCCACGAATTATTAGGGATGGCTAGAAGGGATTTAGGGTTCAATTTATAGATCTAAGGGACCCAAGAGTCCTAATTTGACATGTTTCCTAAGAGATAATTTCTACTCTAAAAATTGTGAACTTTATCTAAATCTAGTTCCGCCTAGCATGAGTTTACCCTAATTAGGCTAGGGTTTCACAAGAGAATGACCTTATCTAAGTGGATTAGGGTTTAATTATGATTTTAGGTCCAATTACTTAAGTTTTAGCCCATTTAACCCAATTAGAAGTTAGGGTTTTGGGACATTACAAATTTTAGGGATTTGTTCCATCTTTTACACCCAATTAGACTTTTAATATTAGCCCAATTTAAAATTAAATTAAAATTATTTTTATTTTGTTCAAGAGATTATATTCATTTATTTATGTATTTCTTTTAATCTGGGTTACTAGAGGGGGGGACCTACCCGACAATGGCTGGGGCTGCGGGTGCCACCGACAGAGAGGGACACACACACACACACACACAGAGAGAGAGAGAGAGAGAGAGAGAGAGAGAGAGAGAGAGAGAGAGAGGGTGCTTTAGTAAAAATAAGTATTTAGATTAATTTTGTTGGTAGTTGTAAGTAACATTTTTTTTTTGGGTAAAAATATGAGAACATGATTCGACGGTTGAATTACATATCCTTCATGATCTATGTTCTTTTTTGAAGTCGTCTGATCAATTTATTAAATGAGAAACACTTGCTGCACATCACAAGTGGCTAATCTCAGGAGCATGATCTAACTGTTAGATCATACTCTCATGTCCTACAAAATCCCTCTTTTTTTGGGTGAGACATCAATCAAAGATCTTGAATATTAGGCGGCCCTTACACTGAATTTGACAAATCCAACTGTTAGATCATACTCTCATGTCCTACAAAATCCCTCTTTTTTTGGGTGAGACATCAATCAAAGATCTTGAATATTAGGCGGCCCTTACACTGAATTTGACAAATCCAATCATTTTTCACATATGATATTTGTGATACACAATGTTGCTAAGTCAAGATTCGGAACAAAATCACTTTGAGAGAAAAAAATCTCAAGTAATGCAAAAAGTATAAAAAATCGTGAAAGAAACATTATCTATATATATCAAGGGTTGATGTAGTCATTAAAATCTCAGGTGATGAGATCAACCCTAAGGAGGTTTGATGAATATTATAAATATCTTTTCAATATTTAATAATTTATATATGAAAAGTACATTGTGATAAAATGTGCCATTAAATTAAAATTTAAACAATTTATATGTTACTTTGGTGATACCCACCGATGATTTGACAAATATAAATAATTTATTACCATAATTTAGTTAACCATTATTTATGACGAATTATTTCCCTCGCATTTGTCATAAATCCAACTTTACAATTGCGACAGAATAAATTTAGCAGCTGAATTTTATGACAGGTCAGATTTTCGTCGCAAATGCCACACTAGCTTGTGACGCTTTTTAAATCCTTGGCAAATATATTTGTGACAATTTTTTTTCCATCATAATTCCATCTCCGAAAGAACACAAATTTGTGAAATACATTTAGTAGGTGAATATTGCGACAGATACAAAGGCCTTTGCAAATGCCACACTATTTTATGACAAAACTTGTTACAGATTATAATATGTTGCAAATTCGTCTCTATATTTGTGACATAAATAATATCTAAAATAACATAAAATTTTAAAATAAATTTAGTAGCTGAATATTGCGATGGATGCATTATCCGTCGTTGAACCGTCTCTATTTTGTGACAAAAATTTTCGTTGCTGATGGTATTTTTTTCTTGTAGTGCTAACTCATTTTGGATTGTGGTAAGCTCTCTTCTTTCTAAAATTAGGTGAATATCACAATTGATTAATGATTTACTTCAACAAATTCAAATGCAACCTTCTCCTTTTCTACTAGTAATAAACTAAGTTTTTCATACCATACCTTAGGGATTGTTTAAGTCCATATAAAACTTTATGCAACTTAAACACATGATGTGGACATTTATGATCTTTAAAATCTAGGGGTTGCTCCATATAAACTTCTTATTTGATGTACACATTTAAGAATGCACTTTTTACATTCATTTGAAACAATTTAAAGTCAAGCAAATGCAAGTAATATATGAATTGCTTCAATTCGTACAACCGATATAAAGGACTTTTGAAAGTCCATTCTAAATTTTTGTATGTATTTTTTTGCAACCAATCCTACTTTATTCTTTATAATTACACCTGTATCATTAAGTTTATTTCTAAACACCCTTTTTGTATTAGTGACAGGATGATTTTTGGGTCGTGGTACTAATGATCACACTTGATTTTTTAAATTGATGTAATTCTTCTTACATAACTAATATCCAAGATTCATCAAGTGCTTCATCTATATTTTTAGGTTCTATTTGTGAGATAAAAACTAAATAATTATTTTCCATCATTTGATTGGAAGATGACCTTGTGTGTACCTGATCTGATGGATTTCCTATTATATTTTTCGTTAGATAATCTTTCACAAATTTTTATTTCTTCGATAAATCTTGATGACCTCTTAATTTTGCTTAAAGTGTTTCAACATGAAGTTCATCTTGTTATTCTTCTTGTTCTCTTTAAGCTGGATCATTAATAGCTTGTGTATTATCTTCTTCTTTCAAATGTTCAACTATTCTAAACTCTTGTTGGATTTCTTTTTCTTCGTGAACAATCTTTACATCATTGTCGTCTTTTAGATCTTCTTTCACTTTGAGTTCAGCCTCATCAAATGTCACATGAATATTTTCTTCAACAACTAAATTCTTTTTATTGAAGACCCTATAGGCTCTAGAATTCGATGAATATTCTATGAATACACTTTCATCACATTTAGAATCAAATTTACCTAGGTTTTAATTTTCATTATTTAGAATATAACATTTGTACCCAAATAGTCTTAAATAAGTTATTATTAGTTTTTTGTCTTTGTATAGCTCATAAGCTGTTTTATAGAGTAGGGATCTTACTATAGCCCTATTTATGATATGGCATGCGATATAAATGGCTTCGACAAAAAAATGTATAAGTATATGAGTCTCACGTGACAATTTTGGCCATGTCTATCAAAATCTTATTCTTTCTTTCGACAACCACATTTTGTTGTGGAGTCCTTGGAGCCAAAAAACTGTGTGTATACCCATGTTCATTACAAAAGTAGTCAAATTCCTTTCCATAATCACTTCAACTTGGAATGATTAAATTGCCTTTGTCATTTTAAACCCTCTTACAAAAGTTAATAAATTCTTTCAATGCATCAGTTTTGTTTGCAAAAAATAATACCAAAGTATATCTAAAGAAATCAACAATAATCACAAACCATAATTCTAACCACCAAGGCTAGATGTCCCGGTTAGTCCAAAAAGGCTAATATATATTAACTCTAGGGGTCTATCGATTGTAACCATATTTTTAATTTAATAAAATTTTAGTTTGTTTGCCCCTACCACAAACACTACAAATTTTATTACAATTATAAGAAGATTTAGGCAAGCTAATGACTAGATCATGTCTGGATAATTTGGAGATCACTCTAAAATTAGTATGTCCAAGCCAACAATGCCATAACTAAGCACTATCATCATTCTTTGCAACCAAACACAAATCCTCACAAGCAATATCATCCAAATTAATAGTATAAACATTATTGTATTTCTTTTTTATAAACTTGACCTCATTTATTATCTTATCAAGAATTGTGCAATGTGAGGTCTCAAAAATCATTTTATCACCTTATCACACAGTTGACTTATAACTCTGCCATGGCCGGTCCCAAGCCCGGATGAGAAAAGAGGAGGGTTTGTGTTAGGTCGACAGCCAGCAGTAAAATTTTGTCACATCTCCAACATGAATTCTGATCCAAATACATTATGTGCTAATGCTAGGGCGTTCCCCGTCAGCGACGCGTTACATCTGAACCCGGATGGAATGACAAGTGAGCAAGGGCTGGTTAGGGCGTTCCCCGTAAGCGACGCATTACATCGGAACCCGGATGGAATGACAAGTGAGCAAGGGCTAGCTAGGGCGTTCCCCGTAAGCGACGCGCCGCAATGGCGCCCGATTGCGGTGTCAAATAGGCAAGGGTTCTCGTGTGGGGTTGGACGCACACGGGTAAAGAAGCAAGTCCAAAAATATAGGATCCGTCTAGCTACTTGGAATGTAGGAACTTTAACAGGTAATGGTTTAGAATTAGTTAAGTTAATGAAGGACAGGAGGGTTAACATAGCTTGCCTACAAGAAACTAGGTGGAAAGGACATAAAGCTAAAGACATTGATGGATATAAAATTTGGTATACGGGTAATAATAACTCTAGAAATGGTGTTGCTATAATAATAGATAAAAACTTAAAAGACAGAGTTGTGGAAGTAAATAGATTGGGGGATAGACTAATGTTAATTAAACTTATCTTAGGTGAGGATATTTTGAATATAATTAGTGCATATGCACCTCAAGTAGGATTAGAAGAGAGCATTAAAAAGTAATTTTGGGAGGCTTTTGATAGTTTGATCCAAAATATCCTAGTGAAGAGAGAATCTTTATTGGAGGGGATCTTAATGGTCATGTGGGTATAGATAATAGAGGCTATGAGAGGATTCATGGAGGGTTTAGTTTTGGCAATAGAAATGATATGGGTAACACTATTCTTGATTTTGTTGTGGCCTATGATCTAGCAATTACTAATACCTTCTTTAAGAAGAGGGACGAACACTTAATAACATACAAGAGTGGAACACATATAAGTCAAATTGACTATTTTCTCATTAGGAAGGTCGATAGAGTCTTATGTAAAGATTGTAAAGTTATTCCCGGTGAGAGTCTAGCCCCTCAACATAGGTTGTTAGTAATGGATGTCGCTATCCCTAATTCAAAAGAAAGATCATTATAAATAATTATTCCAAGATTAAATGATGGAATTTAAAAGGTAAAAGTTTAGAAACATTTAAAAATCATCTATTAAATGAAAATATTTAGAATTTAGAATAAGAAACTAATGTAATGTGGAATAATGTTACAAATTGTATAACGAGGGTTGCAAAACAACTCTTAGGCGAATCTAAAGGTAAAAAGAATTTAGACAAAGAGACTTGGTGGTGGAGTGAGGAAATCCAAAATACCATTAGGGTAAAAAAGGAATGCTTTAAAGTTTGGCAAACTAACAAAAATGACCAAACCCTAGAAGCCTATAAAATCGCTAAAAAGAGAGATAAGAAAATAGTTAGCGAAGCTAAATCAAAGGTATTTGAAGATTTATATAATAAATTAAGAACCCGAGAGGGTGAAAAGGACATATTTAAACTTGCTAAATTAAGAGAAAGGAAAACTAGAGATTTAGATCATGTTCGGTGTATTAAAGGTGAAGATCAAAGGGTTTTAACTAAGGATCTTGAGATTAAAGGGAGGTGGCATAGCTATTTTCAGAAGTTACTTAATGAGATTCGTCAAGGATTTATCTCTAGAAGGTACCCAAGAGTCCACAATATTTGATAAATATCAATATTTCAGGCGTATTAAGATGTCAGAAGTGGAGGATGCTTTAAGGAAAATGAAAGTGGGCAAGGCCTTAGGATTAGATGGCTTACCTATTGAAGTATGGAAATGCCTAGGAGATATTGGTATTCAATGGCTAACTAAATTTTTTAATAAAATTTTAAAGGAATGGAGAATGCCAGAAGTTTGGAGAAAAAGTGTTGTAGTTCCTTTCTATAAAAATAAAGGAGATATTCAAAGTTGTAATAATTATCGTGGAATTAAGCTTATGAGTCATACTATGAAACTTTGGGAAAGAGTAATTGAAAAATGCCTCCGATGTATGACTACTGTCGGAAAATCAGTTTGGTTTTATGCCAAATAGATCTACTACAGAAGCTATTTTCTTACTACGGCAGCTAATGGAGAAGTATAGAGAGATGAGAAAAGATTTGTATATAGTTTTTCTTGATTTAGAGAAGGCGTACGATCGAGTACCGAGAGAATTGATTTGGTGGACATTAAGAAAGAAAGGAATCTCTAAGGATATGTTGATTTGATTAAGATATGTACGGCGGTGCTATTACTAGTGTTCGAACTATTGCTGGGGAGACTAGTGAATTTCCCGTTACTATAGGTTTGCATCAAGGTTCTGCACTAAGTCCGTATCTCTTTACCTTAGTTATGGATGAAGTAACTAAACAATTGCATGAGGATATCCCTTGGTGTATGCTATTTGCAGACGATATTATTTTAATTGATGAGAGTATTGATGCTCTAAATGCTAAGTTAGAGCGTTGGAGACTTATCTTGGAGTCTAAAGGTTTTAAAATTAGTAGGAGTAAGTCAGAGTTTATGCACTGTAATTTTAGTAATGGGAGAGTGGTTCAGGAAGACATGGTTCTAATTGATGGACATAACATTCGAAGAGTAGTAGCTTTCGATATTTAGGGTCTATCATACAAGAGAATGGGGAGATTTATGATGACGTTACGCATAGGATTAAGGCATGCTGGTTAAGATGGAGAAGTGCATCAGGTGTCCTTTGTGATCGTCGTATGCCTGTGAAACTCAAAGGGAGGTTTTATAGAACGGCTGTGAGACCTGCTTTGTTATATGGTACCGAGTGTTGGGCAGTACGAAAGGAACACATGCACAAAATGTGTGTAGCAGAGATGAGGATGTTGAGATGGATGTGTGGCAAGACTAAGAAAGATAAGATTAGGAATGAGCGCATCCGTAAGGACTTAGGGATAGCTCCAATTGATAGCAAAATGAGAGAAAATAGACTCAGGTGGTTTGGACATGTGTTTCGTCGCCCTAACTCTGCGCCGGTTAAAAGATGTGACCAAATCTTAGTGGATGCTAGTAAAAGAGCTCGAGGAAGACCTAAAATGAGATGGTGCGATGTTATTAGGAAGGACATTAGTTCCTTGAGTTTAAATATGAATATTGCACTTGATAGAAATCTTTGGCGGAACAGGATTCATGTAGTCGACCCCAATTAATTAGGATAAGGCTCTGATGATGATGATGATGATCACACAGTTGACTTATATTGAGCAACTTATGATTTAAACATTTCACAAGCAAGACATGCTCAATAGAGTTTTGGAAATTTTCACCGACATTGCCAACAACCACAATTTTTCCTTTGTCATTTCTATCAAATTTCACTTCTTCTTCTTTGTCCTTTATTGATGTAAGGTGGGATTTGTCACCTATCATGTGCCTTGAGCATCAACTATCAAGACACCATTTGTTCTTCATTGTCTCAAGACATACCTGTAAGGATCTTAGCCAGGATTAGAAAGAACGTATCGAAATAGGAAATTAAAATTTTATCCCGACAAGTGTTGATTGCCCCGGTGTGTGATTCCCGATAACTATCTAGAACAAGATCCAATTTTACCTTTGCGATACGTGCATTGTAACGAAGTGGAAAGTGATCCCTCATGGCGATAGTGAACCACGCAAGTGTCTGATTTCTAGTGGTATCTGCATGGCATTGACGATGAAGTTCTCTCGACGCAATGCTCTGCGGACGATCTCCTTAGTGGCACTCTAGCACAGTCTCTAACTAGAGACAAGAAGGAGAAGAGAGAGGAGAGAAGGGGGTAATCCTCCCAAGGAAGAGAGAATGAAGGGGGCGGCCCTAACGGGAAGCCCTGGATGATTGTCCCATGGTTCCCTTTATGCAACTATTTATAGACTCATTGATTTTTCACAAAAAATCTCATAAGTCCAAAATTGTATAAATACTCCGGCCGTCGATAACCTTAATGTGTGTGACTCTCTAGGCTTAGTGTGAGTCTAGTTTTAGACTCATTAAGTTTAAGAACTCTTTCTTAGCTTTTCCATATTAATACTAAAAATGAAATTAATTATTTAATCATCCCATGCCTTTACTAATTAACTTATCATCTTATGACAGATAATCATCTCATGATTATTACTCTATTGGACTTTTAGGCCACAGTAAGTACCAAGTAACACTCCGTAACCCCAGAAGATAAAGGAGATTTATAAAATCACTATGGGACATTTTCGTCTACAGTTTCCACACAGTTATTATCCTTCATTTATACACAATGCCCCTGGTCATATCTAAGTGTATAGTCTTACTGGAAAACTCATTTTTTAGTGAATTGTGTAACCCTGACTAGAAATTTTCTCAAGTACCGTTCATAGGGCATTCTCTCTTATGCTATATCTGAGAGTGAATGATCTACTGTTGTCACTCAATTAGCTTCGCATGTATTCCCCTGTATCCAAATACTTGAGCATCCAGAACTTATTACTAAAGTCCCTTTGCTAGGAATCAAAACACAAGATTCCTCATGTAAGGTATCATTGGTGACTAATGTCCAAGGACCAACTACGCTATTGTGACTAAAGAATCTCTTAGTTGACAGTTAGATATAATTACCATCTAGAGATTCGTAATCAAATCAATTCAGTGAACCGTATTCTTGTAATGGGCACCTGGACATATATCTTAGTGTCTCCACACAAATGACTATGAGATCAGTCACCCTCATCACATGAGAGGATATCATGTGCATTAGTCTATCCGGATTCTTTGATGTCCCATCTCAAAGATCTTATGATCAGGAATATTTAGAATATATATATCTAGAAGGTTGGTTTTATTATCATAATCTTATTATGATCCAACCTTCAATGCATGCATTCAAGGACTTCAGCACGTCAAGTGGTAATATGTATAAATAAATAAGACACAATGAAGAAATTATCATAAATTATTATTAATACGAATGAGAATGTACAAGAAATGGCACCACCACTTCACAAGTGATTGTCTTGCAGGGCATACACATTTTTCATTATCCTACTTGCACTAAAGCCAATCACGATCTTCATCAGTCTTGGGTGATACTCAACCACACTTTGAGTTAACGACTTAATTAGTGATCTATAATGTTATCGACAGAAGAAACTCTTTCTTTGGTGAGATCTCCTTTTTGCTATAATATCTCTAATCATGTGGAATCATCGTAGATTGTGCAACAACTTCTGATGAAACTTTGGTTCCTTAGTTATCGTAATAATCCCATTGTTATCTCATAACAAGGGTACCAGATCTGAGACACTTAGGACAACTCTCAACTAAGTGATGAACTTCTTCATCTACATAATGTCAAATTAATAGTTGTTTCCTATCTTCCAACCAACTATCCCATCATTTAAGGTGAAGATAAATCCTGTAACTAATTATGCTATCATCCATATTTGATTGAAACTTGAGACAATATAAGTTCAAAGTTTCAAGTCACCTCCTCCACTCACCAGAAATACATCCTTTGTCCTTCTTCAGAATGTAAGGATACATTCACAGTATTCCAATGCTGCTCACCTGGATCTGTGTGATCCCTACTGGTAACACTTAGAGCATTCGCTATATTAGGCCTCGTACATAACATATCATATATGATAGACCCTTATGACGGAAACATAAGGAACACTACTCATGTCCTTCCTTTTTTCATGAGAATTAGGGAACACCTCCTTGGAGAGGTAAATTCTATATCTCATCAATATGAGGTCCCACTTGGAACTTTTCATATCAAACTTTTAACAATGACATCTATGTATAAAGACTGGGTTAAGTCAATCATCCTTTTTGATCTATCTCTATATACCCTAATCCCCAATGCAAAGGGCACTTCTTCGTAGTCTTTAATGGAGAAGTTCTTAGATAGCCATAATTTCACTGAAGACAACATATCTGCATTATTCTTAATGAGTAGTATGTCATCCACACATTGAACCAAAATGTGTCTGTACTCCCACTTATCTTCTTATACACACAAGACTCACCTTCTTTGATCGTCTCGTCAAATTTTATATTCCAACTGTGAGAAGCTTGCTTTAATCCATAGATGGACCTTTGAAGCTTGCATACCTTATTTGGATATTCAACAGAGGTGAAATATTTATGGCTGTAACGTGTACACTTCCTCATCTAGATTACCATTGAGGAATGTTGTTTTCACATTCATATGTCAAATCTCATAATCATGTTATTCATCAATGGCAAGTGAAATCCTAAGATTTAAACATGACAACTGAGGTGAAAGTTTCATCCTAGTCAACACCTTGTCTTTGATGATACCCTTTTGCTACTAACCTTGGCTTGTAGGTATCAACCTTTCCATCTTATTTAATTTTCTTCTTGAAAATTCACTTACATCTGATAGGTACAATACCCTTGGGTGGATCTATCAAGTTCAAAACTTGGTTGGAGTACATGGAATCCATATATGATTTTATGGCCTCTTGTTATTTCCAAGAATCAATAACACTTATTGCCTCCCCGTAGGTCATGAGATCATCATCCTCATTGTATAGTACTTTATCATTTCCACCAGATATATGTCCAACATATCTTTCTGGTTCTTTAGGTGCTCGGTTAGACCTACAAACAATTTGTGTGTCAATTTGAACAGGTTCCTGAGGTGACTCTGTGCTATGTGGTTCTATAACTCCTTCTATATCTATCTTAATTGCTCTCACTATTCTCACGAACAATGTGATATGTTAACACCTCATACTTAAGATAATCATTAAGTGTTAAATTGAAATCCCTTTGTTCAATTTATTATATTAATGTTGGTGATAATAAAAACCTTGGGTGAATTTTGATAATGACAATACAAGGGAAAGAATGCCTAAAATTCTCTAAGTGTAAGATAGTTGCAAGCCTATCTACTTAGGCGCACAAAATTCACATAGGTGCTCACATAGGCCAAAAATCTTGGTGAATTTTGATAATGACAATACAAGGGAAGAATGCCTAAAAATCTCTAAGTATAAGATAATCACAAGTCTATTCACTTAGGTGCACAAAACTCACATGGGCACAGAAATTCAAATAGGTGCTTACATAGGTGAATAAATTCACTTAAGCACATAAAATTCACATAGGCGCTTACATAGGCAGAAAAACTCACATAGACGGGCTAAAACTTAACATAGTCAAAATACCTAAAAGGTAAGGTGACTTAGTCGCTAGATTTGATAGCCTATCTTAAAACAGTCGACTATCTTGAGTCACATAGGTGTAGAAAATAAAAGTAACATAGTCAAAGTACTTAAAGCTAAGTTGACTTAGTCGCTTGACATAGCCAACTATCTTAAACATAACCGACTATCTTTAGTCACATAGGTGCACTTGCATTGCCTATCATGACAATGCCTATCTGAAGGAAGCACTTAACATAGGCACATCCCATTGCTTATCTCATAAACATAGGCGCACAGATAATTGACTATCTCATCCTGTAAATGCCTATCTATCAACATACTCACTGGGATATCGGCTATCTCAATGTTAAAAGTAGCTAAGTAAAAGATCACCTATATGAACATAGTAGAACTATAGTAGTAGCTATCTCATCTTACCTTTGACTATCTTCATATAACTTGAACTATCAATCTCAAAGGGCATCGCCTATGTTAAACATAATATCTATGATAGCTGACTATGTCAAAATAACTTAGTCGATCATTCAAACTAAAATTCACTTCTAATCGACTATCACAACTGATTTGACGACTATCTCAACAAAATTCAAATTTTAAAAGCATTTAATGCAATCGTGCAGACATTTCTTGGTGACCATGCAGTATGAAAAAGAACACAAAAGCTCTGTTTCATTTTCCATGATATATACTTATCTAAAGACCTAGAAAGGTCAATCTTCTTAATCTATTTACAGGAAGATGGGGATAGGAAGAGATAATGATAGGAACAGGAGTACAGATAAAGATCAAGGCAAGTAAAAAGAAGGAATACTCTATGCAGCACTTCCTGACGTTACAAATTCACGGAGTAAACAAATGTCTTCTGCAAAGATGATAGGCCTATGAAGAAACGACATCCTAGGAAAGGACATTTACTTTAAGGAAGATCTTCCTATTTCTCACGAAACATGCGAAGTCAAAGGAGCCGCCCTAGGAAAAATTTGGTTCTATCTTTCCTCATAGAAAAAGGATTGTAGGTATCAAAGATAGAAAAATCTTCTCTCGCATATTGCTATTCACTCAAGACAAATCTGAAGCTCTCTAATGTTTACAAGATTGAGTCTAAACGGATACCAAGCTGGGTCTAACGACTACACAAATGAGTCTCAACATTCCCTAGCTGTATCTAACGAAACTTGCACCGGAGAGAGCCATATAAAGCGATGTACGTAGCAAGAAGGATACACAGAGATACACATGAGCATAACCAAGTGAGAAACCCAATTTCTAGCAAAAGTCTTCATTTCCAAGAGTTGAGAAATCAAAAGCCAACTTCCTCTCAACAAATCTTCTGCTACAAGCTCAAGTGAAGAAGAAGCAAATCGCGCCACATTCTCTGCTGCATTCTTCTCTGCTTCTTCATAAAAAACCTTTCATGCAGCTCTAAGTTCTTTTCTAAAAAGGACTTTTCTGAGTAGTTCAAGATAGCTGCATTTTTACTTTGATATTTCATCTTGAAAATTTTTTATTTCATTATACACAACTCTGCTTATCAAGAGGCAATATCTATGTAAACCTACTTGAATAGTGGTTCACTTCTCCTTGAGGGGAGAAGTCCGTGTGTAACGACCCAAGATCCGGATACCGAGTCAAACCCGATACCATTCGGATCCTACGCCACCACCCATGAGCTGAAAAGCTTGGAAGGGTTCAAATAGGTGTCACGGGAGTGTACAGAAATATAAAATAAATGTAGTAATTAAAATTCTAAAATTAAAGTTTACATTTATAAATAAATTTATACAATTTACACAAATTCTAGTCCAGATATACAAGTCCCAAAGGTACAGCTCAACAAAAGAAAAGTACAAAGCCTTAGGGCATACCTTGGCTGACAAAAGCTGGTGACACTAGGACTCTCGGGCGTTGCTCACGGCCTCTAGACGAAGAGGAGGCACACCGAACCTGAAAAGAAAAGGGGTAAGCCTCATCTCATTGGCTCAGTAGGGGTCCCGCGGATCCCCATCACAACGAAACGTAACAAACAGAGCAACAAATAATAAGGCAAGAAGGATAGTAAGGGAGAAGGAACATCATTGTAAACATAAAATAACCACGCTAACCCACTAACTACCGAAAGCCTACATAACGACTGGATACCTCGAGTATCTAACATAAACCATGCTGAACCGAATTCTCGTAACATAGGCTACAGAAAACTGGACCATAAAAACATGTCTCTTGGTATCTCTCCTAGAGTACACAAGGGCTAGGACTAAGCTACTAGGTAGACCATCAGTCGAAAGCGAAGGGACAGGGCTACGCTGTCGGGAAAAGACTCTCGAGGACAGCAAGAAATACACGTCTCGATCATGAGTAACGAGGAGATCGAGCCGCCAAAACACTGAACCACGTCAGCAGAAAACTTGAACTACTACTCTCAAGTGACAAGAGTACTACCCCACTAGAAGCAAGGCCGGAAGCGTCCACTGATGACTTAAACCACAGCCTCAAGTTTCTCCTTACTCGTCCCAAGTGAAAAATGAGACACCGTACATAGTACCATAGAACAAGGACTAGTTGCGGTCGCGCTCGTCAGCACGTGTCCAATGCCCCTAACCAAGTGTGCACACACATACTATCTACTCTAAGTCGGGTCTTCTAGCTGGTTTTCCCCCCAGTCGGACTCTGGCTGCAAAGGCAAGGGGCCCTATTGTAACTAGTTTAAAAGCCATCTACTCGGGTCAAGCCTCCACTACTCCCTGATGGGTAAGTAACTATGTACCCAAGTCAGCTATGCTTAGTGGGTAGGGTCACTGATAGTGAGAACTCGCTATAGAAGCGAAAATCACCGGAGTACCACCAGTCTGTGCTAAACCATCTATACATATGTAATGCATCACGAGGTGGCTTTACATTAGGAAAACCCAAGAACCACTGACTGGATGGCTGATCTATCAGCTAATGGGTGTTGACATGTTTTCCTCCCTCTTCCTTTCTCTTACCTTCCTTTTCAAAATCAAGATATAAAAACAACGTAAAGACAAGCAAAATGAAGGGAGGAAGGAAAAAGTGGAGAGGTGTGTGTGTGTGATCGTGATCGCCACCAAGACACGGGTACCGGAGAGTACTACGTACCTGGAAAGGGAGAAAGCACTCGCCCAAAAAATGCAGCGCTGCAGTGGTAAATGGTCCAGGACGAACCGCTCAATGGATGGCACGGCCGCTCGATAGACCGCTCACAGCGCTAAAGAAGGAAGCGGGATGAAGACGGGTCTGGCGACAGAACGGTTCGCAGACGTTCGCAGGAAGGCGTTGCACGGTCATATCTGGGCCATGTACTCTTCTAAGCAGACGAAGGAAGACCGTGTGATTCTGCCAAACTCCGAGATGTAGGACTTGATCCTCCACCCCTTCCGGCCGGCCAGAGGGGTTGGGCCTCGTGCTGTGCTGATGCTGACCTGCAAAACAACGTGGAAAATATGAAAATGCAATCCAAATTAGCCCTAGGAAGTGTATTAACTATAGAAAAGAATGGGAAATAAACGTAATAACATGGAATGGGCGATACTTGGGGGTGGTTTTTAAACCCCTATAGGGCGTCAAAAACAATAGGAAGTGTGTAGAAATGATGTGAACAAGTGAAAAACGTGGGGAGAAGATGATGAAAAGATGCATGCAATGGGTGAACTAAAGACTAAACACCAAGACTAAGACTCAAAACAATGGACTACTCCCTGAACCGGAGGCTTAGAAGGATGTAGAAAGCCTCCCTCCCTGCCTACAGCTTGCTCGATAATTCGACAGAGCTTCGCCGTCAACGTTGGATCTCCCCTCCTTTCAAGCTTGGACTAGGGGTTCTATTTATAGAGCCCTAAAAGTCCAACCTCAAAATTGGGTTTTTCAGTGGATAAAAATCTGAGATTGCAAAATAAAATTCGTAGATAATACCTTTTTCTCCCATCCAAATCAAACGGCATCCCATTTAGTTGAGAAACCGCAGAGAAAATGGGAGAGGAAGTTAGGGGTTTACCCACGGATAGAGAGAGAAAATCTCATATAATCGACAGTTTTCGAACAGGTACACAGTCTCGCGATAGGCCGCCCAAACCATTACACGGTCTACTACTAGACCGTCCAATCCTGTCGGTGATAAATAAAATAAAATAAGAAATTATCCAATCATCCACCGAACTGACCGGCCATCACGGCGTTGGACTCTTTCGGATAAAATGGTCTACTGCTAGACCACTCAGTTAATAGAACGGTCCAATGGTAAGCCGTGTACACATATCAGTGATAAATCCATAAAAATAGGATAAATAGATAATTATCTGAAAAACCAACCGGCTATGGACTCTTGGAATTGGACGGTCTAATGCCTGGCCGTTTAATGGGGATAAACGGTTGAATCCATACCGTTCACAGACTCATCGGTGGAAATTCAGAAAATCAAATAAATACCCAATAAATCAGTAAACGGTTCCAAGAGGGCCGCCCAGTCACTGAACGGCCAATCGTTAGACCGTGTAAAGCCTGGACGTTTGAAATTAATAAAACAGGATAAATGAGCCCATTTAACCCAAAACCAAGCGAAATCAAAGCCCATTAAGCCCGAATATGAGAGCAGACCTAGCCGGGGAGGGAGGTACCCGTAAAATAAGCCCAAAGACGCGCTTGAAAAAAGCCCAATGAGTAATGGACAACTTGAGACATCAACAAATAATAGTAAGAGGAATGACCCAACTCATAGGCAAAAAATGGGTGTCAACAGATGCCCCTCCTTAACGTCCTCTTTGCAGGGGAGCGAGCGGAGGTGAAGCGAAAGTGAAATGGAACATGGAGATGAAGCGGAAATGAAGCGAAGCGGATTGAAAAGTGGATGTTAAGGCAAAAGACACCCGTTTCATTGCCAAGAGCGATAGGAATCTTCCGGAAAACTCCAAACCAAACACAAGGGAATGATCGAACCAAAACGACACTAGTCTGGAGAAACTAACTAAACGAAAAGGAAAACACATGATCAACCTCATGGGGGACACAATCCCTCAGACCAAGGAGGAGACCGGAATAAGCCGCAAAAAGGTAAAGAAACGGACTAAAACTCCAGACAGGGACCTTCAGTCAATCAAACCAGGTGAATAGACTAGAGAAAACCTTCAACTCTGAATGGAATATTTCCTCGTACGCAAAAACCATGAACGGATAATCATCCATCACAAAATGAGACACTTTCAGACGATCCATAGGTCATGAATGCTCAAAAGATGCGTATGATGCATGCTAGGCTAAAATAAAAGAAATCATTAAAATGAATGCAAATAAAGCCATAAAATAGAAAATACTCGAGAATAATATTGCTAGACCGGGACAATCAGGGTCAAGATACTATCTGCAACCACGGCGTGCAAGATAGAACCATCGTCCCCTCATTTTCCCAACCTAACGGCCTATCCGATGATTAAACACGCGAGCCTGGATCATCATTATTTTTGTTATAGGGGAACATCAGATCCTGGAACATGTAGATAACCAACTGGTTCTCGAGATAATCTAACATAATACCATATAATAATGTAATAATGAGTAGGGATAGAAAGCCATACCTGACTTACCTGTGCAGGCGAAACGACATTTTTTTAGATTTTTGAATAAGATACAACCACATGAACAAGCATGAGGATAACATCACTGAACATGAATTAAACATAATGTTGCAAAAAACATAACAACATAACAAACATCACAAGAACAAATGGAAAGCATGCATGCGTGAGATTGAAGAATACGGTGGAACAAGACAACACCACAACACGGTGGGACAAAGACATGTGGGACAACACCACGGGGGACATAAGACAACATGTGGGATGACACGGACATGGTGGGACAAAGACACGTGGGACATAAGACAACACGTATGATGACACAGACGGACAAAGACACACGTGACAAGGACAACACATGCGAGACATAGACACTTGAAACAAAGACATGACAGACATAAACACACGTGACAACCAACGCGGGGGTCAAAAGATAACAAACACATTCTTCAATCAAAGCCCCAAGATCGGATGAATCAGAACTTGCTAAGTTTAAAATCGTGAGGCAATGCCCCCTCATAGAGACATGATGAGATGAAGCGAGAGTGGAGAAGGACATAAACTTAAGAACAAATCGAGAGATATAGATTGAAGAAGAGAGAACCGATCAGAAGTCGTGAACAGGAGGCAGAGCGAAAGATAGAGCAAGGAAATTTGAACACCTACAACCTGCACACTTAGCAAACAGATCACATATCCGTCCTCAAAATAAATAGATAGAAAAGAATAAAAAGATAAGAAAAATTACAGAGAGACAAAAAATTCTAGAGAGAGAAGCTCTGGTTTCGCTTTCTCCCGCCATCTTTCTCTTTGTTCCCTCCGGTGAACTCCCCTCCCTACCGGCCATGGCTGGCGTGGTGGGGGAGGTTCAGACGCCATCAGAAGATGCCATAGCTGCTCCCCCAGATCCAGTAGCAGTAGTGCCCCGGAAGACCTTTGCTCAGACGCTGATTGAAGCTCATCGCCGGCCTCGTCTCCTTCTGCAAGTGAAGTCTCCGGTGTTCACGGACAAAGGCGAGCCTGCCATCTTCTTTTCACAAGACGAAGTGAAGACCTCTTGTGTATATCTTCAGAATGCGATCATTGCAAAATGCTCCTATGGCCGGCCCTCCATCCCGGAAATCAAGCTCTGCCTATCTCAACGTCTTCATTTGAGCTCAGAATTTATTATCAGTCGTTTGAATGCCAAACACTTTCTAGTTAGACTGGGAAGTGAAGCGGATTTCCTGAGTGTGCTTCTTCAAAAAAGTATATATGTTAAAGGATATCTATTCAGGTTCTTTAGATGGACTCATGACTTCGACTATGATGCGGACCCATCTACAATTCCTGTATGGATTGGCTTTCCATCTCTCCCAGTCAATTTATTCCATGAGGATATGCTCAGATCCATAGTAGGTAATATTGGTCCGGTACTGCGGATCAATGATGCTACCTCTGCCATGACTAATACAATAGAGGCATTAGTTTGTGTAGAGCTGAGTCTAGATCTGTAGAGGAAGGATCATATATGGATAGGAATAGATAATGGCGGTTTCTGGCAACCGATTAATTATCATAGAGTGCCGTATATGTGCTCTTATTGTCACAAGATTCGGCATCTGCAAAGGGATTGCAAGAAAAAACCATCGGCTGGAACTGTGGCTCTGTCAGATAATAAGAAAAAGCCTCGACAGGAATATAAGCCTAGGCTGGCTTTTGCTAGCACTAAAAAGACTGATGTAGTTGAAAATAGATTTTCTGTTCTTGACCAAACCCCGGAGGATTTTGCAGTTGATGGAAAGGATATTCAGATTATTTCAATTCCTGGTAACTCTAATTGTTGTCAGCTTATTGCTTCTTCCTCCAGCTCTGTGGAGACATCTTTCAAGGCTGATCACCCACATCTGTTCGTATAAAAGACTCAGTTAATGAGCCCAACACAAATCTATCTGGGATAGAGGAGGCCTTAGTATCAGAGGAGCTGTCTTCAATCCATGGTTGTAACCAAGAGGCCTCTCAGATCAGAAGTTCAATCCAACATATCTCCAACTCTTAGTCAAATCAGAAGACCATTACCATCAAAAACTCGGAGGTGATCTCTAAACTGTCGGCTGCTGAAAATTCCAGGATGGCAGGTCAGGTAAATAACAACACCAATTCTTTGCTCCCTAAGTCCAATGAGATTCCTTTAATGCCCGGGGTGCTATTCAGTGATGCCCGGCTAACAAGGGCTAAAGCCAAAAGTATGGATGTTCATCCATCTTCTTCTTATGACCATGATTGACACAGCATTAATATGGAATGTCAGAGGTATAGGGAATAAAGCCACTGTAAATAGTTTGGCTCCGCATATACAATCTAATAATATCTGCTTAGTAGCTATATCTGAACCTCGGATTGATTTTAGTAGAGCTCAGAGAGTGGCTCGAAGTATTAGAATGCATGTTCCAATTGGTAATAATGGTGATGCTTCCAGGATATGGCTATTTTCTAAGCCTCATATTTTCTTTGAGACTATAGAGGCTCACCCACAATATTTGACTGTGGCTATTAAGGATAATAACAATGCTGTCTTGCTTTTCACTGCCATATATGCCTCATGCAGCATCAGTGAGCGCAGGGACATGTTTGATTCTCTTATGGCTTTCAGTCAAAATGTAAATACTCCCTGGATTGTGGGAGGTGATTTTAACTGCACTATCTCCCCTGAAGAAAAAAGTGGAGGGTCCCTATCTTCTATGGCTGCTATGGTTGATTTTCAAGGTTTCATAACAGCAACTGGTCTGGTCGATGCTGGTTTCTCTGGCTCTAATTACACCTGGACTAATAACGAAACTGGATCATCTCAAATTAGAGCCCGTTTGGATAGGGTTTTGTATAATTCCTTATGGGTTCATTCAACCCATCTACTGTCGGTTAGGCATTTAATCTGAGGACCCTCAGATCATTCCCCATTGTTATTATCTTTAAAGTCTACCCAGCCTTCTCCAGGGAGATTTGTGTATCAGCAAATGTGGCACATGCATGAGGACTTTTTGGACTTTATCAGAGCTCACTGGAGCAATTACTCTACAACAGATAGTCATCCTTTTGTTATTCTGCAGACAAAGTTGAAGTGTTTGAAAGCTGATTTAAAGAAATGGAACAAGGAAATTTTTGGGAACATTTTTCAGGCTAAAAGCCAGGCTAAATCAATTGTTGAGCAAGCTCAAAATTAGTATGATGAAAACCCTTCGGTTGAGAACCGTATGAGTTTACATAAAGCTAATGCTGATTTGCGCCTCACTTTGTCGCGAGAAGAAATGTTTTGGTATCAAAAGGCTCGGGTGCAGTGGATCTCCTGTGGGGATAGAAACACCCATTTTTTTCATCACTTCACCAAGATTAAGAGGCAGAAAAACCACATTCATAAACTGAAAATTAATGAGCAGTGGGTGGATGATCAGGATGTTTTGGCAAATGGTGCTGTAGAATATTTTAAAGGGCATTTAACTTCTGAACATCACATAATTGATGAGAGTCTGTTTACTGTTATACCTTCCTTGATTAATGAAGACCAAAATCATTTACTGTGCTCAATCCCTTCAGCAGAGGAAGTCAAGGATACCATGCTCTCTTTGTCTGGCAATAGCTCCCCAGGGCCGGATGGATTTACAGGGCTCTTCTTTTCTCAGTGTTGGGATATCATTGCAGAAGATGTAACTTAAGCTATTTAGAGTTTCTTTCAGGGATGGGGTCTACCAAAAGGGGTTACCTCCACTATTATAAGTCTCATTCCAAAGGTAAAAAGCCCCATTTCATATGTAGACTTCAGACCAATTAGTCTATGTAATTTCACCTATAAAATAGTATCAAAGGTCTTATGTGATAGACTAAGAACAATTCTTCCACCGATCATCTCCAAGGAGCAGAGTGGCTTTGTTAGCGAAAGACATATAACTGACAATTTCTTGTTGGCCAAGGAGCTATTAATGGAGTTAGACAGACCGGTGAGAGGTCATAATATGGTAATCCAGCTTGATATGGCTAAAGCATATGATTGGATGGAGTGGGATTTCATTATCATGGATCTTAAAAAATTTGGTTTCTGTAATAGATTTACTTCTCTGATTGCACAATTATTGGTAAATTGCGGGTTTTCTTTATCCTTCAATGGTCAAATTCGTGGTTATTTTAAATCTACAAGAGGCATCAGACAAGGGGATCCTTTAGCCCGAGCCCTATTCATAATTGCAGAGGAGGCATTGAGCAGGGGTCTTAACCACTTATTTACTGCTGGTCTTTGTAAGCACTATCACCTCCCTCGAAGGGTGCAGCCTATTTCACACATACTATATGCAGATGGCTCCTTAATCTTTATGAGTGGTGGAGTCTCCTCAATCAAATAGCTCCTCCTTTTTTTGGGAAGGTATGAAGCATCCTCGGGAAACGGATAAATGCACATAAAAGTAGTTTTATTGGTGCTAAGCAAATGTCACACAGAGCAATAGCCCGCATCAGTCAGCTAACTGGATACCAGCATAAAATTGGAAGCATCATCTACCTTGGAATTCCTCTCTTTAAGGGTAGGGTCAAGATTCCTCATTTCAAGTACCTAATTGATAAAGTTAACAATAAACTTGCTGGCTGGCAAAGCAAGCATTTATCACAGGCTGGCAGATTGGTGCTTATTAAATCAATCTTATCTGTTGTCCCTATATATACTGCTGCTGCTGCCTCTATCCCATACACTGTTATTAAGCACATTGGGAGAATATGCTCCAATTTCTTTTGGCAGGGATTTGAAACTATGCACAGAAAGCATTGGGTATCATGTAATAAAATCTGCAGCCCTATATCTGAAGGTGGTCTAGGGATCCGAGGCCTTCTAGATATACAATTATGTTTCTATATCAAATTGATTTGGAATTTAATACACAACAAGTCCCTGTGGGCTAGTTTGACAAGGAGTAAATATCTACATGATCAGCATATCCTTAACTGCAAAACCCCCTTTCCTGCGGGGATTAAGAAGCATGACTTTGAAAAGGCCCGGACAACTCTCTTGACTGGCTCCAGAATGATTGTGTGTGATGGGGCAAAAACCAATTTCCTAAAGGACAGCTGGTACAAGGAAAGACCCCTGGCTGATCTTCTATCCATACAGAACCAATCGGAGCTTGTTGATTGTTTTGTTAAAGATGCATTGGCAGATCTCCAGCACCCTGTATGGGAAATTTTAGAAGACCAGCTGTTGAGGGAACAAATTCAGAGATTTGTTACATTTGCTGGAGATGATATCCACATTTGGTCTCATTCAAACACAGGTACATTCAGTCTTAAATCTACTTATAATTTTTTGAAAGGGCAGTTTGCCAGGCCTAATCTAAAGCTCAAGAAGCTATGGCATAATAAACTCTCCCCGCGAGCCTCCCTATTCTACTGGAAATTATTGAATCATGCTGTCCCAGTAGATAGCCGTATTCAACAGAGTGGTATTGTTTTGGCTTCTAAATGTGATTGCTGCAACTACTCTCATGATATAGAGAATGAAGATCATCTGTTCATAAAGAGTGACATTGCTAGCTTTCTTTGGAGAAGATTTGCTCCTATTTTTAGTAACACATGTTTGAATGATGCAAGTATAATCAGCAGGTTGGAAAACACTATAAACAGGACTGTGATAAACAAACCCAAAGGTTTCATACGTCTGATGTTTATGTTAATGATTGTCTAGGAAATTTGGAAGTGCAGATGCTATGCCAGGTATGAAGGAAATCATATTAGCTTAATGAGAATTGCTGATATTATTTCTGCTGAGATTGCTTGCTCGGTTGGAAAGATGAAATTCAAGCAAGGTACCAGCTTGGAATATTTAGGATTGCTGCAAAGATTTGGTATAACTATCTCTTGTGCTCGTAATGTTTGTATCATGGTTCGGTGGATTGCTCCTGCAGCAGGTTACTCCTTAAATGTTGATGGTGCAAGTAAAGGGAACCCTGGTCCATCCGGGGGAGGAGGCTATATCAGAGACCAAAATGGACAGCTTATTCTGGGGTTTGCATACTATTATGGCCTTGGTACTAATATGGTCGCTGAAGGTCAAGCATTGCTAGATGGTCTTCGTCTGGCTCAATTCCACAACATCCCTTTAGCAGTGATACACTACCAGAAAAAGTGGGATTACAGACGGAATTTTCAGACGGAAATTTCAGACGGAAATTTCCGTCTGAAATTTGTGACAGATTATTTTCCGTCGGAAATCCCGTCTGAAATATGCAAGTACACACCGAATTTCAGACGGAAATTTGTGACGGAAAATATTCCGTCACAAATTTCAGACGAAATTTGTGACGGAATTATTAAACTGTCAGAAATTTGTAACCAAGAATTTGTGACGGCCACATTTGTGACGGAATCCGTCTGACAATCCGTCACAAATGTGTCTTCTCACGGATTTTCAGACGGAAATTAGTCCGTCATAAAATTTATTGCGCCCCAAATCCGTCGCAAATGTGCCTTTGCGACGGATTTGGGGCGCAATAAATTTTGTGACGGACTAATTTCCATCTGAAAATCCGTGAGAAGACACATTTATGACGGATTGTCAGACGGATTCCGTCACAAATGTGGCCGTCACAAATTCTTGGTTACAAATTTCTGACAGTTTAATAATTCCGTCATAAATTTCCGTCTGAAATTCGGTGTGTACTTGCATATTTCAGACGGGATTTCCGACGGAAAATAATCCGTCACAAATTTCAGACAGAAATTTCCGTCTGGAAATTCCGTCTGAAAATTCCGTCTGTAATCCCACTTTTTCTGGTAGTGATACACACGGATTCTCTTGCTCTGATTGGCTTACTGAAGTCCAAGAAAGACCCGCCCTGGACCTTTCTCCCTTAGTGGAAACAATTACTGCAGCTGCACCTTACATTTTAATGTCCTGTCATACATTTGTATAGAGAGGCTAACCAGCTCGCAGACGCTTTAGCTAACCATGCAGTTTCTGTGGGGACTAATGTAGAGTTTCACTCCATCCGCGAGCTGCCATTGTTTGCTAGGGGTTATGCTATAGGCGAAGCTAGAGGCTTACCCAATGTTAGGGTGAGACATGTATAGGCCTTGTTTCTAGTTTTTACATTACTTGTAGATAAGAGGCTTGCCTCTCTCAGATGATGTAATTCTTTCTAGAAAATGCAATAAAATTAGCATCTAATGGTTGTTAGGTGGAATGAGAACATTCCCTTCCTCTGGAATGGGGGTGCACTCTCCCTTATATTCCATTAGATGTCCGGGTTTATAAAAACAAGAAAGGAATAAAAAAAAATATTTTTGGATTTTTCAATTTTCTTGATTTGTTTTTAAATATTTGATTTTTTTGATTTTTAAAGTATTTGATTTCTTTGGATTTTGAAATATTTCATTTTTCTAGAATTTTGGCAATATTTCCTCTCTTTTAAAATTTTTTTGAAATAGTAATCTGCGGCACCCAAAGACGGGGTCGAACTACTAGCCAGGGACCATCGTTCCTACCCCTCTCATTAAAGGCTTCCCTCTAAGCAGGGCGTGCATATGAGGGTGGCTCGCCACAATCAACCGCCTCTAAAGAACGGTGCCCCTACTAAGGCCATACCCGGGATACAACCCAGCCTAAGAGGGTGAAATAGAAGAAAAATTGGAGACAAGCTTTATGTAGGATGGGAGATATTAGGACTCAACTTCCTTCTAGGGCACTACCCCTCAAAGACACAGTCTGTTGCGCCGGGGCTTTGTGTCTTTGATTTTTAGACCCATATTTATTGGGCATGCATGCGACCGGACTCATGACGTCCCACGGGGAACTGTACTGCCACTCTTGCCATGCCTTTATTTTCATAATTTTGCATATTGAATTATTTTCTCATTTTGGTAGCCCATATTGGCCAGATATAGCATGAGAGCTCACTTTTGAGGGTCAAGACTGCCCCTATTTGAGACCTATCTCGTATTAGGGAGCGCCTAGGTTGGTCATCTCATCCATCAATCTCTTACCCCTGCACTTGGCCGAGTAGAGATAAGAAAAGACCTTTGTGCATACCCATGGTATGGCCAAAGCAGCAACGATGTGCCTCAGAGGAATCGACTATGGCTTGCCGTGAAGTGTGTGAAAAACACGTACAAAAGGTCACCCTCAACAATCGGGGAAAGAAACTAGACTCTCAGTGCGGAGCTATCACCAGCCTAAGGATGCTGCAGAAGCTAACTTTTTTTTTATTTAACACAAAGTTAAGATCTAATTAAACAAAGACTCCTAAAGCCACTCAACCATGTTAAGGAATTAACATTATAACCATGTGCAAAAATAATAGAAATAATGGAAATGAAAGCACATTTCTTGCATAAAATAAAGAAACCTTTGCAAATCCATGGCGTGGAAATCAGCATCCTGAAGCAATCTCGATCATCGAGCTTTGAGGAGCGCGAGTTGCTTTGTATTCCTTGCTTGCCGGGATAAAGGATGATAGGAGAGCAAAGGATTGGATTCCTCGACACAGAGGAGTGACAGACATCATACTGGACGAAGAAGGGATAAAAAGGAAGAGAGATGAGGGCTAGAACTCCCTCGTTAAGGCACTAAGGCCTTGATAATAAGGAACCGTATATAGAATAAATAAGGATTAATAGAGATCAAGGCGGGCTAAAGCCTCGAAAATAGCATGAAAAAGGGCAAGAACCCCGAAAGGGTGAGGAGGTGTAAGAAGGAAGAGGAGAATAAGAATCATCCGACATGGTCGGAGAAGGAGAGTAGCGATCACCCGTCAGAGGTGGGGAAGAAGATGCATAAACACCCGACAAGGTCAGGGAAGGGAAATGATAGATACCCGACAAGGTCGGGGAAGAAGAATGACGGTCACCCGACAGGGTCGGGGAAAGGGAATGAAAAGTAGAACCTGGGAATACCAGAGGAGAAGGATCAGAAGAAGCCCCAAAAGTGGGATGAAAGGATGACATAGGTTGAGGCCTAGAATCATGAGAAAATTGAGAATCCGGAGGTTCCGGATGAGGGGAGAAAGAAGAATGGGGGTTTGCGGACCCGAAAAGAGAGGAGAAAACAAAATAAATTGGATTGGGAGAAGGTAAATACACCACCCAAGGGTGGGAGCTGAGTAGAAGAAATAATGAATGGAAGAAAGGAGAAGAAGAAGTAGCGGCCCCTCGAGTGCACAACATGCGGCCTTTGTACTTGCGCCGTCGCCTCTTCTTGGCAGAAACTATCTTGTAATGGACCCGCCTGGCACGTACTTGGACCTTCGGCCTTCTTGTCTTGAAACATCTTTTCATATAACCGGCCCACCTGGCAGACGGCCTAGCCCAGTCATGAATATGCAGTTTTATCGGGTGGCTGCCCCTAGACACCCGGTGCTAACCATAGGCAGACATCCTTGAACAAGTAACTCTTTAGGATGAACATCAGAAAATCACGGAGTCTTGTCACTCGGCACTAGCAACATGAGATTCGGCATCTCCATTCGGCAATCGGGCATGAAGCATAACTCCCTTACCAGAAGAGCAGGACAAAACTGAGGGAGAGTAATACGCGGCGTTGACGTGGCTGATTCACCAATAAACCGAGGGAGATTGCATAACGAGTGTAGAATGTCCTTGGAAAGTGGAGAAGATACGGACAATTGCCCCTTGTATAGGGAATCCATCAGGCTCCTGGCGACCGTATGGGTTATCACAATCCGAGTAGAGAACCCCTCTCGGCCAGTGAACTGAACAACAATGGAGCGAGGAGAAATAACAGCATCGATAGTGAATCCCCCGGCGAGCAATGAGATTGCCACCGGCCTCGCTTGTGAAGAAACTGGCACTAGTGCAAGTGAACTCTTCTTAACAATCATCTTTGAAAAGTGTAGGCTCATCACCCCCAAAATAGCCAGGGACTAGGACTCGGATTGGAATGCGGGAAATAACATCATGAATCTTGAAATGCACAATCGAAACCTGGCTTGGCTTATCATCTCCCTGGGAACCAAACTCGAGCGGCACCAAAGATAATGCACACCCGCTCCGTGGGGTGGAGGTGAATGGAGAAGTGGTGGTAATAGGCTTGGAAGGCGTGGGTAAAGGCTCGAAAGGCGTAAGTGGGGGTAAAGGCAAAGGTGGAGGCGTTGGGGAGGGTAAAGGTGAAGGTGGAGATGTGGGTATAGGTATAGCTTGCTCAGGCTCAAGCAACGATGGCGAAGGGGAGGGTGAAGGCGGTGGAGATGGTGGAAGTGATGGAAGAGGGGTCGCTGGGAGAGGAGGCGGTGAAGACGATGGTGATAGCGGTAGGGGTATTGGAGATGGTGGAGAGGGTGATGTGGTCCATGGAGGTAGTGGAGGTGAGGATGGTAACAGTGGTGGTGAGGAGGAGGAATTGGAGGGTCGTGACGCCCACCTTCTGTGAACGTGTCACATAGACATCCTTTTAAAGAGAGACAAATAATATGATGATGATGATTATTGAAGAATGAAGAATTATGCTAAAATAAGTGGGATAAAAAGGAAAAGGGGATGAGCATGAGATGCTCTATGGAAGGTGATCGCCAGAGGAGTTACCCCAAAATATCAAAGGAGTGATCGCATGTACCTTGTGTTGAGCGGGTGAGATTGGGGATTCTTCCTTCCTCCTTCTACCGGCCGGCCGATGAAGGGGTTTGTAGCTTGATTACCCTTGCAAGAAAACACACAAAGTAAACAAAGATATGGATTAGCCAAAGTGTGTAGTATCAACGCTCTAAAAGTATGAAATCAATCAAATTAAGCATGAACACACACCTTGTGTGTTTTTGGTTTTAAACCCCTAAGAGGAGTAACAAGGTATGGGATGATGGATGATATGCAAAACAAGATATAGTACGATGCAAAGTAATATTAACGTGTTGGGAAGATCTCTAGTAGAACAACTAGAGAGTGATGAATGTTATAATAAAAATAAAAGCTAAAGAAAGAGTGTCCTTTCTGCTATGTGTGCAGCAGTAAAGGGAAGAAAGAACAAAAGCTTCAGCTGCTGTTGTTGCGGCAGGATGACGAAAACACAATGGAAACACCGCTTGTAGGGGAAGAACGCCGGAGGAAGGAGCTTTGGAAGAAGATTAAACCTGCAAAACAAACGAACACTCTTCTCTCTGTGATGTGTTCTCTCTGTTTTCTCTTCTTTTTTTTCTTTCTGCTCTCCTCTCTTCGCGCGAGGAGATTCAAGGGGGTATTTATAGGGTAAAAATCCTTACATTAATGGGATTAAAACAAGGTAATGAATCTCTAATAAGGAACCCTCTTCCCAATCGAACATAAGGTGCAAAATGGGGAAATGATTACTACTGGAAAGAAGCAGGCAAAAGGGAGACGGAAGTGAAAATGACGACCTATGTAGGGGCGTCAATTGAAATGACGACAGTCTCAGTCGTCAATTCCTGATTTAATTATAGAAATGAAGGACTTTCCTTATTTAAAATTGCCAAATGACGCCTGTTTGAATGGGCGCTAAATAATCAACGCCCTCATAAGACGTCAATTCTTTGAGTTTTGTTTTTATTAGAATTTGTAAAATCCAGGAATTGACGACTGTTTGAGTAGTCGTCCATTAATGGAACACGCCCCTCCTTAGGCCGTTAATTAAATGACGCCCTCTCCACAGGCGTTAATTTTAATTATTTAAACAAAAAAGCCAAGAAATCTCAATTAAATATGGAGAAATTAGAAAAGCTTCATATTAAGCCAATATTGAAGTCCACTTTGGGGCGTCACATGGTGACATGAAATTTACTCAACATAGCATCGATTTTGGCGTGTCTACAGCTGCCCCGCCTTGGCGTCTGCTTTGCAAGGGAATGAAACGAAATGAAGCGAAAGTGTAACGAGCTGAATGAAGTGAGAATGAACTGATAAGTAGATGCCAAGGTGTGATGTGACACGCCTCCGACATTAAGCGTTGGAAATCTTTCCAGAATTCTAAATGAAACAACTTCGGATGATTACAAGGAAACAATGATTAGCTGGATGAAGGGACTAATCTTAAAGAACTAAAATGTGAGCGAGGGCACGGAAGGAAAGACACCATTGGAGAGCGGTTACCAGCCAATGTGGACGTGCTACAACCAAGGTGGATTTGCAGAAAAATAAAATGAATTGAGATAAAGACCCAGCGAATGAATGCTTTCAAGGAACTAGCCTGAGCGGCTTTAAGGAAAATAAAGTACTTGATTTGGAATGGAATATCTCATGTCAACTCTATTAAGAGCGAGTGGCCTTCATTATTGGCGTAATATGAGATTTTCATCATTAAAGCTCAAAGTCCTACATGATGCATGCTGGGCTAAAAGAAAAACTAAAACAAACTAAAATAGAAGATAATCAAGGATAATATTGCTAAGCCATCGAGATTTGATCAAGAATCCAGATCTCTAAGCTGACACTAAGCCGAAGCCCGTTTATCCACGTATCAACTCAGAAAGTGGAGCCGTCGTCCCAAACCTTAGATGACTCAATGGCCTATCCGTGTGATCAAGACTCCCCTGGAATTATCACTATTTTTGATGAAGGGGAACTCAAATTCCAGATTCATCAGAACCACAAGGTCCTTGATATGCTATAATAGCGTAAATATCATATAGTAAAAATGCTTACAGGGAGATACAAGGATGGAATGATGTTACCAGCGAAGAAATCCAACCGTCTCAAGGCCTGCATGACCTACACTTTCTATGCTCAAAATTATTAGCTCAGTAATGAATCATCAGCTTAATAAAGATCATAAGCTCAATAAGCTCAGAGTATGATCATAAGTGCATGACATAATAAACTTCATCAAGATACAATAGCACTTAAGTTCATCAACAATCATCATGCTGTAAAGCAATTCAAAAGTGTAAGCTCAAGAAAAGATGACCCTATGCGAGGCGTCAAAATCATAAATGACGACGATCATTGGGGCGTTAATTAAGATTACCATTACACTTGGAATCGGACTGAAACTGACGCCCTCAAGAGAGGCGCTGGAATAAATGACGACACGGAAATGTCGTCAATTAAAGAAATGACGCCAAGATATCAGTCGTCAATTAACGATCTTCCTGGCGCTCCGTCCCCTGCTCGGAATCAAACCTCCAGCAACTTAATTCGAACTCGAACACAAACTGATGTTCTAAACGGCTAGCCAGAGCTCCGAATCACTATAAAAGGGGATGAATCCTCTGCTACACTCATCAATCAACTGATCACTGCATCAGCCAGACGCTCAATAACAGCCGAACTAGCAAACAGAGGACTGCAGGTTTTCTTTAAACCGAAAGAGAAGATGGATAGGATGATGATGCAGAGGCCTTCTAAGAAGCCTAGGATGGGTTTTCCCAGGATTTCTGAAGTTGCAGCCACATAAGTGGGAGGATAGCCAAAGGCCAAGTAAGTTACTTTTAATTTAAAGCTTCTGTTTCATTCTTCTTCTTCTCTGTTTTCTGATTACATTCTCTTCTCTTCTTCTCTTCCTTTTATGTTTCAGGATTACCCAAATGTACCAGGACCAAGGAGATTCTTAAAGATTAAATGGCTTCCTTTACTCCTCTCTAAACTCTCTTTGGACATGAGGTCTTTCCTTAGCAGATGGCACCTACTAGGCCTTATAACCCATGCTACCCATTATCATGAAATTCACTTAGATTGGGCCTCCATAGGAGCATTAATAGAATTGTGGCATCCAAACACTCACACTTTCCTCTTTCCTACCTTTGAAGCCACCATTCTCTTAGAGGAAGTAGAGATGCTCCTTGGATTAAGAAAGATGAAGCAAGGAGAAGAATCAAAGATGGCTAGCATGACCAAACCAATAAATGCACATGACATGCTTACTATCTCATACCAAACCCAAATCTAGTGAACCAAATCAAGGCCCACAAAGGAATTAACCTTTTAAAGTTAGCTTCATGGGTATACAAGAATATGGATAAAGCCCAAGAGGAAGAAGATTTGTTGGAGAGAGTAATGAAAGGCTTTGTTATATGCATAGTAGGAGCTCTCCTCTTCCCTTCAATAGAAGACCATCTAGAAGAATGTCACTTAGGCACCATAGCTAGCATATGGGAAGGCAAAAGAATAGGGCCGGCGGTGCTAGCCAACTTATATAATGGACTTACATCGGCGTCCTTGGGGCGGCCTCTCTATGGGTCAATGCTCCTTCTTTCTTGTTGGGTGGATCTCCACCTTAAGTTTGACCCATGCCAAGAAACTCAACCGGCCTCAAAGATCTTCTCAAAAAGCCCTCTTCGATACATGACGGATTCTCTAGGCTTAAGTGAGAGGGTGACTAATCGGGCACCAAAGCTCAAGAAAAGGAGTGAATGGAGGGACTACTTCAAGACAATGCCCAAGAGCGGCTTCACTTGCACACCGGGGTTTCTAAAGACCCAAGAACTTCGCTCAAGACTCTCCTCCGGCATAGAGCTTCGATTGATTGGCGGGAATGACTTCGTCCTCTACAATGCTCATCGGTGCCTCCCACAACTTGGACTACCTCGGCACACGTTTGAAGAACCTTCTCATCTTCCACCACTTAAGAGGAGGGAACTAGGCTCAAGTGGAGATCAAGAAGAAGTCAAAACAATCATGGCTCAATGGAAGGTTGGACTTCTCCATAGGTCCAAGACATATGTTGAAGAAGAAGAGAACAAATGTAAATCTTATGTAATAGCACTTAGGAAAATAAGGCCCACATTGGCTTAGTGAATGTAACAATGATGAAATAAAAGAAATTTTCCTTTATATGAGCCAAACAGCTTGTTACATGATTCTGTCTTCTAAATCATTGATTCTGTCTGATAAAATGAAGTCTCTGTTCTGAGACGCGACTCCAATAACGGCGTCAATTCCTAAACCCGCGCCTTATCACACAGCGTCATTTCTTTTAATCAATTTCCTTAAAAATAGATAAAACCATAATTGACGCTTATTCAAACAGGCGTCTATTAATTCGCGCCTCAAGTCAAGACGTTAATCGCTTTAAATTCCTTAAAATATTTTCAAAATAATTCCTTAATTTCAAAGAAATGACGCCTTGATACATGTCGTGCCTCAATAAATGGACGCCCACTCACTAAGTCGTCAATTATAACAGTAATAATGACGAACGATCACATCAATCACCTTCCCATTAATGCGCCTGACGACGGTCACAAGTTCCCATGCAAAAATAAATGACGCCTAGTATTGGGTCGTCAAATACTAAAATCACGCCTTACCTCATACCGTCAATTATTAGAACGACGACCTCCATCAGGGCGTCAATTCTTCACGACCGTTAAACCCCTTTTCCCTCCATCTTCTCCTTCCTTCGTCTGCTTTCTCCCCTCAAACCCTAACCGAACCTCCCCTTTCTCCCATTTCCCCCATTCCTCTCTCTACTCTCTCTACATTCTCTCTCTCTCTCGCGAGCCCAATGGCCGGAGGTGCCCATAAGCGGCAGAGGGTCACCGCCCCTGACGTCGTGGACCTGGGCGAGGAACACACCGGTGAGGAGGAAGCTCCTCCCGCGGCGGCCGAGGGTGCTCCGGCGGTGGAGCACGGCGGCGAAGAAGAAGATGCAGCCAACGAGGAAGAAAGAGGAGACGATGGAGAAGAAGAAGATGAAGATGATGGCGAGGATGGAGAAGACGACGAGGAAGATGAAGACGGTGAAGAAGAAGAAGAAGGAGGAGGAGGAGAGAAGAAACACCGGCGGCGGCGGTCCCTCGGCCCGGCCAACCACAGCGGCCACGGCAACCCCAGGGGCCACTCCGCGGAGGACTTCTAACGCCCGAGCGAAGCAAGGTAGGTGCCCTACCCTCCATTTCAAAGAAAATTTATTTATTTTATTTCCATCAATTTCCATAGCCCTCGGGAAGAAATGGTGACACAGTCAAATGACGCCCCAGTGGGTGCCGTCAATTAAAACAACGACCCTCCCTGGGTCGTCAATTTAAAATTGTTTTTATTTTCTGAAAAATGATTATTCATGAAACCGCGCCATGCAGCATGTCGTTATTTAAAATTTATCATTCTTATTTACCATGCTGTTAATCTCCATGCCATTTCTTTTTTTTCTTGATCCATATATTTCTGTTTTCTTTTTATTTCGTACATAGGCAGATTAAAACCCACAGAAAACAACGCCCCCCACCGGGACGTTAATTCATTAAACGACGACCATAGAGTGGTCGTCAATTCAAAACACTTTCACGATTATGGATTAGGACAGAAACCTACTTTCAAAACAGCGCCCCCCATAGGGGCGTTACTTGAACAAACAACGACCCAGGGTTGGTCGTCAATTTAAAATTATCACAATTATCGTTTTAAAATTGGAAATTAACTTCAAAACAGCGTCCCCCACAGGGGCGTTACTTGAACAAACAACGACCCAGGGGTGGTCGTCAATTCAAAAATGCGCATGAAGTCACCAGAAACACTCTCTGAAACAGCGCCCTCCTCAGGGGCGTCAATTGAATAACCCACGCCTAGGATAGGTCGTTAATTCCAACAGAAGATGAATTGAAACAGCCAATGAATATTCACATGATAAAAAGAAATTAAATGAAAATGTTCTCTTGTTGTTTGCAGGGGCTGATGAGGACTCGGATATCCTGGGTCCAGGTTCGAGCTGCCTATTACGGGCTTCCAGACTTCCAGCGGGACAGGGTAGATGCCATGGGGTTCGGACCCTTCCTTAGTATAGAGCCTATGAGACCTGACCTACCCCTGATCCAGGTGCTTAGGGAGAGATGGGATAGGACTAGCCGGGCATTCCTGATGCCATGGGGTCATATGGTTCCTAGCCTAGAGGATGTTGCTAGGATCACTGGGCTGAGGGTGGACGGCGAGGCTGTGAGCGGGATCACCCTACCTGACTATAGTGAGCTGACCCAGAGGTTACTAGGGTTAGAGACCATCTACGAGACGCCGAGTGAGTGTAGGACCATCTACCGCACCGATCTTACCATGGCTATGGGGTTGGGTGATTCTAGGCAGAGGTCGAAGGAGTCTCTAGAGCAGTTCTCACAGAGGCTGATTGATGGGGCTAAGGCTGCCTATTGCCAGGACCCAGCAGACAGAGAGAGGGCAGATCGAGATTTGAGGAGGTTTCTATTCTTGATGCTCGGGAGGTTATTACTTGGCACGAAGGGCGACATCATCAACTGTCGCTTCCTGGGGATTCTCGAGGATCTAGAGGGTGTCGGCAGATACACCTGGGGAGCAGCGTTGCTGGCGCACTTGATGGCCGACTTGTCCACAGGGACAGGTCGAGAGACGACCGTCAACGACTTTTCACCTTTTCTTCAGGTATGCATTTTCATTATTCTCTTTTTTTTTCTTAAACGTATGTGAATGCTTTACCAATGCAATGCATGGATGTAGATATGGAGCCACCTATACATGCCGATGGGGCGTGTCGACCTTCGACCCAGAGATGAGGGATCCTTCCCTCTAGCACGGCGTTGGCTGACCGTCGTGACGGGAGCGCCACTCGCCTACGAGCTGCGAGTTCTACGGAGGGAGTTCCGTGACTACCCTACTTCACTGGTATGCATGCTAAACATGATGCAATTTTTTTTTTTATGAATTATGTATGAAATGATGATGATGGGATATGATGATGCATGTTTGTGAATGCAGGTGGTGTGGAGACCCTACGAAGGGATGACCAATGAGGGCCAGCCCTGGGTTGTAGCGGGCCGAACTCGCTTTGGGCATGAGCTTTGGGTTCATTGCCTGAACGAGATTGAGCCGTTACGGCTTAGGCTGGTGATGAGGACCCTCGGCCTGCACCAGGAGTGGGTCGAGGTAGGAGAGCCCCGAGGGATAGGCAAGAAACACGCGGTCGCACGAAGGTGATCGACTGGAGAGCCCGGTATCCTGACCAGTATGCTGACTGGCGGCATGGCGGGACCCGAGTCACCTCACAGGCGACAGACAGCTCCGAGTACCTCCGACGTTACTGGGAGGTTTATGTCGACTGACCCCAGATGAGGGTCTTAGGGGTACGTATGAATGCACTTTCTTTCTAATTAATGGCAAATGTTATATATCTATTGTGTGACTGACATGCATGATGAATGCAGGATGCGCGGGACATAGCGGCGATGGACATGCAGACCCACCTCCACAGCTTGGAGGCCCAGCTAGCTACCATACGGGCAGACCTAGAGACCCTGGTGAGTGTTTAAATTATCTATATGCAAATAATTTTCTGAATTATTGATGATTAGCCCTTGACAATCTCAATGAATGCAGCGTGCCCAGCAGGGAGCGGCGACGAGAGAGACAGGAGGAGCCTCCAGCTCGAGGGGGCCTAGTGCAGAGACGACTGCACTAGCAGAGCAGTTAGCTGGAGCAGTGGCACGGGCTGAGGTGGCAGAGCGTGACCTCGCCACATGGGTAAGCTTAAACTTAAACTTTTAACTTTGCATTTAATTTCATGTTATTATGTGTTGATGAAATTTGTGCTTTACAGACGGAGGAGCTCCGAGCCTCGCTCGCCTGCATCGAGGCAGGACATCGCGCGATGACTACCGAGGTGAGTTAACAAACATTTTATTTCAGTCGCTTATTTCATGAATTATTAAATTAAATGTGTAACTGATGACTTGTTTAATTGGTTGCAGACCTCCGAGTTACAGGCGGCACTTACCCAGGCTGCACTAGCTGGGACAGAGCTGACCATCCGTGAGCAGCGTGTCACGGAGCTAGAGAGGGCCTTGAGGCGGCGAGAGGAGATTCCCCAGGACGTAGCAGAGCTGAGAGTCACCCTTGAGATGGAGCGCAGAGAGCGTGCCCGGGAGCGAGAGGAGCGGGCAGCATGCGAGCGGGAGCTCGCAGACTTGAGGGCCCAGCTAGCCGTCACCCAGGAGCGGCTGCGAGCGACAGAGGAGCGCCTCCAGCGAGGCCGGGACCGAGCGAGAGCTGCAGGGTACGCGTTCACGAGTTCCACTTTTGTAGCGGGTTCCTCCCTTCGGCAGAGGAGCGAGGCAGAGGAGCAGGCTCGAGCTCCAGCTACTTCCCGGGGGTCCATGCCCCCTCCACGAGCGCCTCGTCGGGACGACGATAGTGAGGTAGAGAGTAGGAGAGAGGAGGGTGGAGGTGAGAGTTGAGAGTTGGGAGAGACTTACTTTGTACCCCTCCACCCTCACACCTGTACTTAGATATTCATTGATATATATATATGAAATTGAAAAATTTGTTATTACCTGAGTTACTTTGAGCACCTGTGGACTTTGTGTACCTGCCTTTACTTTTGCTTTCTTTTCATCCTTGTTTGTTCGTTCGTGCCCTACGCCTGTAGTTCACACTTAAACAAACAGATTAATCCATCTGTCCAGCTTGGCCCCTTGCTCAATAAGTAAGAGATTGTCTCTTCTTTGACCTTGTTGACGGGTCAAGGGGTCAAGCCTCTAATTAATAAAGGTGGATAATGAAAATATATAAGGAAATGCAGCATGCAAGCAAGCATATGTCAACTTTTAAAATAAAAGATGTTCACACGAAGATGCAATCAAGCATATGAGATGAGCAGCAGCAGGCTTAGTTTTATGTTATTTTTATTATTATTTTTTCACATTTTCAAAATGACGCCCTCACACACGGGCGTTGATTGCGAAATTGACGCCGCTCTGGGGGGCGATTATTTAGAAAATCATTTTATTTATTTTTTATTTATTTTTTATTTTTATCCTGAAAAATGACGACATAAGAAAAGGCGTGAATTTGTGAAATGACGCCGCTTTAAAAGGGCGTGAATTAAAAGATCAATGTTTATGTTTTTTCTTTTATTTGAAAATGACGACTTCATAGAAGTCGTGAATTATGGAAATGACGCCCGCTCTTGAAGGCGTTAATTAAAAAACACATTTTTTCTTTTTCGAGACTTAGCACAGTACCAGTGCCTTAAACCCTACACAATCACCATCTTAAATTCATTAATCTTTCTTAACAGATTTAACAAAGGGTCAACGTGCTTAAATATTTGTACTTTTACTCATATTCCCTTGCGGCCCATCCTTCTTAGTCGGTCTTCGCCACGCTTTGAGCTTGTAACCTACCGTGGAGGGGGAAGGGAAGAATAAGTTGAGGAAGCTCACGGGAGGTTTTCAAGAACGGGGAAACTTTCCTCCCCTGCCCTAATGCCTGTTGGGATTCGATCTTTGACTTAGGGAAATTTTGTTGCTCTTTTGCCCTTATTCATACATGCTTACGACCAGGGATTTCCCTGCGGGGACTTTGCCCTCTTGACATGCTTTTCCTTTGTTTCGATTTTCTTTCTTTTTTTTTCAAACTGATAGAAACCTAATTGTACTTGGGCTTTAAGCATTTGTTCCCTTTTGGGCTTTGACTTCCACCTACTAGGGCGGCAGACAGGTTTGGTCAGTATTCCTTGACTCGTACTCCCTCTCGTGAACCGAAGAGGAGAGAATAGGTTCGTACACTCTTAGTTTGGATCTGACTTTTCTCGAATTTCGGGCCGCTCGAGCAAAGCGTGTAGTGTGTGCGGGAGTTGACCCAAAAGTTAAATCATCAAGACTGAAGAATGAATTAAGGATTTCGATTTTTTGGGCTTGCGGCCTATGTACCGTACTAGTCTGCAAATCTTTAAAAAAAAATTTCTTTCTTTTCTTTTGATTTTCTTTTTCCCTGATTTTTCTTAATTTTTCTTTTCTTGATTTTTCCTTTTCTCTCTTTTTTAGGGGTAGTATTTCTTCAGATAAAGACCATTCCAGGGGTGAGCCAACTCTTCACCTTCAGCATTAATTAATTTGTAAGCGTTGCCAGGATAAACATCTTTTATGACGAAGGGCCCTTCCCAGTTAGGTTGAAGCTTTGAACGAGGTCCTCCAGATTTTACAAAGATTCTTTTAATTACCATTTCACCGATTTTGAATTTTCTCTCAATTACTTTCTTTTGGTAAAAACGTGAAAGCATGTTTTGATAAATACGTGTATGCTCGGCGGCGGCCAAACGTCTAGGAATTCCAACTGAGCAAGTAGAGATTCACGACGCTCATCAATGGGGAGCTCCTTGTCCAATTGTACTCGTAAGGAAGGATAAGAATCTCGTAAGGAACTACCGCCTCCATTCCATAAGTAAGGGCGAAAGGGGACTGCCCTGTAGGGGTACGAATAGAGGTGCGATAGGCCCAAAGAGCTTCAACCAATTTTTCTGGCCAATCCGTAAATTTAGTAGCCTCACATGTTTTCTTAACAATCTTGATCAAGGTTTTGTTAGTTGCCTCTGCTTGGCCATTGCCCTGTGGATAGTAAGGAGATGAATGATGTAATGTAATGTTATACCTGTTGCAGAGGTCCTGAAGCTCCTGAGAGATGAATTGTGGCCCATTGTCGGTGACGATGGTACTCGGGATGCCGAACCTTGCAATGATGTTCTTCATTATCAATTTGCAGACGGTTGACGCTTTTATCTCCACGTAAGCTTCCGCCTCCGCCCACTTGGTGAAGTACTCCGTGGCCGTGAGTATAAATGACTTTGGCTTTGTGAGGAGGTTCGGATCACCAAGGGGTCCAATGATATCGAAAGCCCACATGGAGAAAGGCCATGGGGAGGACATGGGATGGAGTGAAGAAGCAGGAGAGTGAATTTTATCGGCGTGTAGTTGGCACTTAACACACCTTCGAACATAGATGGAACAATCCTCTTCTAGAGTGGGCCAATAGAAACCTAATCTAAGGATCTTCTTAGCGAGCATCTGGCTATTGACATGACCACCACACACTCCGGAATGCGCCTCTTCCACGACCTTCCAAGATTCATCATCATCTAGGCATCTTAATAAAACTCCGGTAAGACCTCTTCTGTAGAGCACACCTCCAATCAGGGTGTATCGCTGAGCAACTCTTCGAATGGCTTTCTTTTCTTCAGCCGTGGCCTCTTCAGGATAGGATTGATCTTGGCAATACTTAGCAATCTCGTAATACCACGGCTTTTCTTCATCGTCCAATTCTTCCTCTAAATTCAATAGCATGACCTTCTTATTCTCAATGATTCCACCTTGCTTAACCTTCCTAAGCACCTCCTCCTTAACACTAAGGAAAGCTGGATCCTTAATAGCTGGAGTGAGCCGCTTGTGAACAATGATAAAATGGGAATCTCTTTCGGGAAGGAAAGCCAAAGGAGATGCGAGAGAAGCGAGAGCATCAGCTAAAATGTTATGTTCTCGAGGAACGTGAACAAAGATTAATTTGGTGAAAAGCTTGGTATAAGCAGAAGTCAATTCTTGATAGGGTTTGAGTTTAGGATTGAGAGTACGGCACTTGGTGAGCACTTGGCGAAGAATAAGCTGACTATCACCTACAATCCGCAATTGGGTAACACCAAATTGATGAGCGGCCTCTAGTCCGGTTAGAAGAGCCTCATACTCAGCTATATTATTTGTAACTGGAAATGCAAGCTGAGAGGCGAGCGGAATAGTGATACCATCCGGTGATAGAAGAATAATGCCAATCCCTTTCCCTTTTGAATTCAAAGCTCCATCAAAATGTAACGTCCACATTGAATCGGATTGATTGACGGACATTAGTTCCTCATCTGGAAACTCTGAGCGAACATGGTCAAATCTAGGGAGAGGGTGATGAGCAAGATGTTCTGCTATGGCATAGCCTTTAATCGCTTTTTGCTGAATGTAGATAATATCGAATTGAGAAAGGAAGCTTTGCCATCGTGCTAATCGGTCAGTGAGAACGGATTTTTCAAGAAGGAATTTGATTGGATTCATACGGGCGATGAGATGAACTTCGTGAGCTAAGAAATAATGCTTGAGTTTCTGAACTACCCAGACTAAAGTAGCACAAGTCTTCTCTATAGCTGAGTACCTCTGCTCACAGGGGTTGAGAAGCTTTGACAAATAGTAGGCTGCCCTTTCTTTTCCTTCTTCGTCAACTTGGGCTAGGACAGCGCCTACAGAGTCATCCATGATGGAAATGTAGAGAACAAGTGGTTTGCCTGGAACTGGCGGCCTCAGGACAGGAGGATTTGAGAGATAATCCTTCAATCCGTCAAAAGCTGTCTAACATTTATCTTCCCAAATAAACTTGACTCCCGGCTTAGTAAGCTCATAGAACGGCCTACATCTTTGTGAATGCCGGGAGACAAATCGGCGAATAAATTGTAACCTCCCGATCAAACCTCGGACTTCTTTTAAATTCCTGGGAGGAGGTATTTCCCTTATAGCCTTCGCCTTGTTGGGATCAATTTCAATACCCCTCTTACTTACGATGAATCCAAGCAATTTCCCTGACGAAACACCAAACACGCACTTCTTGGGATTCATTTTCAGCTGATACTCCCGTGCTCTCTGCAAGACTTCAGTTAGAACCCCGGGATGCTCAATCCTTGTTCTTGATTTTACTACCAGGTCATCAATGTACACCTCTATATAAATGTGGATCATATCATGAAAAATTACCATCATAGCCCTTTGATAGGTGGCTCCAGCATTCTTAAGTCCAAAGGGCATGACCACATAGCAATAAGTTCCCCATGGTGTAGTGAACGATGTTTTCTCTTGATCTTCCTCAGCCAGGCGAATCTGATTGTAACCTAAAAAGCCATCTATAAAGGAGAGAGTCTCATATCCTGCCGTATTGTCGATCAAAACATCAATATGAGGGAGGGGGAAGTCATCTTTAGGACACGCGCGGTTGAGGTCCCGAAAGTCTATACAAATTCGCACCTTTCCATCTTTCTTCATGACTGGGACGATGTTAGCCACCCAATTGGGATAGAGGACAACTCTAACGAATCTAGCCTTATGAAGCTTATCGACCTCTTCTTTCATTTTTAATGCCATATTAGGGTGGAAACGTCTCAACCGCTGTTTAACCGGAATGGACCCTGGCTTAAGCGTAAGTCGATGTTCAACAAGCGCAGGGTCTAGTCCAGGCATATCTTCATAACTCCATGCGAATGTGTCCTTATATTCTTGAAGAACCGAAATAAGCGCCTCCTCTTCGGAGGGCGGCAAGTTCTTACTAATGAGGACAATCCTAGGGTCTTCTTCAGTACCCAGATTTATTTCTTTGGTAGGCTCTTCTACTGAGGCTGATGGTTCATCGAATCTTCTCATGCCACTGGCAAAAGCATCAGCCTCGTCCTCATATTCTTCATAACCTTCATCCCCCTCTTCAATAGGGTCTTCATCATTCATGATCTCATAAACACCAAAACCCTCATTAAAAGCACAAGTATCTTCATATTCTACTTCTGGCAGGATAATCGGATTCTCCACAAACTCGGGAATGGCTAGACATGCTTGGCATCTGATGGCTAACTCCAACAAGAATCTACGGGGAATCTGCTTACCCTTGGATTCTTATGTGAAGCTACCCCATGAGTCTTAAAACTAGAAGAGTAAGAGCAACTAGCCTGATCACTAGAATTTGACAAAGATGAAGGAGGTGAGGAAAAGATGGGTACAGAAGGAGATACAGATGAAGACCCCTCACCGGAGGGGTAGGGAAGGTCCCTAATGAATCCTGGAAGAGCGGCCCCTGGGTCGGGACACACTCAGGAAGAAGATAGGAGGTCTCCTCAATGGAGATGAAAGATTGGAAAGTTTGAATTTTGGCATTTTTTTTTCGTTTTCATTTTCAAGAAGAAGGCAGTGAGAGGAGGAATAGGGGGTGGTGTTGAGAGTGACAGTTTGATGAAAGATTGAGTAACTGATGACCCCGCGGGGGTGTGATGGAAAGTTTAGAGAATTGCTCGAGGAGCAAGGGAGGAATCGAGGGAGAAACTTGAAATGAATCGGAGAAAAGGTTATCAAGACCGCAGGCGATCTAGGGACTTCTGAGTGAAACATTTGATTGAACAAGCGATAACAATTGTTGGATGAATGGATTTAATAGAAAAGAGGCCGGCCCACAGCCTATCCACGTTGTAGCCTTCCTCGAACGGCACATCAGGCTCCCCAGTATCTGTGTAATTGCTTAGGAGCTGCCTTTTATCAGTGATTGCCGTTGGCTTTTCAATTAATTCATGAATCAGTGGCGGCCATTCTGGATCAGTTGGCATGAACAACCGGCTCAGAGCAATAGTGATATCGTTCATATCGAACCATCTATACCAGTCACATTCGGGGTCATCCATTTTTCTTCTTTTATCTGGCCGCAAAGACTCCAAAGCTTTGTATGTAACCAGCGGTGCTAAGTGGCGGGCAAACTGCCGTGCATGTACATCTTGGCAATCCATCATGGAAGTGATTAGCGTGGTTTGCTCATCTTTATGAGTGCCTCCTTTCATGAAGTGTGTTTGTAGGGTCCATGTAAGAGGCTGCCGATCCGTCTTGAGAGTAGAAGTCATCACGGCCCATGGCTCATTCTCATCTTTGCCTGGCCCTTTGTACCCTAGGCCACCTCGGGGAATCATCTTTTGATGCCTGACGGGCTTGACTCTCCCTTGAAGATTAACACCCAGGCCTTTACCAGTTCTATACCCCATTTTCATCAGAATATTCCATCCTGGCGTGTTCATCAAACCTTTCTTCTTCTTGCCTTTGGATGGCTGTGGTGGCATCTGAGTGGTAGGAGGGATTGAAGGAGATGGTTTACCAAGTCTTGCCGCAAATCGGCAACATCAAATACTGAGAGCAAAGGCCTATTGGAAGGCCACATAGAAGGCACTGATGTTGCGGAGTGTATATCTTCTGTCGGCAAAATGGGCATACTAGTGACTTTGATAATCCGCCCTTTGTGTGGAAATTTTATACATTGATGATTTGTTGAAGGCACAGCATCAAGTTCTTGAATGTAAGGGCGACCCAAAATACCATTGAATGTCGGGTCCATGTCCAGAATATGAAAATCTGCTGTGACCGAGACTGGACCCAAACCAACTTTTAAAGTGATCATTCCTAAAGGTGGCTTCTTGGTATTGTCATAGGCTGTAACAGTGATTGTAGATGGCCGGATTTGGCTCTCCGGAATGCCACACATTTTCAGGGTACTTGGTGGCAAAACATTAATGGATGCCCCAGTATCTACCAAACATTGTTTCACTGCCACCTTGTTAATGTCAATAGTAATGCACAGTGCATATTTCCTGGCCGGCTGCGGAGCCAATTCATGTTCATAGAAAGTGATGGCCGGTTGATTGCTGGCTGGACTTAAAACTGTAGTGACCTGTTCAACTGGGATATCTTCATTTACCATTACTTTCTGTAGATATTGTTTCAAAGCCTGCTGATGTGTAGTAGATCTTTTGATCAATTCCAGAATGGAGATTCGAGCCGGTGTTCTGTCCAAATGCTTTAGCAAGTCATACTCCGTGCCCGGTGCAGACTCTTGTTCATGTTCTCCTTGTTCTTGTATCGGCTCCTGCTCCCGCTGGGGAAACACTCGATGGAACATCCGTCCACTACGGAGCACCATTATTTTTGGAGCCTCTGTCGGGCTTAGGGTAGGTGACGGGGCAGAGGATGTAGAGGGAATGGTGTTGGGTGTGTTGGGTGCTAGTGCAGGATTGGCAGAAGGAGGGGTTCTTATAAGAGGCCTTGGTGGCTGGGGATTATCGGAATGCGATGACGGGGATCGAGTGACAAGGAGTGGCCTTGGAAGCATGATGGTGGTGGTCGGGGTAGATTGTGGTGAAACAGGAGGGGTTATGATTGCCGGCGAGGGGCGGATAAGGGGAAGTCTATTTGGTGGAGGATTTTGGGGTGAAGGAGAATTCATGGGTTGGCGTAAAAGAAGAGGCCGTAAAGGAGTAGGGTTAGGGTTGAGTGGCCCTGGAGTGCTGGAACGTATAAGGGGACGTGGTGGTTGGGAAGGGGGTATGGGTTGAAGCCTTCTTAATAACTGTGGTGGTTGTGGTTGACTGGAGTTTTGATTAATGGCCCCGACAGAGGCGTTTTCATTATGCAAAACTTGCCCTCTCTCCACTTCATGGATTGAGGCGACAAGGTTTACTTGTTGGTTTTAAACCGAGTGCTCCGATAGAGGTTTATTGACAATTCCCATATTTGGCTGGGGTGCAGGAGCCTGCTGTTGCTGTGGAACTTGTTGTTGCTGACCTTGCTGGTGGGTGCTGCTGAGCCGATGGTTGCCGAGGAGGCCTTCGAGCCTTTAGAGTAGCAATAACCCTCCTCATCTCATCCCAATCAATATCCCCTTGATCATTCATATCATGTATGTAATCCTTGAAGTGAAAACAATGATCAATGTTGTGCCCTGGCTGCCGATGGAAAACGCAATACCGGGAGGTGTCTACATGTTGCGGCCATATCGTTCTTTCTTTAGGCAAGGTGAGCAGGTTGGCGGCCATAAGGGCGTTGAAAATATCTAATAGGCTTTCGGGTAAGGGAGGGTAGTGTGCTCTTCGGGGACCCAATGGCCTTCTTTGTTGTTGCAGTTGTTGTGGTGCATAATTGGCTGGCGGGGGCACTTGGTGGTACTGTGCGGGTTGATTCTGTGGAGCAAAGTGGGGTTGTTGTTGAGGAGGTGGAAGAGGCCGTAAGGTCTGAGGAGGGTTTTTATTTGGCTGGTGGACTTGGTTTTGGAAGGCGGGCTGCTGTGGTGGTGGCCCTTGGCTTGGAGGATGACGGAAGGGTGTGGAATTACCAAATGTGCTCACCTGCTCATTAATGACAATGCCTTCAATGGTCGCACCAGTATTGCTGATATTAACGTTCCTCTTTATTACCTTTGGCCTTGGTTCAAACATGCCCATAATAGGTGAATCTTTCATCTGTGTTTGTATATACCTAGCTCTTTCATAGAGCTCTTCCATAGTGCTCAACTTGTTCATGGCTAAAATATGACGGAACTGCGGAGTGGAGTTTGATATAATCATTTTCACTTGCTCCGTCTCTGACAGTGTGTCCTTTAATTTTTCGGCCATAGCTCTCCACCTATCAGCAAATAACACGAAGTCCTCCTCGGGCTTCATCTTTTCGGCAACCAGATCAGTAACAGACAAGGAGGGACCCACACGGTCCTTGTACTTCTACAGAAACTTTCGTTGAACTACATCAAAATCACCAGCATCTGCCGGCTCCAGGGAGTAAAACCATTCTAGTGCCGGGCCATCTAAAGACCGCCTAAAGAGATAAGCCAGGGAAGTCTTGTTATCTTGCCAGAATGATGCCTCATATAAGAAGTCTTTCACGTGGATGTGCGGATTACCCGTTCCATTGTATCGTCGGAAATTCGGCATTTCAGACGGTGGTAGGTGAAAAACTGGCAGAGGGGGAAGCATAATTTCGGGAGCGACCTTGGATGCAGTAACCCTCTTGAGCTGCTCCTCCATACTAGCCATCTTTTGGAGGAGTATAGTGTGGTTATCGGACTCGGCTGGGGCCGGACGAAAAGAGTATTGATTTGTCATAGGCCTTCTCAAAATTTGAGAAACAGGAGGTTGTTGAGGCCTAGCAATAGAGTGACTTGCCGGTTGGGCTGGCGTAGTCATAACAGGAGTTGATGGGCGCGAAGGCACCCTAGGTGCGACCGCCTGGTCATTGGGGGAACTAGCAGAGTGACCACCCATGGCCTGGGGAGGGTTAGAAGATGACGGAACAGACTTTCCCTTTAAAGCGGCCTGGGCCGCCTGGCGCTGGGAGTCATCCAGCTGAGCAAGAGCTTTGAGAAATTCGTTGAAGTTGAAAGAAGGGGAAGCGTCCCCTGAAGTATTTTGGACGGTAGGTTGAGCTTGGGAAGATGGCTCGACCTCCAAAGAAGTGGTGTCCACCATGTGGACTTGAGTGGAAGAAGGAATGTAGTTTCCCTCGTAGTAGACAGGATCCTGAGAGGGAACTTCATAAAATGGGTCAGAGTGACCCTCCTCATAACCATCATAAGTATACCCGTAGTTGGCCATTTTGATGATTTTACCTGAACGAAGTTTCATGCTTAAGGAGGAAGAAATAAATTTTCAACAAGCAAGTATACCCAAGAGATATCACCTTATCAAAAATAATAAACACTCAAGTTGTAATGGGCCCAAAGTTTTAAGGTTTTCTTTAAAGATTAAGATGAGTTTTACAATAAGTTCTCTCCTTTGAATGTGGGTCCTAGTTGAAAATTTGGTATAATCTCCGGGTATCTAGGTTCTTTCTCTCTCTTCACCAACGTATGGGTCAACTATACTCCGGGTGCTTCAATGGTACAACCTGCCCAGCGTCTGTGAGGGAATCCACGGGTGCGGGGACTTACGGAGACTTGGTTTAGGAATTTCCGGTCCAATGAGACGGAATGCTCAAAGGAGGGTCCTTCCTTCACCAAGAGAGGGTGTGAATCCTAAAAGTGTGGGGAGAGGAGGTCTCCCAAACCGAATGCCCTAGATGCAGCCTAATGCAGGCAATAGCAGGCAGATGATATCCAAGTCAATCAAATGAATGAACAGCAGTAAGCAGTAAACGGGGGTTCTGTGGGCACAGAACAAAAAAGAGAATGACGACCTGGATAAGGTCGCTAAATCAACCAGAGACGACTGAGTGTCAGCCGCTAATCACAGTGAATGATGCAAACAGATAGCAATCAGAATAAAATAGCGCCTTAAGGTGAGGCGCTGCCTATGGAAATGACGCCTGTCACAGGGGCGTCAGATAGCAGTAATCGAACTTAAAAGCAATGGCAAGAGAAATGACGCCTTTCAGTAAGGCGCTGTACCAGTGGAAGACGCCTCTGTCAGGGGCGTCAAAATGCAGTAATCAGAAATGTGACGCCTTGGTGTAAGACGTTATATTTGTAAATGACGCCTCTGTGAGGGGCGTTAATTATAAAATGATGAAAATGCTCGCAATAAAAAAGGAAAGAGCGCATGTATGAACAGTCGCTGTATGAAAAAATGACGGCAGTCTGAGGGTCATTATTCAATTCCAGAGAATCGATGGCCCTGATCACAAACAGAAATCAATCTTTCCTCTAATAAAAATGATATGGACACCACGCAAATTAGCTAATCCAGTGGGAGGTGTGCACGTGGTGCACAAAAGGAGTGTGCTACGAAGAGCACGAAGGAGGGGCACACGAGGGCGCCAAAGGGAGGGGCACACGAGGGCACCGGAGGAGGGGCATGCGAGGGCGCCAAAGGGAGGGGTAATCAAACTAAAACAAAAAGAGTCCCACCGTGATCGCCAATTTGTGAACGTGTCACATAGACATCCTTTTAAAGAGAGACAAATAATATGATGATGATGATTATTGAAGAATGAAGAATTATGCTAAAATAAGTGGGATAAAAAGGAAAAGGGGATGAGCATGAGATGCTCTATGGAAGGTGATCGCCAGAGGAGTTACCTCAAAATATCAAAGGAGTGATCGCATGTACCTTGTGTTGAGCGGGTGAGATTGGGGATTCTTCCTTCCTCCTTCTACCGGCCGGCCGATGAAGGGGGTTTGTAGCTTGATTACCCTTGCAAGAAAACACACAAAGTAAACAAAGATATGGATTAGCCAAAGTGTGTATTATCAACGCTCTAAAAGTATGAAATTAATTAAATTAAGCATGAACACACACCTTGTTGTTGACACCCGTTTTATGCCGATAAGCTGAGTCGTTTCTCTTACTCCCATTAGTTGATGCCCTAAGTTGTCCATCATTCGTTGGGCCATTTTTTGTGGCACGTCCTGGACCCATTTTATGGGTAGCCTCCCTCCTTGGTAAAGTCCGTATCAATTCAGGGCTTATTGGACCTTGGCTTTGATTAATTGAACTATTTTATGAACGTCAAGTATCCAAGAGCATGAATGGTCCAACATCAGCCATTCAGGACTGGGGCGGTTGATCCCAAACCGTTCATACATTTTGACTATTTTCTGAGGATTTTCTTAATATTCACCGACAGGCTTTTGTGCGGCCCTATCATGCCCGTTCAAACTAATGGACGGGCGAATGCCAACCGCCCATATCTCAGAGTCCTACGTGTGTTAATCTCCTCAGACAATTATCCAAATATTTGAATTATCACCGACAAGGTTAAAACGGCTTGTTTCGGACCGTTCTACGTTGGAGCGGTCACCAAGGCGCCGTTCATCTTTCAGGGTCCAACGCCAGCCATTTCGGTCTGTTCGAGCGATAATTGGGCTCATTATCTGATTTAATTCAATTTCCACCGACATGTTGAATGGTCTGAACATGACCATTCAAGACGTAAGCGGTCTATCGTTAGACCGTTCATCCCTTCGATGGAGGTTTTTAACAGATTTTCATCCTTTTATGCATGGTTTTATCCCTGATTTGTTTTAACGATCTCTCCGTGGATAATCCACCATTTTTGATGCCGTTTCGTCTGGATGGAAGATAAGGATATTATCTACGAATTATCTTTTGCAAATTCGACCCGAAAATGCCTATAAACCCTAGTTTCGGGGTTGGCTTTCTAGGCTCTATAAATAGACCCTAGTGGCCGGACTCGAGAGGGGGGGGGGAATTTTGGTCGACGGCGAAGCCCTGCCGCATTTCCGAACGACCTAGCACCAAGGAGGGAGGCTCTCTACGTCCTTACGAGACTCCAGTTCAGGGAGTAGTCTGTGTGTCGAGTCATAGCGTCATTTTCTGATTTCTTCATCATCTATTGCATGCATTGTTCTCTCTCTACGTTTCCCTCATTTTTCTCCCCATGCATACACCCACCTACGTTTTTGTCACCCTAGGGATTTAAAACCCCCCAGGTATCCCCCTTTCCATTTGATTATGCTTCATTCTTCTCACATGAACGCGTACTACGCCATTTAGCTCTAATCTGGGTGTTCCTTCTATGTCTTCGTACTGTTTCGCAGGTCAGCACTTCATCAGCACGAGGCCCATCCCGTCTAGCCGGCTGGAGAGGGTGGAGGTGAGCCCTTTTGTAACTCTTGGCGTGGCGGACTAGCGCGGTTCTTGTAGGCCCGTTCAAGGATACCAGCGGCTCTCTCTGCGCCGCTCTTCATCTTTAGGCGGTCCCATTAAAGCCGTCCGTCCTCCAGGAGTTCTTCTCCCGCGTGTTCGGCAGCACCCTCAAACGGTATATCGTAGGGCCGCACGTCTGTTAAGGCGGTTCTACGTCGACCGCGCGTCTTCCCGGTGCTGCAGCAAGGCGAGTGTCTCCCCTTCCTTTCCAAGGTACGGCGTGACTATCACATACGGCATCTTGGTGGCGATCACGGTCCTTTTCGTTGCTCTCTGTCTTATTTTCTTTCTCTCGCTCTCGTGGTTTGCCCATCGCACGTTGTTCCGTACATTTGATGCGCTTTGACCATTGGTGAGAGAGCGGAAGGAAGATATATATCTACACCCCTTTTGTGGCGATCACGGTGGGACCCCTAGTGCCCATCGTGCTGTTGAAATTACTGACCCTCCTTCTCTGTTTCCAAGTTTATGGTTCTTCCCAAGAGTGATTGGCAGGTTGGGACTTGTTTCCGCCCCTGGGACCTGAGCGGTTCTTCCGGAGCCGCCCAAGACAGGCACGGTCGAGATTCCACCGTTCATCCCCTACTGTCAAATCCAGCTTCGCCGGTCTTTCCTGTTACAGACGGTGTGAGATACACCGTTCATACTGTAGAGCGGCCTGGATCGGGCCGTTCAGTTCTCCAGCACAGGTACGTTTTGCTCTGTTCTTATTGCAGGTACGCGGCTGATGGAGGGCCGTTCATGAGGTTACACGGTTGTCTAGTGACCGTCCTTCTGGTATTGTCCTGCCGTTGCTCTCTCGTCTTTTCTTAGGTCCTGTGATTACGCCATAGTGTTGTTCTTTCCCAGGATTAGACGGTTCCACACAAACCGTTCTACTGTAGGAGCGGCCGCAGAGGGGCCGTTCTTC